>VXBX01004831.1:0-10504 GCA_013400415.1 Scytalopus superciliaris | reverse complement strand
AAAGTTAGTGGAGCATTATAGCAATGCATGTCCTTTCTTAAAGCCCTGCACAATGTTACATTGGTCATAAACTACTTCAGTGGTGCCATGACACAGCAACAGACCTTAATTCAACTTTTGCCCAGGAGCATAAAAGATAAGCAATAGGCAGAGGATCAGTGTACAATAATTAATGTTGGCTGGAGACTTCTCCAGGCTGTGCTAACTGTTTGTTGTTTCCTTGACTGCAGACCAGATGATGCTTCTTCCAGCCCCTGTACTGTGGACAAGCACTGATGTACATTTTTTAACATTGTTTGCTATGATATTCAAGTCAGCAGAATGATCCCAGCAGGAATTTCCCATTAAGTCCTTTTTCTCCTTGATTTCTACACCTACTCATCTCAGGATATTCTTTTTTGTATTATTCATTCGGTTCCGTAAGACAATTTAAAAACAAAACTAGCAAGTACATCGAGTATGTGTCCTCAACACAAAAAGCCCAAAGTTCCACTGGGAGACTGCAGCAACTGCTGATCAAATCTGTCTGTGTTAAAACCTGTGAGCAGATGTGAGCACAATTAGACAGTGCATACTATAAAGTCTTGCAGCTCTGTTATGTATGACTTCACATACCCACCTGAATCCTGTCTCAGCTGCTCTAAGCCAATAACTTGCTTGTTCCTCCTCTGAAGTTGGACATTTGCCTCTCTACTCCAAGACAAAAAAGCCAGTGATGCTGGCTTGAATGGATAGGCCTGCCATTGGATATTGGACATTCAGTCTTCTCAGCAGCCCTTCAAGAAACAGTCAAAAACCTTCCTGAGCTTTTACTGCAGCCATCAACATTTTGGATTCTTGATACTTCCAATCAGTTCTAAGTACAATTTCCAGGCAACAGTAAGCACAAGCAAATTTGTTTTGTTTGTAATTGAGACATGTCCATTGTTTTATTGGAACACGGCTAAACGCACACATCCAGGTGCTCATCATAATGCAGAAAGTAGCATGCCTTTGTGCCTGTTTTGGTAATGACAATATCACCAGTGCTGACAGGAACCAGCTATGTATGCAGGTCACTAAACTCCATCGCAGCCATGGTCACTCTGTGGGTGATAATTCTGATCTATATTGCCCTTCAATCCTGTCATATTCCTGTTCNTTTTTGTTTTGTTTTGTTTGGGTTTTTTTGTGGGTTGGTTATTTTTGTTTGGGGTTTTTTTGTGTGTGTGTTTCTGGGGGGTGGTTTTATTCTGTATATAGATTTTATAATCCTTTTTATTGTCTTCTTCTTCTTTTTTTACCTCAATTTGCCTGCCAGCGATTTAATGTGACTAAACTGTTCAGTTCACAATCTTTCAACATGACATATATTGTACCTTTTCAATCAGATGTCTGATCAGTCAATGTCTGTCTGGATGTTCTCTAAGGAGAATCCACCATTTGCTCTTAGTACTATTCCCCTCTTTGGGTCCTCCCCTTTGGATTTCGTGACCAAAAGGGAGCAGTAATAATTCTTTCTATTATATGGGCAATTCCTGGCCCACAACTGTAGGATGTACAGCCTAATGCATTTTGGCACACTCTGAGAAATGCAGGTTCTAAGCATTTTTGACTCACTGTTTTAGAGACCAGCTGTGTTGGAGGTCTGTACTCTCTCTCCAGCTGTGAGGGAAGTGAACATGTGTAACCTTTCATTAGTACAGTTCAACAATGAGTGAGCCATTCTCAGTCCTCTTCATTCGTACAAGAAACTAATGCAAATTAGGAAGAAAGGAGTGAAACCTTGATTCAAAAAATATTTGGTCATGTAGAATTGGTAAGCAACGAAAATAGCAGTGTATATAGGCAAATGTTAAGGATGTGTCTCACTGCTTTAGGATTGACCTACAATATGTATATGATCTTTTAGGAGCTTGTAAACACGGCAATGACACTTGAAGATACATGGAAGAAAAAAACTCTGTATAAATAATTTATAAGTTGGCTACAAGTGATGGAGGGGAAAAAATCCTTCATAAAAGGTAGTTTAAGATGGATTTCAAGATATTTATATTTCTAAAACACTGTATTTTGTGACTCTGTTTGCAAAGACCTGCCAAATACATTATCTTTATTTCCTGAATATTACATCTTACACATGGATGATGCATCTTTTCAAGTGGAATAATTTCTTGTTACAGACATAGATAAGAAATAATGTAGAAAATAAATATATATAAGCACATATTTAAAACATTTTTATTGATAGTAGCACTTTCATTTGAAAGATCTATAGGATAATATTTCATCTTTGTATATCCTTTCTGCTAGACTAAAAGTTGAGGGATTTTCAGCTTCATTACAGATAATGCCTTATGAGGTACTAGTCAAGAATATATGTAAGTACTCTTTTCATGTTGTCTACTGACTCTCTACTGATTCACCACTGGGAATCAGTCTGACACATATAAGTTCTAATAATTATGTTATGTTGCAGCTGTGAAGTGAGTATCACAACCTTTCAGTAAAACTGGCCTAAGGTTTCACATTGTGTTTATGAGGTAAGTAGCAGGTCAAAAAGTGGCATACCACAGATGTCTGAAAGAGATTGTTCTAGACAGAAATTTTTTAACTGCTAGAGGCATAATCAGTGCTGTACAGTTTGCTGTTGCTGGTTTTAGGCTCATGAGACTCACTTATACTTCAATCTTGCAAAAGCTTAGCTTTGATCTTCTGTGAAAATCTGGCAGATAAATGTTGGCATATTCCATCTTACTTGTGAAGATTTACTCTAGATAAGAGAATCTCTTATAGCACTGCATGCTTCTCACTAAACAACAGGCACTTCCAATTGGTGAATTATGGATTTTGCAGCAGAAATAAGTACAAAAGTTGGGGATGACGTTTTTACAATGCCTAACATGCAGCTCAACTTAAACTGCATTGTGAAGAAGCACTGGGAAAGGGGTGAGGGTGGGGGAGAGAAGTTCCTGTAAAATACTGAAAGCATTAGTAAAAATTGTAAAAGTACAACTTTGCTATACCAAGAAATGTAATGTATCGGTAGAAGCTAGATGAGGGCAATGGCAGAGTAGAATCTGTACTTTAACTACGGGTGGTGAATGTGGTATGTGGACAAGAAAGGAGTGTTCTTTCTTTTGCAGAAACTTTTATTCAGAACCATGTAAAACCTCAAAAAGATTTTTGTAGAAAAGTGGAGTCAAGGACATGAAAGCATAAGAAAATAATAAAATACAGTGTAGTTTTATCAGAGGTAGATTATGTGAGACTGATTTGATTATTTTTTATATAAGTTATCTGATTTCTTTGACAAGGTTAATACAGTGGACCTAATCTGTCTTACATAAAGTGTTTCCTACAGTGTCCTATACGGAATCATCATATAAGATGCAGATAATGGGTGTTAAGGTGGGAATGATGAGTGAGGAAGAAACTAAAAAGGAAACTGCAACAGCATATACTTAAGGGAGAATTTTCTGTCTGGTGGCTTGGAATTTTCTTTAAAATGTTCATGATATTCTGCTATGTATGGTTATTTCAGACTAAGATTTCAAATACATGTAAGTGAAATAGATGAATGATCCACGCTGACTGTCACATTACTGATAGTAAAATAAAAAGTTCAGGACTGGGGGTGCGAGAGGTGGGGGCAGCAAATAAGGAACTTTGTTTGTGTGATGGCCTTCCTCTCTGAACACTGTGTTCCTGTCCAGAATATGCTTAATGACCACAGGTCTGTCCAATTGATATTCCAGAAAAGGGTAACAAAGCTGGTTAAGAGGCTGGAGCACAAGTCTTATGAGGAGTGGCTAAGGGAATTGTATAACCCTGGACAAAAGAGGGCTCAGGGGAGACCTTTCTCTCTCTACAACTACTTGAAAGGAGGTTGCAGTAGGGTGGGGATTGGCCTCCTCTCCCAGGCAGCGACAGGATAGGAGAAAACAGCCTGAAGTGGCACCAGGGAAGATTTAGATTTGATATTAGGAAAATTTTCTCACTGTTGTAAAGGCTTGGAACAGACTGCCCAGTGAAGTGGTGGAATCACTTGGAAGTGTTCAGAAAATGTGTGCATATGGCACTTGAAAACCTTGTTTAATGGTGAACATGGTGGTTGTACCAGGTTGATGGTTGGACTTGATGATCCTAAAGATCTTTTCCAATCTTAATGATTGTATGATTCTATCACTCAAATTCCCTGGCTCACTCATGCATGCCCCTTCAACTGTTGGAACATGTCTCAACACATTCATGCTCTACTCCTAAACCCAGAAACGGGACTCAACTCAAAAGGGTCTCTGCCTACTCACTCTAACATCAGCTTCACTCACAACAAAAAAATACCTAAATTTAAACCCATTCGTATATGAAAGCAACATTTTACAGGTGTTTCTTATAACCACGTTTACAGAAGTGTGGTGTGCCTGCACTCCTGGGACCAGAAGTAGGGTGGACCTGGCACTAGCCCACATCTCCCTTGCTCAGGCAGTCCGTGAACAGCACTTGTACCAGGCTCTCTGCTCTACCTCTCATGCAGAAATCCTCAGCAAATACTCCACTTACAAAGCAAAAAAATGGCTGGAAATCCCAGGGTGAAAAGTGTAAGCATGTGGTAACCTAGTGCTACTGTTACTGAGGAAAATGCACAAGAAGTACAGGATGATCAAAATTTCAGAGTACAAAATGCAAACTCGTACTTAGCACTAACAGCAAGACTTTTCAACATTATTGAGGTCTTGATCAGCTACAGTGATGATGGACTATAAACGTACTGGTCATAGGATGACTAAGAGCTGTTGTGTTCATGCAGCTGTGAAAAAAATTAAGGCAGGAGGTAAGGTGTTTTAAACAGGCACAGTTACATTCCACCACCAGTCTGTAAAGTAAAATCTCATTCTACTGTTTTATAAGGTTTTCAGGTCATTTATATTCAAAAGATTTAAACAGAAGCACAAAGGTCTAAAATATTAGGAAAGTTTTGAGTATGTTGAGAATGGGAGAATAAACCATGTTGTTATACCTAACATACAAACCCAGAAACTGGAGGGGGGAACAACATACATTTGTTCTTATATTTTTGGGAGGTCCAAGAATGCTCAAGTGTAGGGTAAACAGTTATGAAGTTTCCATAACTATGTTTGAGCTGGAAATGAAAATATTGCTAACTGTAGCAACTTCCCTTTTCCATAGGAAATTGAAATCATATTAGTTTCAAGACAGACTATGAAAGTTTCATGGAAATGAATCTATGCCATAGAACCAGTGAGCTTTCAGCTGTCTTTTGGTACAGCTTAAAAATCAGATCATTCAACCTAAGTGCCTAAAACCATTTTAATTTCTCTGTTATCATCATACTAGGCGTGTGACTGACATATATAAGAGAGATGCTCCTCACCCTTTCCATATAGCAACTGGAAGTCCTGAGGGTGCTAGAAGGCAGTTAAATCCCTCTGAGGACATTTTGGCACTTATTTGCCACTTTATGGACAGATTTGTTGGTATCCCTAAAGCACTTCAAAATGAAACTTCATCACAGATTATTGTTTCTGAGATATATTTGTAGATTTTTCTCATTCTCTGTGGCAGGGAAAAAAAAAAAAAGAATTTTCTCAGTATGATTTTATCTTTCTTTACTTCTGTCTTCTCTCTACCTAGATCACATTTCACTATATGGAGGTCTTTTTCAGTAGGATATATTTTTGCTCTTATGTATCACAAATTGATCTTGGACAGAGACAGTGTATTGGTATTCCTATGACTTAAAAATGTCTCAAGGCTTGAGGAAGACCTCAAGACAAGACAGAATCTTTTCTCATTAGAATTGGTTTGGACTTTCAGGATATCTCCAGCTTTCTTTGAAACAAAGGGCTTCACTTACTTTCTACCTCACATGGGAATTTTATCTGATAGTCTCTTGGTTATTCTGGGGACCTAAGAAAATGCTTTTTCTCATTTCATTTGCCAAACATTCTGGTCATTCTTGGTGTTGATCTTTCATAAGTTTTTTGTTTATTGTTTTTGATTATCTGAATAGCATGTTAAGAAAAGCCTTTTCATGTGGGGAGCGAGCAAGATGAGTATTCTTCTGCAGATCACTGGACTCAATGCCTATGTGATTCCAGCTGCCTGAAGTATTTCATAAGGCACACATCCAGCACTATATTTCCGTACCCTGAAGCTGGTTGCATGTTAGCAAAGCGCAGGCAGTGCAAAACCTGACAAAATAGCTTGACAAAGGGCACTTAGAATAACATACAAGGAATAATAGTACTTCCCACATGAAATAACAGACTGAATTTAAATCTGATTCATATTTGTGATCCAAATCCAAATTCCTCATGACTTTTAGTACTTGATAATGGTATTCATGGTGATTTTGGTTTATTTGTTACCTCTGCTGTTGAGATATTTAGTATGGAGAACAACTACACAGCATTCAAATCACTCCCTAGTCATGAATGCATCCTAATGATGAGTATAAATTGACATTTACATAGTCTAGATGTCCATCTTTCTGGATGATGCTCTTAATATTGAAGTTAACATACTCTTTTCTCCTCTTTGGCCTCATTGGCAGATGTCTGTATCTGTGCCTTATGCTCACATAGACTCTGCTACTCCCTGTCAGTGTCAGTCTGTTAGTTTCATAAAATGTTTCATTGAAGCCTGCCAGATGTCAATATGCTAGAGAAATTTGTCAGAACAATGTATAATGGATTCAAAGCCTGAACCTAGAAAGGTTTAGGTTGGGAAATTTGTGGAGGAAAAGATACTACACAGTACTGTCCAGAGACTAAAACTTCTGAGACCTTGATTTATTAGTGTCTTCTGCCCCTTTACATTATTAATGCCCAGTTCTTCACATCCAGAAACTGTGAAGTGCAAATGCAATGGACATGTCTCTGCAACTTGTTCTTTCCTGTCCCTCTCTTTCTGTCTTGGTCCCTGTGGTTTGGAAACAGAAAGGGTTGTCTTCCTCATTCAAGGCCGCCATTTCCTTCATAACTGTTCCACGACACAGTCACATTTGATAGAAGCTACACAAACAGACTGATCATATCCCAGATGCAGTAGTCTAAACCTCAGCAACATATCTCATTGATATAATGCTTAATTTGGATGATGTGAATGCAGTTTCTGAATGAAAACTAAAATTTACAGCATCTTTAATGGAAGTTGTAGTTACACATTTCATCATGAGTGCACATCTGTATTTAGAGTTCTATGTTTCATCATGTTATGATTTGGCTTCACTTGCATAGTAATAAAAAATGGAATGTACCAATATGACCACGCCCAAGCTGAGTCTAAAACTGACACAGTTTAGTTTCGCGAGTAAAGTTTGTGCTCTCACTCTAGCCTTCAAAGTGGGATGATTTGTAACTGAAAAATAGTATCACCAAATATGATAGATAAAAAAGCTAGTTTTACAGAAAGTCAGTTGGGAAAAATAGAGGCAAAAATATTATGATACTAAATGTTATTTCTTTGGCCCATGAATTCTGTTTTTCAATAATCCTAAAGTTGTCAAATCACCAAAGACAGGAAATTTATAAATTCAGATACTTTATTTATACAAAACATTTTCTGGGCTTTTTATATTGGAAAGTATATTTGGAGATTTCTGATTTTTGATTTCTGAAAATAAACTTCATAATTATTTTGGAATATTCTTAATTTTTTCACACTTCTGCTTAGAGGAGAATTGAGAAAGCTCAGAAAACCATGGAATATGCCAAATTATCTCTTTTTAAATGCACAGTTCTTATTCAAGCAGACATTGAATAGATTCTATTAAATAGTATTATTTACACCATCCCTTGTCATAACATCATGAACCTGATGTATGTTTTTTGAACCATTTTTGGATATCAGGTGAAGTAAAATTAGGTACAATAAGCTTTAAATCCATTACAATTTTTCTTAATTTCCTCATTCTGAAACACCTCCCAGAAAGCTGCACCCTCCAAAAACTATTCAAGTTAAATTTTTTAGTTAAGGATAAAGTGTTGTGCTAAAAATTTACATTTTGATCCCAAGATCATGTCATAGACACCATATTATTACCATTGAAAGTTTTAATAGTAATAGGACAAGACACATTGTAAACACCAGTGTAATAACTTACATTTTCACTGTGTTTTCAGATGTTATCAAGGAATTCACTTCAAAAGATTTTTCCACAAGGATCATGGTATTCTTTTTTTCTACAACTTAGTACATAGCCCATATTTTTTAAGGATGATCTGTACAAAAAATAAAAATAATTTGTGTAATAAAATGTCTACTCCATATCTTCTTAATAAGCCACTTAGAAATGGGTAAAGAAATCTATTGTCACAAAGGCTAAAAGTGTGATACCAGCTAACATAAGCATTGTATCGATATAATTTATCAGAGTTCTCCTGAATGACAGAAAAAAATCCCGCAAGAAATGATGGATAATGATTCAGTTATGCATCTCAAAAGTTTTTTCTAGTAACGCTGTCACTAGACGGCAAGAAAAACATTAATGAACAATGTCTTTTGTAAACATGTCAGACTTGAGAAAAAAATGTGATTTTGATTCTGCTTGCAAATACAAAGAGTGATAGAAAAAGCTTTCAGTATGACCCATTCTAATGTTTCTGATTTGTAACACTGTTGTTGTAGTGTTGCCTAAAATTGAGGGGAAAAAAAACTTTCGAGACAATATAGGGAGAGTAGAGAACAGTTCTTGAATGAAAATTTTCAGGTACATGTAGTATATAGGTGCACACCCAGTATAGGATTCTTACAAATTTATAACACTATTTACTTATCACATCTAATGGGTACATCCAATATGAGAACCTTTTGTCCCTGGTACTATCCTCAGAATGGCCCTGTTGGAGCACTTGCAAGGGTTCTGGGCCTTCTATCTTGTTTTGACTACAATATGTCTTGTTATTCCACTCCAGGTGTATGTGTCCCAAACACAAGGTCCTTGCTGCTATCTTGCCCATTGAAAAGAAAGTTAGAGAGCAATTCAGGAATGTGATACAAACTGTGAGAAATTATTTGAAACTGTTAGCTGCTACCTCAAGTGTGAGAAACTATGCAGCTATATAAAAATCTACAAATCTATGAAAATCTTAAGCCATTGTTAGCATTAAGCTCATTCTGTTATATATTAAACTGATTTGTGCCATTTGCAAAAGCCTGCTGTGTTCATGAAAACTGATCATAGCAAGAAAATATAGGCCAATTCAAATATGAGTTTCCTAGACCTATTAATTTGCTGAGGAGGTTTGGAAGCTTTCCTAATTACTACTTAGTGTTTTGCAAAAGTCATCAAAACCTCCTATTACATCTGTAGCACATGACTGAACAAAGATATAAAGTGAAGGTGTAAATATGTATTTTTTCAACCTACGTTTATGTAACATAGTAAAAGTCTGTCAACATTTAGCTTTGCAATATTTTTTAGTTTTCTTTGGTCTGTTTCTTTGTGCTAAGCATGCACTAAAAAGGACATCTATAATTCATTTTTGTGGGTTGTTTTAATGAGATATCAGAATATTATTCATTAGTATTACTTAGATACATTTGGCAGCTTGGAGAGATCCAGAGCTGTTTTCTTAAAGCACTTGTATTAGTATACATACACATGAGCCAAAGACTCACTTGGCCAACTGGGAAATGCCAGAGAAGCAAGGAAAAAAGAGGACTAAAAGGAGAATTAAAACTAAAAAGAAATTAATCTGCAATAAAATTCATCTCAGAGTCAGATTAACTAATTTTTGTCAACATGTATTATCTTATTTCAGGTCTCAGAGATCTAGGGTGGGCTTTTTTATTACTACAGCAATGTTGTGGAAGACCTCATACCTGGTAGAAAAGGAATGTGATATTGAGAGCTGACTAGTAATTGAAAAGCAAAAGAAGGGGAAGACTCTTGTTATATTGTGGCAGTTTTCACTAGACTTCAACCTACAAGTTTATCAAGAACTAGGGTATTAATTCAGCTGGGAAAGAAGTGCAAGAAAGGAGAAGGGAAATATTATAGAGAGTTGGCTTGATTTATTTAAACTCAAATCTAAAGTTTTATATGGCTCTCCTTTCCCCATTTAGGAAATAGTGCTGCAAGAAGGTTTGAGAGTTAAAATATAGTAGCAGTTATACAACCTGTGAATGTATACACATCAATCCCAGCAGGAACTGGAGCACTACAATTCTGAAAATTTGACCAGGCATCAAAGACACTTTCTGGATATCACAGCAACGGCATCCTCAAAGCATCCTCATGAGCCTCTCACAGTTCCATCTAGGTGGATTCCTATGCACCACTGTTTAACCCCTATGAAGCTGTCCTGCTTTCCTCCTTTTCTGAGCGCTACCCTGTCTATGGAGGTCAGGAAAGAGCTGCTTTGGGCATCTGTATGAAAGTACTCCAACACATTAGTGTAGTAGAGTGTCACTGCTTTATATTTTATTATAATGAGTAGAGTTATGCTAACTTACACAAGTTGTACTTCTAGACCTCATCATCATGGCTAGACTTCGC
>VXBX01004830.1:20121-46844 GCA_013400415.1 Scytalopus superciliaris | reverse complement strand
GGGCCGGCCCGCTGCCACACGGCGCCTGCGCGTGCGGGCCGCGCGGGGGGAGCCGCTGCCCCGCCGCCCCTGCCCGTGTCCCGGTGCCCTGTCCTGGCGGGATGAAGAGGATCTTCGGGTTCGGAAGGAAGAGGAAGGGGCAGCCGCCGCCCGGCAGCGCCTCCCAGCCGCCCCCCGCCGGAGCCTACGAGCTCCGGGAGAAGGACCTGGGCAAGCTGCACCGCGGGGCCGCCAGCGGCGACCTGGCGCTGGTGCGGCAGGGGCTGAGGAAGCACGGCGCGGACGGGCGGGACAAGGCGGAGCGGTGAGTGCGGCCCGGCTGCGGCTCCCCGGCTGGCCCTGGGGAGCGCGCCCGTGCTGCCACAAGCCCCGGANCGCTCCCGGCCACTGAGTGAGGCGCCTAGCCGAGTGCTGTCTGCAGGCCCGCGCCATCCGCCCTGTCCCCTCCTGTACCAAGCCCCGCTGTTTGTTCCCTGCCCGCCCGCTCAGCCGCCGCTGTAACCNCACCGCGGGGCCGCCAGCGGCGACCTGGCGCTGGTGCGGCAGGGGCTGAGGAAGCACGGCGCGGACGGGCGGGACAAGGCGGAGCGGTGAGTGCGGCCCGGCTGCGGCTCCCCGGCTGGCCCTGGGGAGCGCGCCCGTGCTGCCACAAGCCCCGGATTGGGCCGAGCATCCCGCCCTGCCGGGGCCGTGTGCCCGAGCTCTCGGAGCGGCGTGCAGGGGCTGTCTCTGGGCCCCTCCGCGGGCCCAGCCTGCAGCTTCAGGAGCTGAGCCGGCAAGATGCACTGCCTCAACTCGGAGTAACTTCAGGAAAGTTAAGGACTGCAGTTAGGAAGGGCTTTTAATGAAGAATAAATACGGTGTTTATTGATGCTGCACGCGCAGTTGCCTTTTGTGACTGCGATGTGGCAGCCAAAGCCAGTCTGATTTTGGTGGCAGTTCTTTAGTTGTTTGCAGTGAGGCTTTGTATCAGCTAATCAGTACCTTGGATTGGAAGATCTAGTCTGTGACTTGCAGGAAAAGCTGCCTCTCCTGACAGGTGCTGTTGTGTGGGTTTTTGAGTTAAGCACAAGAAGTACTTGGCAATTCTGCCTTAAGGAGAAGCCCGGGGCTGCAGCACAGTTCCTAGTGATCCAGCGTAAGTGATCGGCTGAGGTTTTGGAGTCTTGTATGTGTCAGCCCTTTAATACCTTTTATGAAAAGGCTCAGTCAAAACTTTTGTGCCATTCTGAAGAGGTGCTGGTTTTAGCAGAGTAGCTCAGCTTCCTATGCTCGCTGTCCTGAAGGCTGGACTTTTGGTGGCCAGCTCGCTTACTGCCCTCAAACCACCTAGATTTGTAGAAGCAAGGAAGAGTACAGTAAGCATCCACTTGGTAATGTGGATCATGTGCCTGAGTGTTGACAGTTAGTCTTTGTTTATGCAGCTGGAGAAGGGGGTGGCAGTTTAAGGCTGATGGAGTGCATTTTGAGACTCCAGTTGCCTGAGTCGAGGTGCCCAATGACATTTATGGAAATAGTCACCAGGTCTTAGCAAGTCCTAATGTGGAATTTGGCTAGTTTTTGTAAGTTCATTGTCTAGACAGCTTTGTTTCCTGTAGAAAGGTTTCATTCTGTGTGTCAAACTATTATCTGTGTTCTAACTGGGAAACTTAAAGTAGCACAATGTAAAAAACCCTAAAATTTCACAAGAGACAAGGCAGTGGATGGTACTGTAGAGCCCTGCAGTGATTTTGACATGACAATGCTCAGTGCTGAAAAACTTACCTGAGAGGATTCAGTGGACAGACTATGCCTGCTTGCTGCAGCCCCTGTACACTATGCCAGCTATGAGGGTTGCAGGCTCACCTACTCCCTCTCTTAGTGCTTGTGGGTGTGTTGTGTGGTGTCAACAACCACGAGATGCAGTTGTGTTTCAGAGCTTCATCACATCCTCCAGGATGGTAAGACATGATTGGAAATAGAAGTGAAGAACAGGAAACCTGTGAAGCAATGGCTGAAATGCTGAAATGTGCATTGTTCATATGAATATCTCAGTTCTGCTCCTTGTAAGTCCAAAAGCAAAATCCTGTACGTGGGATGTGCAAGTCTCACACCTACAGCCTCCTTCCATAAAGTGGATCTTGTAGCCCATAGGACCTCCAAAAACATTCAGTTAGGAGCAGGCAGACTTTTCTGAAAGAAGTGGTTCTGGTAGAAGTGGTGTAGCAAAGCCTTCAGCCCTGCTGAAAAAGATTGACAAAACTCAGGCCAGGGTTGGAAGCACTGCAAGCATGTCATGAATCCTGGGTCAAAGCTAATCGCTAAAAGAGATTTACCCTGTCAGCTGCCTCTCAAAGTGAACTCTAGGGCTTAGCATTGCACATCTTGTAGCTGCTGGGTTGTTGGCTCAGGTGCCTTTGAAAGTATGTCAACAGCTGTCAACCTGCTGTTCCCCTGTGGCCTCCTGGTTGGGTTATTTTGTGGCTGCTCAGACGTCAGCAAGTCTCTCCTACCTCATGGGTTATCAGTGTCTGTAGCAGCAGAAGAGCTGAGTGTGAGCAGGATCCCCAGGGAGGGTGGCAGAACAGCTTTGGTGTTACTGAAGCTCTCTTGTGGAGACAAGGCAACTGTGAACACACTCATGTTCTCCCAGACTGTTACCTGAAGTGGATCTTCTGTGGAGCTCAGCAGGCCCTGCTCCTGGCAGATCCATCTCCTTTCTGCTTGGCTGACTGAGAGACATGGTTGGGGAGGGCAGCAGTGAGCCCACAGGTTTTCTGCAGACTCTTCTGTTTTCAGTGCAATTAGTGACTTCAGGTTTGTTCTGTTTCCTAGTGCTTGGTAGTAGCAGGATTTAGATGATCATGTGCTCCTTCATTAGAAGTCGTGTTTAACTTTCAGATAATCTCAGTCAGTCATTTCTTCAGAAATTAAGGATCCTGCATACTTGCATGGGAATTTTTCAACAGTTGTTAATAGTTGCTCTTGAGGAGCTCTGCCTTGATGCTTCAGTCTCTTCCCTGACTGTGACAAGACATCACAAGGTCTTTGAAGTCTTGTGTGTTTTTCTTGTCCTCATGCTCTTTGTTATGAAGGGTGCCCATCAGCTGCCCTCTTAACAAGAAGCATCTGCTTACAAATTGCTGAGTTCCTGTATCACCTGCTACTTTTATTCGTGTACCTCCCCCTCTCTGTTCCCACCCAGCTAGAGACAGCTGTTGTGCTTCGGTCTCTCAGCAAGGTAGTAAAACATTTGAAAGGTTAGCTGAGCTTCCCTAAATACACCAATGTGGTTCAAAACTAGTGCAAAGTGAAACCTGTAGTCATATCTATTTATTGAAGCCTGAAATTATGCCTGTCTGTGCTAATTTGATTTATTTAACTTTTAGGACACCTCTGCATCTTGCTTGTGCAAACGGCCACGTGAATGTAGTTATGTATCTACTAGAAAACCAGTGCAAGCTAAATCTTTTTGACAACGATAACAGAACACCGCTAATGAAGGTATGTGGACTATGCTGTATTCTTGTTAAGTTAGGCTTATTGATCATGTCCTAAATTATACTTAGACCTGTGTAGTTAAGTGCATATTGTGGTTTGTGTGGAATGGACATATGTTAGCTAATCTTTGAAGGTGCCCTTATTTCACAGTAATGGGAAGCTGGGGGAGTTTTAACAGAGTGAAGTGTAAATGTTGGAAGTTTTTCCTTTTTTGTGTGTTGTTCCCAGGCAGTACAGTGCCAGCAAGAAAAATGTGTGGCTATTCTGCTAGAGCATGGTGCTGACCCAAATCTGGCAGATGCTGATGGCTGCACTGCCCTTCACCTGGCTGTCCTGTGTCCTAATACTACTGTAGCAGGGGTCTTACTTGATCATAATGCCAATATTGATGCGCAAAATAAGGTAAATTTTTGTATTTGTTGAAGATGTTCTTTGAAAAAGTTGCATTCATATTTTTTTCATGATTTTTTCTTTGATTTTTAACTCTGCCCTTTTAGGAGGGATGTACCCCACTTATTCTTGCTGTCTCCGAGCATCATGAAGAGATAGTGGAGTTTCTCCTTAAAAAAGGAGCTGACGTGCATGCTCGAGATCGGTGTGAAAGGTGAGGGATTTGTCAAAACTCTATCTGGGTCTCTTTAGTATTCTTTAGTTGGATTGATGAGAAGCGTAGGAATGAGTCCTGAAAAAAACCCCTTTCTGGCAGGAAACCTGCCATTACTTAAGCAGCATCGCCTCAATTTGAAAAACCATCTCCTGCTTAGCAGCAGAATTTGTATGTAATTGTTGCCTATGTGTAAGTTTTGTTTGAGTTTGAAAATTTGTTTTGATTCCCTCTCCCATTTTATTGTTTCTTATAATAGCGAAAAATGCTTTTGCTCATTGTAAAGTACTGGGGAGAATACTTTTCTGAGGGCAAACAGGAATAAAAATTTTTACAGTTTCTGTGTAAAACAGATCTATTTGATATTTTGGATGTTTCAGAACCCCACTTATGACAGCTGCTTCCGGGGGAGAGCTTAATTTGATAAAAGTTCTTCTTCAGTATGGTGCTGATGTTTCCCATAAAGATGCTAACGGATGGACAGCTGAGGATTATGCAGTTATTCATGGATACTCTAGGTAAATTTTAAACTTTATTGTTAGAGTAAGTTGTCAGTTATCAGTGTGACTTTTGATAATAACACCAGCGTTTAATGGTGTCTTGAGACCTGCGTTGAAGCTATATTCAGTGATGTCCTCAGAGAATCACTTAGTTTGGAAAAGATCTCCAAGATGATAATCAAGTCAAGCCATAAACCTAACATTGCCAAGCCCACCATCGAAGTGTGTTGGCAAGCACCACATCTGCAACATCTTTTAAGGCCTTGTGTCTCATCAGCTTCCCTGGACAGCCTGACAGTGCTTTCGTTGAAGTAATTTTTCCTAATACCCAATCTAAACCTGCCCTAGCCCAATTTGAGGCCATCTTTGTCTTCTGGTATGTATAATTCCACTATCTAGTGTTAATTTTGAAGTTGGTAAAAATTTCTACCCAGAGTTCTCTGTTAGATTTCAAGTTTTGTTGCTAAGTCCATATTCTACCCAATGTAAATTCTAAAAATTGTCTGTATGCTACAGTTGTCCAGAGGTGGAACTTGGCAGACTGAAATGCATGTCAACCCTCTCCCCAGACCAGACACTGTTGTCTTTACTGGCTTCCACTACAGTGCCCAAGAACTACCAACCTTTTCTTTCAGAGGAGATCTCACTGATATCTCTTTTGTTAAAATCTGGAGCAGTCTTGCTCCTCTTATGCATAGGTTTGTGCCTGTGCTTGTTTCTTATTTAGGGTGGTTGTGTGCTTAAAAGCTAAGCTAAAATAAATGTACTAAGCAGGAGTTAGTAACTTTGTAGGTCTGAATATGCACTTATAGAGTGAACATGACTGTAGTGAATATTGAAGTATGTTACAGTCATGTAGAAAGTGTATACAAGTGTATGAATCTCTGTGAAGGTGTGTAGAATGGATAGCAAGTGGCAAGTTAACTATTACATGGTATATGCAAGTATGTGATTATTTTTTACCAAATCTATTTCTTTTCTTTGTCTATACAGTCTTAGTAAGCAGCTTGCAGAATATGCAGACTGGGAGAACACAGAAGTTTCTGCAGGTGGTGCACAGGGCGGTGTGGCACTTGACACTCCGCATCGGGCAGGAGCTGCTGGCTTTACATTGGGTGCACCTGCCATGGACAGAGGAGGTAGGATCCTTAACTGTGGAGTAGCCCTGCTGGATCACTGGACACGATGGTCACACCCTCATGGCTGGTGTAGAGTGAATGGCTTCTTGAAGTGACGCCCAGCTCATGTAGGCTTCTGGGGGAAGGTTCCAGAAGGGGGTGTAACTTGGGAGAAGTCAGGGGAGGAGCCCACCAAACAAGGGGAGAACATTCCAAACAAGGAAAACGGGCAGGCAACAACCATATAGGGAAACGCTGCATTGCAGCAACTGGGGACCAGTCAGGGTGGGTTCAGGGCCATGAGGGACAGGCGTGGAAAATTCCAGCAGGATGCCACAGGGTAATAAAGGAAAATCATACAATATTATAAACAACGTGAACTGGGGAAAGTTCTCAAGAGCATATCATGGTCCATCGAGTAGCAATGACAACTTTCTCAGCTTCCTCAAAGAGTGGGCAGTCACAATTCCATAGGGGTAAGGTTGTTTTTCCATTGCAGATACCGGTCCTCTCCAACAGAAAATCACTATGGCCTTTTCTGTAGGGGCTTTGTGTTGTTCTTGCTTAGTGTTCACCACTGATTTTAGTGGAGGCATCAGATGGAGCAGCACGAGTTTTGTGAATGTGCTTATTTGTTGCTGGTTGAAGGTGCTTCTTCAGGCTGCAAAAGCATTTGATTGTGTGCTTACATGTTCACTTGTTAGGGTCGTTGCCTTCTCTTTGTAAGATTGCTCATCTATATAGGTTTTCCTTGAGAGAGAGGGAGAAAGGTGACAGGAAAGGAAATAGGCAAAATTGGTTGTGTTTTTCAGGTGTGTACTGTTTACCTATAGATGGCCATTCAGGTTGTGAAAATCCAATTACAAGAGTAGTAGATTCTCCCTGAATAGTTGGTCCTCTTTCTGTAGCTGGGAAGCAACAGAGGAGTTAGCAGAAAGATACATGTCTTGTTGATTTTTGTGGAGTTTGTGTCTTTGTTTTAATATTGACAGTTCCATTTGCAGTAGGGTCCTTTTAGTAAGTCATCCTGTTCCTCAGCATCAGTTACAGTTGTTTCTGTGTAGGTGTTGTAGAGACCTATTTAGGAAAAATTATATTGTAAAAATAACTTTGCTAACAATAGCATTGCAGTGTCTGTGTATGCGGTATTGTCTTAGACATAGCTTGATTTACAATAAAAATAAAGCTTTTCTTCCACTTTCAGTAATTTTATGAAATAATTGTTTTTAAAAGTGTTACCTTGTGGTCCAGAAAAACAATCAAACTGCCTTGTGATCAAAAAAATCACTCCTTTAGTGTGTTTTAAAAATCCCGTCTATGTTTGAGTTCACAGAGCCCTAGAGGAATGTTAGAAAACTAATATCTTAGTATAAATGAAATGGTTTGTCTTGTACTTTACATCTCAGACCCTACAAGTGGGAGGTTTTATTCTTCCTGAGTTTTTAAGGATCTTATATTGGAACTATATGGGAAATGGGCAGAACACAGTATTCAGATACTGTTCATTACTCTTTTAGATACAGTTTGTTACTCCTTTTTTAGATATGTCAAGAAATATGAGCAAACTGTGGGATATTTTTCCTTGCTGGCTTTTCTCAGATACAGGATTTAATTTAGAGTCAAACTTTGTTCCTTTGACTTAGAAACGGTTGCTTTGGTCTAATTGGAGATTTGTAAAGTTTCTTGATAGATTGCAGGAAATTATTTTTCTTTTTGAAAGGTCTTGGTACAGGTAATAGTGCACACTGTTATTGTCTCTGAGAGATTAGTAGCATATAGGGAACGTTTATCAGCATTAATGCTGCAGTCTCTGGCTTGCACATGGAGAGCACAGGTAGATCCTGCATCAGGAGAGTCCCTTGGATATGCTGCAGTAACAGACTTAGCCTCTGTTAGAGGAGAAGGTGAAATGATCTTCAGAGAACAGAGAAACCCATTTTGAAAGTACTTTCTTTTCTTTTGCTATTCTATACTGTTTCTCTGGGGTCTTCAATGTTGTCATTCCTTTTGCTGCTTTTGCACTTGTTGAACATTTTTGAAAATACTCTCTTCTAGTGTGGAAGTTAGCTTTTGCTTATTTGAATATTTACTCTTTTTTTTTGTCAGAATGTAAACCTTTTTATTAATCAAGACAGGTTTGCAAAAATTCCTAAGTGAATGGCCTGGCCCTAGCATATTGAGTGATAGACTTTTTAGATTTGAAGTTGGAATTTGTTTGGCAAAAACTAATAATTATGCAGTTTTTCTAAAGGCAAGGATTCTGATTTTTTTGAATTGCGCTGTATATTGTATTGTTCCTTTTGTGTTTCCCTGAGTCCCTTCAGAAACTGTTGGGTTTCCAGCATAGAGCTCTTAGACAAGAAGAAGTGCCTCAGTGTGATTTGGATTTCCTGAGGTCTGTAAAAGTTGTCCTGTATCATCTCTTAAGAAAACTGAGAAATGGAGAAGGGATGAGAAACCATGTTCAGGTCATTTTTTAACTCTTTAAATGTATCTTTTTGATCGGAGTCCTTTTACTACATTCATTCCATGTGCTAAAATCAGTCTGTTACTCCTTTCTGCTCTCTACATGGTGAAGAAACTTGGTGTCAGGTAGCTGCAATAAGAGAACTACTCCATTCATTGCTTTAAAATACAAAATTTACTTAGTAAGATGGGTAGAGCAGGTGTATAGTGATTTATATCCTGAACTTCTGTTCCCCAACACACAGACATACACACACACAAACACATGTGCATCATACTCACACCAGTCAATTCACCCATTTTGGTCCTGGAGGAGCATTCTGACCTCTTGTCAAGTCTGTGTTCCGGCTGGTGGCGTAGATTCTCTATGTGAATGCTTCAGAATGGTCAGAGCAATATAAGCAGGACTCTTTTATCTTCAGACAGAGGTAGGAAGGGTCTGTGTTTGCATCAGATACCAACTGACACAACTTTTCAGGTGATCTGCTTTAAGGGAACAAGTTACTGGGTTCCTTTTTTAGCAAGGGATAACAAACATGCTAAAACTGTAACTTTAAATGAGTGAGTGTAAATATAACATAATGGCTCAGAGTTGCATGCTGGTGTGAATACTAGGAGCTAAGATTTCCTTCAAATTTCTGGATAGTCTATCTCCAAAGTTTAATTGTTGGCACATACAGATTTTTGGGATGCTTAGAGTAAGGACTTCTGTGTGCTTATGTGTATAAAGCACTCTGGAACCATGAAGGAATTGTGTTTGCAGCCTGTGCTAGACACAGAGTAGTCAAGCTGAGGGGAATATAAAATTGTCAGCAGAGTAAATTTCTCATAATTTGTTTCAGTATTTCAAAATACTGAAATCCGGATGTCTTACATTGGAGCAAGTAAATTAACTTACTGTTTGACATTGTACCTGGAGAGTAGAATTCTGTAGGTTGTGATTGGTTTTGTTCCCAGCACTTACAACTGTAGAGTAGGCTGGTAGTTGCAGTCTCCCATTGCTGTAACTGCTTTGATGTACTGCTTGTGTTTTCCAAGTTTCTCGGAATTCCAGTTTATTCTTATGCCATTGTTTCGTCTGTCCTTTCCATGCCTTTTCCTAAATGGATATAGGAATGCAACAATCTCCTAACCAGACATCAAGAACAGGAAAATCAAGGAAAGGTATTTTATATAGTAGCATTTTGAATATGAAACAGTTTGTACTATATAAAAATATTAACACATCTATGATGTTTATAATTCTGGAGGTCCCTATTTTGATGGTATTGGTTTTATAAATTATATTTAGAGCAGGCTTTGAGTGATTCTTATTTGTTTGCATGTTTTGCCTTGGTCCTTTATTACTGAATTTAATGTTTGTTCTGTGTAGTTAGTGGTAATAAAGAATTTTATTTTTAAATAAATATTCTGTTAGTCTGAAAAGGAAGTGGACTTCAAATAAAGTAGAAACAAGCAAGATTGCTTTTCCAGATCCCATTTCTACAGTAATCAGAATTTGTCTGAAAGCTAGTTCATGAACCTTTCCTCTCTTGCCTTCTGAGGGACAGTGTGACCTGGTCTTGATCATTGCTTCAATTTACCGTTTATTGAAAGCAAAAGTTCAGAAAACTGACTTAGCTGTTTTGATGAATTATAACTGTACTAAATGAAAATAAAACCAAAGTCACCTCTCAAGAGTGATGACTGCACCACACTATCCCCCCAGTTCTAAGAGACAGATTTTTATTCAGCTTGGGATGTTAGCGGGTAGAATAGATTGCTGGTGCTGATTGAGATAACAGAAAATTGTGGTGTATACAACTAATTAATTTTTTAAATATGGCAAGAGGAAACAGTAAAAATTAGAGACTGTGTTGGTATCTTAGCTGTTAACTTGTCCTTGCACGGGAGGTTTCAGCTTCTAGGTTTTATCTACATGACATGCACTCTGTATTTCATGGTCCAGAAGCCCAGTGCAGGTCAGGAGATGCACTCATCAAGATTTCCATCAGCCCTGTCTTTAGAACAGACAAAATCTGCATACTCATTTGTGGTTTACTGCTAGTAGAGGAGATGTCTTCAGGCATGATATGCCTTTGTTTTCTTTTCCCTTGCATGATTCTGCACAAGACCTTAGTTTGGTCGTCATTGTGCAACTCTTTGGAAGGTCATCAGTCTCTTTTTTATAAGTGACTTCCTTTTGTTATGATAGTTAACAAGAATTAGTTATCAAGAACTTGAGGAAATAGCTGCTAGGTGGAGGTTGTGTTTGTTTTTCTGTTCTGTTTTGGGAAGCGAAGAGCCCTTTTATTTCATTTTAACTTTTGAGAGGTTTTACCACTCTTCCAGCTGGATTCCTAGAGTTGAGGTTTCTTCAGTACATCCGTGATGTGCTAGAGTGCACTCTGTTAACTTTGCAAATAGCCCTAAGTTGGGAGGATCAGTAGATACACATGAGGGCAGTGCTGCCATTCAGAGGCATTTACCCTGATGAGCTGTGTAAATGAACTCTCAGGTCTGTCTTACAGAATTCAGCAAGGGCAATTGCAAAGGCTGTACATGAAAAGAAAATCTGCTTGCTCCAAAACATGCTGTGGACTGCCCGACCAGAGAGCTGCTTTACTGAGAAAGTCCGGAGGGTCTTGGCAGAGAGTGAGCTGAGAATGACCCAGCAGGGTGCCCTGGCAACAGTGTCCTCGGTTGTATTAACAGCAGCATAGCCAAGAGATTGACGAAAGTGATTATCCACTCCCTACCTGGCACTTGCTGGATTGTGTCCAGCACCCCAGGTATAATTTTACCCTCCAGTGCAGGAGAGATTGTTTTTTCAATAGTGAGCAAAATCAGGGGCAGGACTACGTGCCGTGTGAGGACAGTCTGAGGATACCAGGCGTTTTCAGCCTAGGGAGGAGGTGACTCTGAAGGGGACCTAGCGGCAGCTTCTAGTACATGTGAGAAGACAAAGCCAGGTGGTTCCCGGTGGTACCTGACAGGAGGCAGAGACATAAGAGGCATAAATAAAAATGACAGAGTTTCTAATTGGATGTGGAAGCTGTAAAGACAGTAAAACAGAGATGTTGTACAGTCTCTGTCCTTGGAGGTGTTCAAGACCACACTGGATAAAGCCCTAAACAACCTAACCTGACCTTGTAGCTGAGCCTGCTTTGAGAAGGTGGTTGGCTAAGAGACTTCCTTCCTGACCTGATTTATCCTATGATCCTGTGTGCAAATGGCCTTTGTGACACTGATGAATGCTTGGGGTGTGGTATAGAATGCCCTGGTTTTGCCTTTTTGTCTGCTGAACACCCTTTTTGGTGCAGTGTAGAGAACAACTGATGATTTTTCTACCTGAGAATAAGCTTTAGATCTTCATTATACTTTTTAACTTTTTTTTCCCTTTTCAGAATAGTCTGTAACTGGGTAGAGCAGCAGATAGTGCAGTATATACCATAATGTTAAGCACAATGCTACAGTAAAATGGTAAAATCTCTACATGTGATGTGTACTCATGAGTACTTTGGAGGTTCTTTTTACTTAATGTCTTGCTAAACCACCACCATGTTGTTCAGTGTTTACTAACATAGCATATTTCTGCTATGCTGTGTTTTCTTTTTATTTTTTTAAGTTTAGACATATTACTTAAACTTCTAGGTATGAGAGTCCAAAGGGGATATAGGTCTGGTCTCTTTTCTTTCTTTCTTTTATTTTATTTATTTTTCTTTTTAAGTCAGTGTGCATTGAAAAAAGCAGTTTTGTTTTGGAAATGCATTAATTCATGCCACCTTGTATTGAGTTGACTACCTGAAGCATCGTTCTATTATGACCTGTACATTTGTCCATGTTAAATGTTTATATGTACTGGTTAATTTTTAATATGCTCAGTCTAATTTCAACTAATGTTAATTAATGTTTGAACAGCAACAGATGACTTTTCCCAAGGAGACTCAATAAGGTGAGACTTTAAAAGTACCTAACACTTAGCTGAGGAATGATTTGAGAGACACGGTACTCATTTTGCTTTGCTTTTCAAGAAGCTCTGAGAAGGAGGGGAGCGATGACAGTTGGCATACCTCTGAGGAAGAAGAACTCGATTTTACCCCAAAGGTATGGTGCACTTACAGGAAACATGTCCTGAAAAAATAAGGGACTGGAAGGCAAGTTTTCTTTGGGATTAAGAGACACTCCTGTTCTAGCCAACATTGTTTTCTCTTTAGAAGCAATCTCTGGCCTGCCAGCCTTTCTTCTGCTGTGAGTTTTTCCTAGAAGACCTGTAGCTGGGGCAGAGCATGCATTGCATTTGTAGTTTGGAGCAAAAGAGCAGTAGGTGACAAGATAAACAACCACATAGTTTTATTTGTTCTTGTTCATTTGAGTCAGATTTGCAGACCCTAAAAGTTTTTAAGTTACTATTATAACCTATTCTGTTTTTCTCCAAACATTGGTATTGTTTCCTGTAAATTTGATGATAGATTTCTAACTGATAAAGAAAAATGGCATTTATTTATCAAGATCTGCATAAATCCTTCATCACCTAGTTCTCCTTTCCTCCTTGGCGGGTTCCTCAAGAGTGCTCAGTGAATGAATGAGTTACTCAAATGGGTCATCTTTTTTCTTCTATAAGATGACATTCTGTGCTTGCATGTGATCTCAACACTGCATGTTTTATCTCTGTTTCTGAATGCCTGGGTAGTATTCTTTTTGTCAGTTACAAGTTCTTCCCCCTACTGTTTTTACAAATGATCTGAAGAATTACCAGCTTCTGAGCAGTATCTGAAGCATCTGTTTTGTTGCATTGGGATTTTGCAGTGATGAGGAACCTGAGTGTGCTAGTTCAACCAACTCTGTAATGCTGGAGATGCAAACATGATTAGTTTTAATGTGATTTCATTTGCTTGCACTGACTTAAATAGAAATGATGCATTTTTCTGGCATGATTTTGAAATTTAGGGCTATTTTGCTAAGTGTACTTGCAGGGACTAATTTATACATTAATTCTAGGGATCTTAACAGTTACATGAGTTGTGCACATTTGTAACTAAGCATCCTGGAACTATCTTAAATACAGCTGAATTTTAATTAAGTATTATAAGTATTAGAAACAGATTTTTAGACCTCTTATGCATGCAAACATAGTTTTGGAAACAGTTTGCAGAAGGGTGCCAGTTTGCACAGTTCAAAATACTCCCTGAATTGCATATGATATTTTTGTAGCTAGAAATAATAGGATGAAGCCAGCATTATCACAGGGACAGTCTGACTATCTTTACTGTTCAGGATTTGATGTGAACAAAAGATGTGGTTTTGTTACTGTTAAAAAAAAATTCTTAAATAAATCTTTGATTTCCAGAAGCTGCAGAAGCCAAACTTGACACTGCTAATGAATGCTTCACAGCAGTTCAGGAAAAACAGTAAGCTATTTGGGAAAAGTTGCATAATATACCAATATATAAAATAACACATGCTAAATTTGGGGGGTTCTTCTTCTACAGTAAATGAGAAAAGTAGCATTTTGAAAACACAACTTTTAATAATTCAGAATAAGTCATTAAAGTTAAGATATTAATCCCCTCTTAAGCTGTTTCCCCTCATAAAGTCCATCCTCCATCCTGCCCAACCTTAACTGTCTCTGTTTCCAAGCATTCCAAGATGGCTCCTGTCCTGTGCATTAATATGATAACATGCCTATTGCTGTTTACTTAATCCTTCTGTTCACATGCATTTTCCCTTTTCTTGTGCTTTAAGATGATGGTGATGGTTCTAGAATTGAAAGTCCTAAATCACCAAAGAAAAGTTTCAAACAACGAATCCCATCAGATGCAAACCTGAACAAAGGAGACAGTGAAGAATTGGTTAATCAAGGTGCCTCGGCTCTAAGCAACCTGGAGGAAGAAGAATTGGAGGAGGAGGAGGAAGAGGAGGAAGAGGAAGATGATGATGACAATGGAGATGGTGATGAAGATTATGAGGAAGAAGAGGAAGAGGAGGAGGAAGATTTTACTGAAGATGAAAAGGAGGAGGAAGAGCTGGAAGATGAAGAAGCTCAGTCTAATGAAATACTGGAAGAGAAGCAGGGGGAAAACACAGAACCTAAAGGGGAAATTAATCAGAAATTAGAGTGTTTTAGTAAAGCTAAGAATGAAGAGGAAGCTCAGTGTGGAACTGGAGCTGTCTGCATTGATGATAAAATAAGTGAAGAACATGATGAAAAGGTGGAGGAATCTGTTGATGCTCCTGCATCTTTCATAGCTGGGTGTTGTGAAAAGTTGCAAGAAAACAAAACGTCAGTATCTCCAAAGATCATGAACAATGAAGTATCTTGCAAGTCAGTACCAAAACAAGCTGTCTTTCAAAATCTAAATAATCTGCAAGACAGACAAGAAAGCTGGAACAGGAAAAGCACGATTCAGGAGAAGTTTCACAGAAATGCTGACTCTTGTTTTGCAGACTCTGAAACGACAGACTGGCAAAAAGAGATACTTCAATCTTCTTCAGATAGTTGTGGTCTTAAGGAGAAAAAGTCAAGTTTCAGTGATGGCTTTGAAAGTGGTAATAGTTCTTGGTCAGCAGCAAAAAATCCAGGACTTGAAAGTGAAAGACCAACTTCTGTCGTTCTTGAACATGTGGATGATGAAGATACTGAAGAAGAGCAGTGTGAAGGAGTAGATGATAAAGTCTGTGAACCAGTGAAACAAGAAAGTGAAAATTTGTGCTTAAATAGGCATGAAGAAAATTTGAGAGCAGCACTTCATTGGAGCACCAAAGTAAGTATATAGGGATGATTCAATCACAGTGGTATTTCCTAAGGGTAATATAGGTAAGAAACAAATGGTAAACTGGATTTCTGTTAACATATATTCTTCACATATGTGTCTTTTGATCATCCATTTTTAATGTTATATAATGTCTGACTCCTAGCCAAAATGGTTTCTTTGCTGTAAGAATATAGTTTTTCAGGAAAAAGAGTAGGCAGTAGACTCTTTCTGGAATCAGTTGGAATCTTCTCAGTTTTATGTACGGTTTTTATCTGTGAAGGTTTACTGCCATTTAGGAAAACCTGTGGTGTGATGGCTGAAAGTGAAAAACAAAAAGAAATTTGCATAAGATTGAGAGCAGGAAGCTAGTGATTTTCCCTGGAGCAAAAAAAAGGCAAGTGTTCCAGAATGATGTAACTTCCTGCAACTAGACTTAGACTGACATGAGGAATTGCTGATGGAGGAACAGCAGAGACGATGCTTGTTTCTGTTCTTTTCAGCTGCTTTCGTTGATCTCTTTTAGGAAGAATCACCTGAACAGGAGGAAGAAGTTGAGAAGCAGGAGAAGGAAGACAGTGGTGAAAAGCTACAAACTACAATTGTTGAGGATGTGAAAAATTCGGTTTGTAATGATAGCCATGAAGTCCACAATGCTTCAAAAGACAACTCTGGTGAGAGAAATGAGTTAGTACCTGTTGTTCCCAATTCTTCCTCTACAAATATTAATGCACAGAAAATTAACTGAAATGGTGATTGACTTTTGAGACAGCAAAATTTTCCCTTGCCTGTAAATCCCAGTGGGCATTGGCAGAGAAGATCAGCTTTTGTTCCTTTTCATTCATTCTCAAAGAACTGAAACTGTGGCACTGTATTCCAAGCAATGCTATATGAAGCCAGTGCCATTCTTGATTTGTTGCTAATTCTTCCTGAAGTGATTGAACAAAATGCACAGGCAAAAAAGAGAAGGAGGACGAGAGTGCATTATGTGTGACAGCAGTATTCCCCTTTTCTGGCTGTATTGTGAGATTGAAAAGCTGTGATTGTTCTTGGATGAAACCTGGGAAAGTTTTGAGTCAAGTGGAGAGAACTCTGTTCTGTTCCAGTGCCTCACCTTGTCCAGTTTTAAAAAGCAGAAAGTTTCTCCAGCACCACACTTGTGAGCGCTTGAAAACATTACCAGCCTGGTCAGAGTTGGGCACTTTGGTACTTACCTGAGATCTGAAACAAGGAGGAGAAGGCTTTGTTTCCATTGCTCATCTCTGGGGAGTAACTTGATCTGGTAGATGTTACCAGAGCATCTGTAGCTGGTGATCAAATGCTACACAAGGGGCCTGTGTGGCAAAACCTGTTGTGTTAAAGTGTTGTGTGTGTCTACATGGTTCTCTGTATGTGTTTTACCATAAGCAGGCATTTGGCATGGTGTAAGTAAGTAGGCAGAGTCCAGGCTGGAACCAGCATTTGCCTCTTCTGAGGTGAGTACCCTCACTGGTCTCCAGCTCCTTCCCCCTTTGTGTGTATGTATCTATACAGCTGAATCCTGCATCAGTTTTACCTAAGTGTGTAACTTAAAACAGAGAAATAAGGTAGTATAATCTGGCCAGGAGCCCACTGAGACTGAACCTTACAATCATCTGGTAGAGAAGAGGTTTGAATTTTAACTCGCTGAGGTAGAAACAGCTCTTGTGTGTTTGGGTATGTGGTTGAGCTGTGAGCCTGTACTGTTTTTAAAAGGCAGTGCTTAGGTGTTCAGCTTCTGGGAAGGTGCAGTGCAACAACTCTGTCAAGGAAGATCTTCCCTGGTAATTCTACAAAAGAAGCATGGTTTCTTGATGGCTTTAGTGATGTTAGCGTGAGGATGGTTTGGATAGTGTTTCTATGGTACCCCCTGTAGAGTGGAAAGTGGTAGTAAATGCTAAATTTTAGAGCTGTAGGCTGAAGAGAGGTGACCTAAGCTCTGTGCAGAGCAGGATTGCAGCATACTGGAGTCTCTTCCTGAATGTTACCCTGCAGTGATTTCTGCAGAGCCTGTCCACAATGTCTCCACTCCACCCTCTCTTCTATCCCTCTTAGCAGGTGCTTACTGTTGTGTGGGGAATCAACATGAAGCATGCCAACTGCATTCCATCCAGGGAGTAGCAGTTGCACTTTACCCTATAATTTTTGTACCATTATAACTTGTGAGAATGTGACTTTAACTTCTCAATTTCCTCTAATTTTTATTCCTAGCCATCTTCCCACACCCTTGAACAATACTCACTTCTTTGTTGTCCTTGGCAATAGAACTTGCATCTTTTGGATGAAGGGCTTGACTGATGGGGAAAAGCAGAGTGAAATATAAGCACTCAGGCTTCTCACTTCTTCCATTATTTGTAGGTGCCCTGCCACCAGTGGGAGCAGAGCAGGAGGAAGATGCTGAATCTCCCTGGGATTCTGAGGTACTTTGTGTGAAGGACATGGGTGTTCCCACTGCAGGGGGTAGGAGTAAGATCCAGAAACACTTAAGAGCTTGTTTTTGGTTTGGGCCCTATTGTTGATAAGGCGTATTTCCGCTTTTCCTGCTTTTTCCATATATTTCCAACTAGGAACCCTTTAAATACTTCTGTTCTAGGCCAGCTGTTCAGTTGGGATTGGGATGAAGTTAGGTCAAGCAAATGGCTTGGGTCTCATAGCAACTGGCCTCCGAATTTGGTTTCTAGTATAGTATTGAAGTAGTGAAGTGTCATGCTGCTTAAAATAATCTGACTTTTTCAGAGAGGCTGGCAGAATTGTTGTTTTTTCACCATACAGCCCTAGTCTTCTGACCTGCTTAGCTGTTGCCTTTGGGGTCTACAACCTAGGCAGTTAGCTGCCTCTGAATAGAGCCTCTCTAACTTTTGTAGGTGTACTCTGGCCCTTTTTGAAAGTTGCAATCAACGGAAGCACCCACATGCTGGCTGTGTTTGTCTTTTTAGTTCTTTCAGTCTATGATAATGAGCAGGGTCTGTAGCTACCTCACTCTGGATTTTCTTGTGAGGAAAAATGAACTCTTCCCACTCCTTTTTTAAAAATACAAGACTAAAGTGTTGTTATTTTTAAGGTAGCTGTAAGCTCTGCCTAGCTAGTCTTTGACCAGGCCAAATGACCCTTGTGACTGGGAGTAGCAGTGTGTTCCCTCACTTCTGCAGGACACATGCTTAGGGAACGTCAGCACAAACTTGAATGTCAGGTACAAGTTCAGTGCAAATACTGGATCACTGCAGACCTGCACCTGTTGGTTCATAGCCTGCATCTTGAGTAAATCACATTAATTCTCTCTTGTGGTTGCCCAGTTTGTCAGTGTGACAGAATAGTTTAGAGGAGTTGTGAAGTTTTTGCCCAAGACCCAAAACTGGACACAACCACTGTGATTTTCCAATGTACTGTGTCTTGATGCATTCTTTCCAAGGGTATGAAAAAAGGTTTTTGTATCTCTAATATACTTGATACCATGCTATGCAAGTTGACTTAAACAGGAGCTTTCTGCATAGAAATGAGTTGAAAATGCATTTGTACTCATTTTCATTTCTGTGTTTTGGGTTACACAGGCAGATTCTCAAAGTCTGAGAAAAGTGTCATGCAGTGTGTTGCTTCCAGCTGCAGTGAGACTTGGAGCATTCTCCCAGATTCTTTTAGAAGGCGACAATGGTAACTTTCTGGTGGGCTAATGTTTGTCTGTAAGCATTTGTAGGTTGAAGTGAACTTAGATGAGTGTCTGTCTTAGAAGTGCTGTCATGATGTGGGTGTGAGCTATACCAATGAAATGCTTATATTTGTTAATTAACACTTTATCACTGGCCAGTTTGCAAAGGAAGTTGTTTGCATTGTGTGTGTTCAGATGTGTTTCCAGCTTTTTGATTCAGGTGATGAAAGTGTATGTGGTTTAGGACTGACCCTTTCTGAACAATTAACTTTCGTGGATGATAAGGCAGCAGAAGACAGCTATGATCTGTCTGAACATGTTTTTTTCCCCTTTGTTCAACTTTTGATAGGTTTTTATTGTGCTTTGCCAAGGGCCTAAAATAGGACTAAAAGTTCAGGTTTTGTTGCTGAAGATTTCTGCTTGTCGTTTGTGACACTGTCTTCTGAACATCTTGAGCAAAACATTATGAGCTCCCAGGAGTTTGAAATGTAGTTAAGTATTTGTTGTGGAAGTCTACTTTGCATGATTCTACTAAGACAGGATTAAGATCAGTGTGAAAAGAAGGTAAAAGGTGATTGTGATAATCTTGCCACAGTCTTTCCATACTGCTAAACCACCAGGTCCAGTGAAATCAAATGCTGTTTGTTTTTCCGTGTTGGTTTGCCTTTTTTTTTTTTTTTATATAAAATGTTTTCCGTCTAGCCATTTTTAGTAACATTCATATACTTACTTCATGAGAGGAGTCAGACTGTAAGATGACTAACACAGCAAATTTGAGAAATACAGGTGGGGCAGTAGTTTCTGTGGGTTTGGAAATGATGTAATATTGGGCAAAATATAAAAAAAAAAATATTTGGAACTATGCTATAAATGTAGATTAAAACCAAACAACATTTGTTTCTATTATTCCCTTGCAAGCTAAACCACAACAATCTGATGAGGACTTTATTTTACCTTGTTACACATATATGAGTTCCTGTGTCTGCACCCATGCTTTCTCAGTCCCATCAATAGAAAGGAAAATATTCCTCAACATTAAGCACTTGGAGAATAATCACAGTCATAATGCTGTTTTATGATCCTTCATTACAGCAGACTAGCTCTGACTTTTGAAATAATCCTTTTAGAAATCAGGATTCAGTTCATCAAAAGAACTAAATATTTTGATCTTGTTCTGTTAAAAAACATGATCTTATTGCTTCAAGTGAATTGTCCTAGTTCTATGATAACTACTTTTTAAATTCAAGGAGCATGATGGGAAGTATAAATTCTTCTTTTCTTGTAAACTAATACAAATGCGGCATGATGAGGTAAATTGAATGTTAGGTATTGTAATCTTGATGAAAGAATGCTTGGGACTAATATTTACTTTTAAAAACTACTGATGTTGAATGGAGTAAAAGATGCCGGCAATTAAGTAAATTAACATTTTCCAAAACATTTTTCACCACCAGGCTTTTTGGAGAAACCCAACAATTCACAGGTAATTATTTGTTCATATCAGACTGGCTACTTACTCTGCTCATTAAATAGTATATAGTTACTTTGAACTTGGTGTTTTATCGTTGAATTGTCTTTCATAGCTGAAGACTACCAGATCTGATTTGGAAAAGAATGAAACCTCTCCTAAAAACAGGCAGCAGAAATCAGGTAATGTTTGCTTCAAGTGGTTCTGGATTTAGCTTCATAATCTTTTAGGAGTATTTAATAAGGCATCTCTTTTGTGTTTATCAGATCTGTTGCAGGAATTTGTTTTAGAAGATGCCGAGGACATTGAAGGTATATGTATTTTTTTTTATGGACAGACATATTGTACTTGCAAGCTTTTTCCTAATAAGAAGTTAATGATTCTAGCAAGGTGTTCTGGAAGCAGAAGGTCTACTGAAATAGTCACCTGTACATGTGTTTGCTCCCTCCTGTAGTCTGCCATTCAACACCAAATACCCTTGCATGATGTAGGCTTCCTCCAGCATACATGCTGTCTTCTGCCCTTTTCAGGCAGTCCTGAAGTTTGCTTTCCTTCCAATTTGTGTAGTATGTTTTAATATTAGAAGCACTGAAAGGAGGTTATAGCCAGATGGAGGTCGGTCTCTTCTCCCAGGCAACTGGCAATAGGACATACAAGTTGTAAATCTAAGATTGTAATCCCCTTCAAGAAGTGAGAGCTTGCAAAAGTAGTCACATCAAGCATTAAATGCCAGAAGTAAGATTGGCCCTGTGACTCGTTAATACTCTGCCCTTTCATATTTTTATAATATTTACCAATTTTTCTCCATCTTGCTAATTTTTCTTGTAGAAAGGATATTGTGTTTCCCTTTAGCAGTGAAACTTTGTGAATAGAAAGGGTACAGTGTAGAATTATGGAGCAGGAAAGGAGGTGCAGAGTGATTAAAGTGAAAAGCCTCCATCTCCTGTATTTAGATTCCACACTTGAGCTTCTGGGACTTATTTCTTTCTTCATACTTGTTACTTGAAAGTGTTCAGTGTGCCTTCCACAAGAACAATGACAGTGAGTTGCTGCTTCTAAATTGCATCTGGGACTATCTGGAATCCAGTTGGGTGTAACAGAGATTTGAGGTAGGCACTCAGATGAAGTGACTGCTTCTGAGAAGTTTGTGACATGTCCACATTATACAGAAATTCTGAGAGAGGGAAGAGTGGAATCCAGTTTTCAGCAGTAGAGGTGAAGTATTCAGATCGTGGGCTGTTTCTGAACATTACACAACTCTGTATTTCATTCAGTGTCCCATCTGTGTCTTCTGCAACAGATGAGGCAGCAGTTTGAAATACTCAGTCCATATCCACTTCTAGAGACGTATTTGTTTCATGCATAGAGTAAAGCTGGGACCTTAAAAGATTTCAAAGCTGTGATTTTTTTTTCCCCATAATTTTCTGTGCACAGCACATAGGGCAATTAAAATTGGAATGTAACTAGTTACTGTATGGCACATGATGTGTCAAAGAGAGATGGAGATCCTGCACCTTTAAGAAACAGAATTGGTTGGTTTGTGACCTTTTACAGTCAATTTCAGCAAATTTCCTTTATACATTAAAAGCTAAAAAGCCCTCGAAGAAAGCAATTCCTACAGATGCATCTTAAATCTGTATTACAGTAATTTTCTCTCTAGGAGCTCCCAAAAGAGAGGGGATGTGTTATTTTGTGTTAAGATCTGTCTCACATATATGATTCAAGATGCACTTTGGGTGTAAATAAATAGAATTAGGTCATATCACTTATCAAAATACGTGTTTTGTCACTGTAGGTGAGCACTCAGGATCTACCTTTCATATGTCATTATCAGCTGAAAAAGGTGTTGAGGATGCTGTTGATAACTATGGGATGTGGGTATGTAACACCAAATATTTTGAATTAGAGTCTGATGCAGTAAATTGTATTATACACTAAAGTAAAGAAAACTTACCAATCACTGAATAATTCTGAAGGGAGAGTTCTGTAGATAAGCCTATATTACAGCCTGAAGTAAAGTGGGATGTGGTCTTTTTATGATGGGGAAAAGTCCTTATCATTATGTTGACTATTTGCTGTTACACTCGTTTGTTTCCCACTTAATTTGTGTTCAGTGTTTTTCCTTTTGTGTGGTGCTGAGAAACAGTGCAGTCAAATTCTTTTTTTTTCCTATGCAAAATGCACTTTCAAGTGAAGAGGGAGATTTATCTATAGTATGCTGATCTGTTTGATTAAACATGCCAGGTAAGGAAAGATGAAACAAAAAAATTTAAATTTCGTAGTCTTCTTGTTGCTTTCCCTGCCTTGGCAAATGCATGCTGTTTGGCCATGTTAATAAGTGTTGGAGAAGGATTTTCTCAGAGGGCATTCTAGAGAGGTATAAGGCAGGCATCCTGTTTGTGTCTGGTATACAAGAAAGGGCTGGATAGAAGGCTCTGGAGTCTTCTGTGGCACTTTGAGGGACAGTGGAGTAAATTCCTTCCACCCAACACCCAGGTACTATGAATGGTAGCTGGCTGAGGTGCTCCTTCCCTGTTCTGAAAGGAGGAATTTTTGCAGAGAGAAGGACCTTGTTGACAAGAAAAGAGTGAGGAGTTGGATGGTCTTAGCCCATTGGGACTTAGGCTGTAGGCCCTGTTTAGAAGGCACAAGGAGGCATGTGGGGAAGGAGCATGTTGGGAGGAGTGGGACACATGATAGGAGCAGTCAGAGCTATGAAGAAACAGAGCATAGAGCCAGGGACATGAAGAGACTGGGTGGGTTTGAGGCATGGTATGGTTTCTCACAAGTTTGGGTTTCTGGTTTTTAGGATGAGGGAAGGAATGGACAGTTTTCCCTAATAAATGCTTTTCTTTGGAGCTTGGAATGGAATTTAAAATTTTTGCATCTTGGGTGAAGAAATAGGCCTAACTTAGTTAATTCTCCATGGGGTGGACAGTAAAAAGCTTGTCATGTTGATGAACAGTGTATTAGCTTAGCTGACAGAGGACTGTAAAATGCCAGACAGTAGAGAACAACAGAGGAAGAAGAGTGAGAAAATGTTGGCAGTTCCAAAGAAAAATGGTAATAAAGCAATAAAACATGAAAAAATAAGTTGCTTTCTAACAAAGGCCACCAGTTACAGAAAGCAGGCAGACTTAAAGGTAAAAACAGCCCTAGTGTCCAGACAAGTCTAATTCAGGAAAAACTGTTATCTCTAAAGTAAAGCCTTCTGTTTTTAAGAAAAAGATGATTCAGTGAGCCTTTAGTTTAGTATGCCTTGCGCTGTATTATGAAAATTGTTTTCAGAATACCTTGATTCTGTCATTTCTGTTAAATGATAGGATGAGTTTGCAACAGAAATTACTTAGATTAACTGTAACTTCCTTTTTCTTGGTAATCTTTTTGTCTGTACCTGTTTACTTAAGGATAAATATATTTTAGAAACTACCAACTTGGTAGAAAAAACAGCACGTGAAAATCAGACTGACAAAGCAGAAATTTCACGTGAGGAAGCCCTAGCAGAAAATGAGGAATCACACAATGCTAACAAGGAGTTAAGTCCAAAACCTTGGGAAGAAAGATATGAAAAACTGTGGGTTGAAAAGGAGAAAAGGGAATTGAAAACAAATTTTAAAAACATTACAGCAGAGCTGAAGCAGTTGTTTGGTGAAAATGAAACTGGGAAAACTGCTTGCCTTGTGAAAGAAATATCAGAAGATGGCTTTGGTGAGGAATTGAAGAGTTCTCTCATTATTTCATCTCCTGTGACAGAATCAAGTAGTAAGTTAGAAAGCAAAGGTGACTTTGGAGATACCAAATTTATGCTAGGTGGAGAAGTACCCCAAATGGAAATTGTAATGCCAAGTCTTGGTGTCCTTCCTGATGAAAATAGCTTAAAGGCAAATGTGGAACATACCTGGAATACAGATGAAGAAGATGGAACTAACAACAGAGATAACAGAAAGGTGTTTCTAGCAAAAGAGGAGAAAAAGAAAATGCCTACTATGGAAAGAGAAGAGAATGATAATGGAAGTAGTGAAAATGCAGAGGAAGGTCCTGCTTACTCCCTGAGACATAGCTTAAAATCAAGTCTTTTGGGTGACATTTCTAATACTCTTCCCAAAATAAGACCTGCTTCTACAAGTGATGAAAATGCACTTTTTGTAACAGAAAGGAAACTTGAAAAATACTCTGGATTTAATGATGATGTTCCCAGGATCTGCCTTACCAACAGTAATAATATAGAAGAAACAGAAACTGAAAGTCTTTTTGCAAATGCTCAGCAATCTTGTGGCATACTGGAAAGGAATCTTCATGAAGAACTAAAACAAGATATGGAAAGATTTAGGAGTAAGGTAGGAATGCTGCAAATAGTGTTCCTGACTTTGGAGAAAGAGAAGGCACAGCTGCAAAAAGAGGTAGTTCACTTGCCACTTTTTATTCTTTAGGCTTTCTCCATATCAATGGTCCTGTTCACTTCAGCTATTCATCATTAAGTGAAATACAATACTTACAAATAAAGCAAGCTGCAGAGAGTTGTCCTTTCCCCCCTTTTTTTGAAAACACAGTGCATTATTTTTCCAGTTTGACAGTAGGTGGCACTCAGTTCCAGTGTAAGTAGTTATCACTTAATTGACATAAAAAGAAGTGCACACAACTAAACCAGTTCTGATTCTGAAATAAAGAATGAAAATAGCTTCTGAACAGGGTCTTGACGGATCTTTTCATTTGCTGTGATTTCTGCATGGTGTGTCTTCATTGCCCTTCACTAAAATTCCTGTTTGCTGTGAAACTCTTTCTGCTTGTGGGTTTGGAATCTTCTCCCCTGCCCCACTACCTACCCCCTGTGGAGAAAGCAGTAACCAAGCGCATTTCCACTTGATTCTTTTTGTTTCTGTTTTTACAACTAACATTGTGCAGTCCTTCTCTAACTCTTTAATCCATCAGTAATGCTTTCACTTCTTTGTTGTTCAGATTTTAAGATACACTGTTGCTTTCTTTCTAAGAACTATGTTTTTGTTATATCATAGAATCATGAGTAAATTCAGAGTACTTTCAATGACAATAGACTTTGTAATGTAATTTTGTGAAAATACTTCTCTATACTGATTTTTTTTTTCATTTTACACTTTTTCAGAAGTAAACCCTGCATTATTCTGTCTTGGATATTGTGTTTCTCGTTTCTAGAAATACTGAGAAATACATGAAACTTAACTTTCTTTTTGTAGGTTGAGAAGGAAAAAAACAAAGAAAAAGGTTTTGAAATGCAGAAGGTGGTAAAACAGGAAGATGCTGATAAATTGAGTACACCACCAGGCAATATTACTAACAAGAAAATGAAAGAAAAGCTTGCTGTAACAAAGAATGACTATCTGAAAATGGAGGATGAGAACAGTACAGAAGAAAAGGACAAAGCGAATTGTTCACTTGAGCAGAAGTCAAAATTGATTGAAATGCCAGTGAAAAGGTAAACTGAAGATACAATCTCAAATTCTTATTTGCTCAAGTATTTGTTAGGTCTTCCAACACTGTACTACTTGAAGAAATGTCCTTAGTGCTGAAAGCCATACTGAAAAGTCCACTGCTTCACAAATATTTAAGAAAAATAATTAAAAAAACAAACAAAAACCCAAAAAAAACCAAACAAATGGAAAAAGAATCCAAAACCCCAACAAACAAGCTCATAATGGAGGTTCAAATTTATTGCCTGTTTAAAAAAAAAGAAAGAGAAATCACATTCCTGCAAACTTCCTTCTAATAGTGAGGCAAAATGAGTTTTTCAAAACCAGAGTTGAAGACTGAAAAAAACAGTTATTTTTTTAGGGAATGGCCAGTGAGAAAAGCAAAGTAGAAACTTTTAGGTGATTTTAAGTGATCTACATGCAGTTGGTGTTTTCAGTAAGTTCAGATGCTCTTTGTCAGGAAGACGGAAAAGATGGTATTAAAAAATCAATCTCAAAAGTGTGAAGGAAGCACAGATATTTTTATGTAATCCTAAGCAGGAATGTTTTGCTGTCTGTGCTTCAAAGGAGTCTCTGCTCTTGATACTTCCTTTAAGAGAGACAAGCTATATTTCAGCTTTGCTGAATCTAGTTTAGGTTCCACATTTCCACTTCATTCCTATGATAAGGTTTTTTAAATACTCTACAATCTTTGAAGTTAAGTCTGTGTTTTACCAAAGATATTTTTCATCTCGGTTGTTTCTGGACATATCTTAAGTATGTCTGTTTCAAAGAAATATTTCTGTAAAGTTATTTAATTGGTGATTTTTTTTTTTGTTTAATGCAGCGAATTTGCCCTGAATTCCAAAGTTGCAAAGAAGAATAAAAGACAGACTTTGAAGCGGAAGTCTAATCAGCAGATGAGCTCTTCCAGTGGGAATCATTTTCAAACACTGGATGATAGCACTTCCAGTGAAACATCTCAAGATGAAGAAAGGTACTGAATATAAGGAATGTTATGAATAAAACTTATTTAATTATAAGAATTAACCTACAGGTAAAGGTAAATTTTTTGCAAACCTGATGTGTACAGTGGGTCTTGCTCTTTCACATGACAATGCGGTCTGATGTCTTTTGTGTTCCAAAACACTTATTTTTTCCTTAGAATGCTTTTAACATTCTAGCCAAGTTCATTATAAGGTCAATGGGCATACACGCTGAATAATTACCTGAGTGTGTGCATAGGTAAATATACATACAGATATATATATA
>VXBX01004830.1:0-20073 GCA_013400415.1 Scytalopus superciliaris | reverse complement strand
TATATATATATTTAGAAAGGGAGAGGATCAACTTATAAAAAAGCAAAATTGCTGTTTCATTGCAGGCATGTTAGAGTTTGGTTTTTTGCTTTGTTGTTTTTTCTTCAATTCTGTGTCGTCCTGACTTCTTGCCTACCTCAAACTTATTTGTGCAGGAAGTAAAATGAGAGACACAAGTTGCTGATGGAGTACAAGCACTATTCAGCAATAGCTAAACCATTGGTATGTTGTCAACACTGTTTTGATCAGAGATCTAACACACAGCATTGTATGGGCTGCTGTGAATAAAATTGACTCTATCCCAGCCAGCCCAAGTACACTAGAGAATCCAAAATTATGGTTCTTTGACCTGTAAGAAAAAGATTCAGTACTGAAGAGAGCTAAACTTCTGGTATTAAACAGGGAATGCACATAACTGCATGTATCTACGTGTGTAGTTGTACAGTTCCTATCATTGTGACTAAAGTGCAGATAACAGGTATTCAACTATTTGCTTAATACCTTGTGGGAAAGAATTGCCTTCCGTTAGCAATGGTGAGAGACAAATTATTTCCCCATATTCAACCACATCTAACAAAATTCCTATATTAAATTTTGCTTTAATTGCTTTCTTAAATTATGTTTTAAAAGCAACTTTAGATATTGTTCATAATGCAGGATAAACACTCCAGAACTGAAATACATTTCTATTTTCCAGACCTGCAGCAAAAACAGGGAATGAAAAGAACAAGGTACTGTAAAATTATTTAATTTCTTGATAAATAGTTTTATCAGCTTTTAATCACTTAGGTGGGATCACGTAGGTGCACAAATTGCTACTAGTATGCACTTTTATCATACTTGAGCCAAGTGTATGGACTGTGAATGAGAGAATGAGTTATTCATGTATTTGTAAGGATCTGCAATACTATATAGCTGTATGTAGAAAATACTCTACTGTTTGTAGGTCGGCATGGATGTAACTGATGACCTTGATTTACCTCACTCATCTGACACAACTTCAGAGGATGTCACGTTACCAACGTCCACCTACAAAGAGGCTGTGTTGCTGTTAGAACAGCTTAGTGTGGATCATACAGGTATGTTTTAAAGTCACTTTTTCTTCAGATGTTGCAAGTTTATCTTTTAAAAATGGTTTCTTTGTGTGCACTCCTAGGTATTTTAGTTTTACATTTCTGTCTAATACTTTTTTATGGTTAGAGAACCCTCTCAAAGGATGTGAAATTGTGTCACCTTAACCTGAGATGTCTGCCTGCATTGTCAGCAAAACATGTTTTACTTTATCATTGGTTCTCTGTCTAGTCAGAGCTGAAGAAGCAGAATTTTGCAAAGTGGAGTTGAGCTCCTTCTAATACATTGATTACCTGGGAGGACAATGCCATTAGTCAAAACATTGCCCTCTTCCTCGTCTCCCAACTTTATATGCTGAGCATGATGCTATATGGTCAGTTGGGATCAGCTGTCCTGCCCGTGTCCCCTCCCAACAACGTGTGCACCCCCAACCTCCTCACTGACAGGGTGGTAGGAGAAGCAGAGAAGATCTTGGCTCTGTGTAAGGGGCTGCTCAGCAATAAAAATCAAGCTCTGTGTTACCATCACTATGTTCAGCACAAATCCAGAACACAGTCCTATACCAGCCACTGGGAAGAAAATTAACTCCATCCCAGCCTAAACCAGCACACCCCACAAACAGTGTAGCAAAATAATGGCTTTGCTTAAACACACACACACACACATGTACATACATGCATATGTATATATAGTTATTTATAATCAATACAAATTTATATATAAATATATAAATTTATATATAAATAAAAACCAAAAGAAGATTGCATACATACACATAGCATTATAGAAACACAAGAATCTCTTACATGAAGGGTTAACCTTGGCTAAAGACAAAACTCCCATGCATCTGCTCTCTCACTGCCTCTCCTCAGCAAGACAAAATAGGATGAAAAAACCAGAGGATCAGTACAAATGCAGAGCTGTCATTTGCCAGTTATTGTCACAGGCTAAACAGACTCCACTTGGAGAAACTTAATTTGTTAGCGTTTAAAATAAATTTAGATACTGAGAAACAAAGCCAAAAAAATTAAGATAACAACTTTCCATCGTGCCCTTCTTCACTGACCTTCACTGTTCTTCACATTTTCCCCCCTTTGCTTTTACCTGTGTGATGGTTTTGCCCTCTGCTAAATACGTTTTTCAATGAGGTGCCACCAGCATGGCTGAGAAGCTCAACTGTGCTCTTCTCACAGAGACCTCTGTACTACCTGTAGTCTTCCCACTATCAAAACTTTACCACCTATACCTAATTAAATAATTTACACATTAGGAAGTTTTTGTGCATATGAGCAGCTTTCTCTTTTCTGTCTCAAAATAGGTTCTGCTATTTTACTGAAAATTCAAAATATACTTCTTAAATATGAACAAATAATAGAACGTGAAAAAAATCGGTATANCACTAGAGAATCCAAAATTATGGTTCTTTGACCTGTAAGAAAAAGATTCAGTACTGAAGAGAGCTAAACCTCTGGTATTAAACAGGGAATGCACATAACTGCATGTATCTACATGTGTGTAGTTGTACAGTTCCTATCATTGTGACTAAAGTGCAGATAACAGGTATTCAACTATTTGCTTAATACCTTGTGGGAAAGAATTGCCTTCCGTTAGCAATGGTGAGAGACAAATTATTTCCCCATATTCAACCACATCTAACAAAATTCCTATATTAAATTTTGCTTTAATTGCTTTCTTAAATTATGTTTTAAAAGCAACTTTAGATATTGTTCATAATGCAGGATAAACACTCCAGAACTGAAATACATTTCTATTTTCCAGACCTGCAGCAAAAACAGGGAATGAAAAGAACAAGGTACTGTAAAATTATTTAATTTCTTGATAAATAGTTTTATCAGCTTTTAATCACTTAGGTGGGATCACGTAGGTGCACAAATTGCTACTAGTATGCACTTTTATCATACTTGAGCCAAGTGTATGGACTGTGAATGAGAGAATGAGTTATTCATGTATTTGTAAGGATCTGCAATACTATATAGCTGTATGTAGAAAATACTCTACTGTTTGTAGGTCGGCATGGATGTAACTGATGACCTTGATTTACCTCACTCATCTGACACAACTTCAGAGGATGTCACGTTACCAACGTCCACCTACAAAGAGGCTGTGTTGCTGTTAGAACAGCTTAGTGTGGATCATACAGGTATGTTTTAAAGTCACTTTTTCTTCAGATGTTGCAAGTTTATCTTTTAAAAATGGTTTCTTTGTGTGCACTCCTAGGTATTTTAGTTTTACATTTCTGTCTAATACTTTTTTATGGTTAGAGAACCCTCTCAAAGGATGTGAAATTGTGTCACCTTAACCTGAGATGTCTGCCTGCATTGTCAGCAAAACATGTTTTACTTTATCATTGGTTCTCTGTCTAGTCAGAGCTGAAGAAGCAGAATTTTGCAAAGTGGAGTTGAGCTCCTTCTAATACATTGATTACCTGGGAGGACAATGCCATTAGTCAAAACATTGCCCTCTTCCTCGTCTCCCAACTTTATATGCTGAGCATGATGCTATATGGTCAGTTGGGATCAGCTGTCCTGCCCGTGTCCCCTCCCAACAACGTGTGCACCCCCAACCTCCTCACTGACAGGGTGGTAGGAGAAGCAGAGAAGATCTTGGCTCTGTGTAAGGGGCTGCTCAGCAATAAAAATCAAGCTCTGTGTTACCATCACTATGTTCAGCACAAATCCAGAACACAGTCCTATACCACCACTGGGAAGAAAATTAACTCCATCCCAGCCTAAACCAGCACACCCCACAAACAGTGTAGCAAAATAATGGCTTTGCTTAAACACACACACACACACATGTACATACATGCATATGTATATATAGTTATTTATAATCAATACAAATTTATATATAAATATATAAATTTATATATAAATAAAAACCAAAAGAAGATTGCATATATACACATAGCATTATAGAAACACAAGAATCTCTTACATGAAGGGTTAACCTTGGCTAAAGACAAAACTCCCATGCATCTGCTCTCTCACTGCCTCTCCTCAGCAAGACAAAATAGGATGAAAAAACCAGAGGATCAGTACAAATGCAGAGCTGTCATTTGCCAGTTATTGTCACAGGCTAAACAGACTCCACTTGGAGAAACTTAATTTGTTAGCGTTTAAAATAAATTTAGATACTGAGAAACAAAGCCAAAAAAATTAAGATAACAACTTTCCATCGTGCCCTTCTTCACTGACCTTCACTGTTCTTCACATTTTCCCCCCTTTGCTTTTACCTGTGTGATGGTTTTGCCCTCTGCTAAATACGTTTTTCAATGAGGTGCCACCAGCATGGCTGAGAAGCTCAACTGTGCTCTGCAGTGAGTCCATTGGAACTGTCTCTGCCTCGCATGAGACAACCCCTGGCCTCTGCTCACAGAGACCTCTGTACTACCTGTAGTCTTCCCACTATCAAAACTTTACCACCTATACCTAATTAAATAATTTACACATTAGGAAGTTTTTGTGCATATGAGCAGCTTTCTCTTTTCTGTCTCAAAATAGGTTCTGCTATTTTACTGAAAATTCAAAATATACTTCTTAAATATGAACAAATAATAGAACGTGAAAAAAATCGGTATACAGCTCTCTGTAAAGAAGTAAGAAAATTGGAAAGCGAAAAGGAGGAATCACAATTAATAGCAGAAGAGACTGAAGATTTGAAATCTATACTGGCTCATCAAGAAGTGGAATGGAAAAGTGATATCCAAAGCCTTAAGTATGTATCCTTGTGTCCTGATAATATGTTATCTTTACAGTGTTAATGTGCCAGAAGATGCTGATAATGTGTGGTAGGATGAGAAGATTGTAGTCTTTTGAGTTTGGGGGTTTTTTTAATCCCTTGGACAAGTTTTGCTATAAGGTACATAGTATCAGGGGGGAAAATGCCTACATGTTAACGCCATCTAAAATCTTCTGAAAGTTGTTTTCAGGGTTTTTTTAATAGCAAGAGAAGAGAACAAGAGAGTTTGTATCAGAAAATGGGATTTCTAAGAGAGGGTATTTATATAAATTGTGTATATTAATGTCTTTCCAGCTTCTGTTGGTGTATAATATTAGGAATTTGAGTAAACTCTACAGAGTGCAACCCAGAAGAGAGCTTCAAGTGTTTATTTGCTTGCTTACATGTTTCCTTATTTGAAAGGTCAAATTTGGGATTGCCCCTTTCCCCATACTCCTGAGCTAGTCCTGAGTGGTGTGAGGTTTTTAACCACTGTTGAGTGGTTAAGCAGTGATTAATGACTTCAGGCAAGAGTAGCTAGCAGACATCATGGGAAATTCAGCTAAAACAAATGCAAAGCTTAGCTCTTGGGAAGGAGGAACCCCTGTGCTGATGTCCTGTGGGAAGGCCTGGCCTGGCCAGGCAGCCTGCGGAGAAGGGCTCAGTGGTCCTGTCAGAGAGCAAGCTGAACATGAGCCAGTATGAGCTGGCAGCTGAGAAGTCCAGTGGCAGCAGATCAGGAGATTGAAGGGAGTGATTATCCACCCCTACTCAACACTCGCTGAACTGTATCTAGAACCCTGAGTCCAGTTTTTGGCCTTCTAGTGCAAGAGGGATCTTGTAGGTGTGATAGTTTAGCAGAGAGCTGCCAGGCTGGTCAGGGAGCAGGAACAGCTGCCCTGTGAGGAGAGGCTGAGGGGACTGAGCTTTGGGGATTTGTGCTTTCTGGTACATGGAAGAAGATTATGAGGAAGGCAAAGCAAGTTCCAGCTTTGCCCAAATCTGACTCCCAACAGTTTGTCATGGTTTAAGCCCAGCTGGCAACCAAGACCCACACAGCCATTCACTCACTGCCCCACCAGTGGGATCAGGTAGAAAATCAGAAGGATAAAAGTGAGGAAACCCGTGGGTTGAGATAAAGACAGTTTAACAGGGAAAACAAAAGCAACACACACAAGCAAAGCTAAACAAGGGATCCATTCACTACTTCCCATGGGCAGGCAGGTGTTCAGCAATCCCCAGGAAAGCAGGGAACCATCACACATTACAATGGCTTGGGAAGACACACACCATCACTCTGAATATTCCCCTGCTCCCTCCATCTTCCATCTCCTATATATGCTGATGCCATATGGCATGGGATATCCCTTGGATCAGCTGAGCTCAGCTGTCCCAGCTGTGGTCCCTCCCAACTTCTTGTGCACCCCCAGCCAGCTCGCTGGTGGGATGGTAGGAGAAGCAGAGAATGCCTTGATGCTGTGCAAGTGTTGCTCAGCAATAATAAAACCATCTATATTATCAACACTGTTTTCAGCAAAAATCCAAAACACAGCCCCATACCAGCTACTGTGAGGAAAATTAACTCTACCCCAGCCAAAGCCACCACATGGTTTTTCAAAATTCTCAAATATCTGTCAATTGTAAATAAGTAATATTTCTGTTCTAAATAAATTCTCAAAACAGTGTTAACTTTACACTTATAAAAACAATATTTTTTTCTGTTGTGAAATTACCCTAAAAATTGTATGTAAAGCTTTTTCCTGGCAATATAAACCACTGAAATAGAAATGTTACTGTCAATCTTCTGAATAATTCATTAGTGGCTGCTAATACTTGTTTTGCAGAATTCTTAAAGCAGATTTTCAGCTGCCAGCTCTTCCCTTATGTTATTGCCTGGCTTTTTTTCTTGTTGACTGCTCAAATTAATTGTGAAACACAAAGCTGCTTTTTTGGATATTGCAGACACACTGTGGACCATTTCTTCCCATATTGGTGTTTGTTGCTGATTGTTTCAGTTAGTAAAGTAGTTGATATTCCCTAAGGCTTTCAGTATGAATTATATTCAAAATTAAATTGCTGGTGTTTCTCCCAGATGTAGATCTATCGGGATCTAAAACTATTTTTGATCTTATTAAATTTAAACCCTCTGCATTTCTAAATATGTTTTTGAACACTGACCTCATTCCTCAGTAGATAGAAACTGCTTGCTCTTCCTATGGTCAGCAGTTGTTTTAGACTCACAAAAGGCTTGTTAAAAAGTTGTTGAGTCTGTTAGAGAGATAAATGATGTGCTGCTTCATCAGCAATACTTGCAATGACTGAATCCATAATATGGAGGCAATGCTCAGCATATTAAGAAAATGTATATTAGTCATAGTCAAAATTTTATGATGCTTTGATCTGATAAGACAACAAGCTCCGTTTGAATGAAGTGTCTGTAATACAGAGATGGCTTCTTTAAAAATTTCAGAAATGTGCATACTACTGTATGTTTACCTGTATAAACTTACTTACAAATGATAAAACAGTTATTTCCGTATCTTGTCAAACTGATACCATGAATAATGAAATGAAGTTAGAATTCTCCTAAAAATTTAAAAATTATAGTGAAAATGTAAAGTCTGACAATATTTAACAGTGTTATGGTTTGTCTCTGCAAATTCTCAGTGTGGAATATCTACTTTTTATATCAATGCTTTAGTTTCTCAACTAGTCTGTTAAATCCCAGATTTACTTTGAAACAAGAAGAGGAAAAGAGGCTCAGAGTAGAAACACTATATGAGAAAACAAGAGAAAAACTCAGAAGGAAAGAAGAGCAATATTGTAAAGAGGTGGAGGAGAAACAGCAACTTGAGTTACAATCAAGAAATTTAGAAATGGAGTTAATAACACTCAGAAAGCTTTTGAAACAGGTATATTAAGTAATGAGTTAAAACACTTGTCTTCTTATTTCCTACTTCTTTTTAATTGGCATTGTATTCCAGTATACCTAAAGAAGGATGGAAGTTGTTCATGGACAAGGAGCTGGGTAACTATTGCCAAGTTTTGAGAACAGTGGGTTTCCAAGAAGTCTGGGGTTTTTTTCCCATTGTTTTTCAGACAAAGCTGAACTTTGAGTTATTTTTCTGAATTATTACAAAACATTCTGTATTTCTTAATTTTTCAGAAGAAAATTAAAATGTGCAGATGAATTATCATAACTGTGGGGAAGCAGAATTATTTACAAGAATGAAAAAGAGAATGGGAATAAATTGCTAGCTCTGATTTTTCTCAAGGTGCAAGTAGTTTAATTGTACTATTGTAGGTTGAAGAAGAGCGTGATGAAACACAGAGACAGCTCTCTCAGGAAAAGAGCGCCAGAGCCCTGCAAGAAGGCATTTTGAACAACCACCTTTGGAGACAAAAGGAACTAGAAGAAGAGACAAGAAGAACTGTAGGAAAAAATTCAGATGTAAGCTGACTTATTCCCTAATTAATTAAATTTCACCAAGTTTGTTCTAAAGTCATAGTAAATCTTATATAAATTTTTCTTCTTCTTTATGGATTATTCAGAGTTTACCAGTGTAACTTTACTGTGTAAATGCCTCTTCTGTTTTGCCTGTCAGTAAAAGTTTGGAAAGCAGCATCAGTCCTCTATGTAACTTCAAGTGCATGTGTAAGTAGAAAACTAGTAGAAACCACTACTTACACCATTTCTTAAACTGTCTCGTTTTCATTTCCTAGCCATTGTAGCATCACTTTCTAAGGTGTCTAGCAGTGGAACACCTAGCTACCTATAGCCAGATGGACCAAGAGGAAAGTTTTTTGACACTCACTCTGTGTTCCCATTACTTGTTTTTTTAATTACTTACTGCCTCATCAAACTCAATTACCTGAAGTATGAAGTATGAAGGAAGATCAGCAGTGAGTTAAACTCTCTGTACTAGTTAGAGTAATTAAAGAAGAAAAATGCAATCCTGAACACTGTCCTAAAAAAAGTCTTGAAAAGTTTACTGAATTTACTAAGAATGTGCAGTTCTTGGAATAATTATTTGTTCTTGGTTGTGCTGTCTAATAAATGTAGAGTGAATATGTTTATGTGGGTAATATGCAAGACTCCTGCATTCTAGGGATCATTCGGTTGTATAGATACTTTTCAGTAAGGCTAAAGAAAAAGTGTTAGGAAGATACTGAAGAAGGAAAATACCCTTTTTAGCCTTGTTTTTACTGGATCTGTAACAGAGCTAAATTAACTTTCAAGGGAATATTTTAAAGACATGAACACACATGTCATCTTAAAAGCTTTATACCTGAGGTGTTTAAAATAAATTTATTACTTCATTGTTGGTTTAAGTTTAAAAAAAGGCATTGCGTATTTGAGATGTTCACTTGTGGACATGTTAACACTTCTCATCCTGTGCATGCACTGTACACGTGCATGGGTTCGTACAGTAGCATATATATTTCCTGAAGTGTCACTCTTGTCTTTGAAGTCATGCTTCACTTTTAGAAATGTTAAAATGCAGTTCAATGCTGGTGGTTTTGTGGATTTATTTATTCATGTTCCCTATTATTTATTCATGTTCACGCTATTTTTTCATGTTCCCTGTCATTCAGGAATCCGACACTGAGAGAGAAAAGGATCTGTTGTACAAAAATCAGCTACTGCAAGATGAGATTGCTTTGCTAAGACGAGAACTTGATCAAATAAGACTGAGGCACCAGGAGGAAGAAGGAAAATATTTAGAGGAAAATGAGACCTTGAAAGAAAAGAATGAAGATCTCAAAAAGGAACTTAAACTGAATGAGGAAACCTTAACACAAACAGTTTTTCAGTACAACGGACAGCTGAACTTACTAAAGACAGAATCTGCAATGCTAACTTCCAAACTTGAGCAGACAAAAGAGAGCAAAGACAGACTAGAGACAGAAATCGAATCGTTTCGTTCCCGTCTGAACACGACTGTGCAGGAACTTGAGCGCCATCAGTCATCGAAAAGTGATGTCGAGCGAACGTTTCAGAGAGAACGTGATGAATGGCTTCGCTTGCAAGACAAGCTGCATCATGACCTCTCTGATGTGCGAGAAACCAACAAGAGCTTGTCTCAGCATCTGAGTAAAGCTGAAAGCAAAGCTAATAGTCTAGAAAATGAGCTTCACCAGTTGAAACAAACACTGAGAGAGAAAACACTGCTTTTAGAAATGACACAAAAAGAGTTAAGTCAAGCCCAGTGTCAGGCAAAGGAATACGATCATGCTCGACAACTTGAGAAGGATCAAGTAAGCAAACTTACAATAAAGCAGGAGTCCATGCAGGAGCGATTGGCCCAGCTCCAGAGTGAAAACCTTTTGCTCCGTCAGCAACTGGAAGATGTGCAGAACAAGGGGATCATCAAAGAAAAAGCAGTGAATGATGTACAGGATCGATTTAATGATATTTTCAACAAACTCCGAGCTGATACTGAAAAGCAGGTTTACCTAGTAGAAGAGAGAAACAAGGAATTAAATGCCAAGTGTACTGACTTAAGAGAACAAGTCTTCAAATATGAGACTGACAAAATAGAGAGAGAGGTAAAATAGAGACTTTGAAAGAACAAGTTTGATAGTTCTTGAAATTAATGTGTATTTCTAAAGTATACCAGTTATAAGATGTATGCATAGGACCTGATAATGCTGATTTGTTCTGGTTTGCTGTGTTTCTCTTGAAACTGTGGAAGGTTTTGGCAAATGGGATCTGAGCAGAGAGATCAAGAAAAGTAGTTCTTCTCTAGAACTTTTTTCGTCTCTTTTCCATAGTCCATTTATTTGTTTGATGATTTTTATAAGCATTGCACTAAGAGTGCTATAAAAGGAAGAACCATGCAATATGCAAGGGTTAAGAAATGAAGACACAGACAAGTGAAGTGATGTGGGATGGATTTACATTAAGTTCCTATAGAGGAAAAAAATCTCTTCTTTATAAATTGCGATCAAAACTGAAGAGTGTTATAGTCTTCAGGTGTTAATTTATGTATGTTCTGAGAGTTCTAAGGGGTCTGGCTGGAGAATGCATTGTTAGGTATGTTCCTAGGACTAGGTAGGGTATTCTCTATTGATAAAGTATTCTACCAATTCCAGGTAGAACAATGACTTAAAAATTGTCTTACCTGTTTTGTTTAATCTCCCTTACTTTCTGGAAAATAGGAACTAATCACGCTCAGTATTTAGACTCACTGGTGTAAGGTTGGCCTCCTTTAATGATTTGAATAGTGACTTAAAATTATGTTTCATTCTTCCTGACAAGTCCAGAATCTTTGAGTGAGGTAAATATCTTCATGTGTCAGATAACTGTTACTGTGAGGTATGTCTGGGGAGAGAACTCCAGCAATATTGTCAGTCATTTTTATCAGTGAATATCTGTGTATTCTTAGTACCAAAATAACAGTTTCCTTTTGAAGATACTACATATTTGTGTGTGTGTGTATATATAGAGAGAGAGACTATCCAGATGTTAATAAACCTCTTATGTCAGTATGAAGGCAGTTGTTATTCTAAAACAAACTCAGTAAGTCAATTATAAGTGCATGTGACTCAACATAAAGTATATCTCAAAAGAGCTTTCAGATACATGTATTCATTTAATTATATTTGTAAAATAGAGGAATAGACTAAATAATGCTCTGTTAGCAAAGTCCTGCCTTTGGTCATCAGTGTAGTATCTGCAGTCAAACTGTGGCTCTTGCATCACAAGAGATCTCTTTGGATTATGTTAGAAGAATTCACATGATTGCAGTGTGGGCTTGTGCCTGGTTTCAGGAAGAACAGTACTTGAACCTTTCTTACGTATTAGGAAACATGAAGAGCTACTGAGAGTTTGGAGGTGCTCTGCTGAGAAAGATGCAGAGGTGATCATCTGTGCATGTGCCTGTGGTGGCAGGCAAAATTTCATACCTTTGAGTTCAGTCCAAACTCAGGTCTAACTGAATAATTAAAATAGGTCAAAGTAAAGGCGTTTTTCATGTTCTTACAACTTTATTCATGCTCATTTAACTGTTTCATTAGGGCACAGTCAGACAACTGCAGCAGGAACTTGCTGATGCTCTTAAAAAGCAATCTATGTCAGAAGCTTCACTTGAAGTTACTACACGCTACCGCAGTGACCTGGAGGAAGACAAGCTGCACTTGCAAAAGGAATTGGAAAAGATTAAAACCAAGGTACATAATGTCTGTAATTATCTGAATTGAGGGTGGCTGTTGAAAGTAGGAGTGTGTGCTTTCCTAAAACTCTAGAAAAAGATTCAGCAGGATGGATTTCATGATGTGTGACTCAGTTGTGCTATGCTATAAACTTGGTGTCCATGTCTTTGACATGAGGACTTTACATTCTTAACTTGAATATAAGTTTGTGTTTGCTAAGGTGCTTTGCACAATAAATTGATGTGTCTGTAGCTTGTAGTAACTGTGGAAGAGAAGGATGAACTTTTTGATTCATGTTTTCAGGGAGGAGCAAACAAGGGGGTACAAAGAGCATCCTAAGTCACTGAAAGGGTCAGAGAGGCAGTGTCGGTGCCTAGAACTGTGATGTAGGAAATCAGTGGAGGGATGGGAGAGGCAGTTGTACAAGATGACAAAGTAACACAGCTTCTGTTCATTTGCTAGTAGAAGTGAAATGATTGCAGTTCTTTGGGCAGAGGGCATGTGCACATACATGCAGCACATGAATTCTTCAGCAGCAGATGACTCCTTGATGTAGAAGCTCACGTGACAACTGTGGATTCTTACCGTGATTTTACAGTTGCGGGAGGAGGAAGAAAAACGTCTTCAGTCTGAGCATTGTGTTCGTGACTTCAAGACTGCCTTGGATGATAAGGAAAGAGAAGCAACAGCTTCTGCCCAGAAAGTGCAGGACCTCCTGTTGGCATCTTCCGAGACTAATACTACTATCAAACAACTGGAAGAACATGTGCAACAGTAAGAGAACACCACAGTGAAGCGAGGTGTCTGTTGCTTTCAGGGATTGGGTGGAAACAACAGGATAGATAGCCTTGTTGCCTCACAGCAAATTAATACATGATGGTTAAGGATGCTCTGTTTTTTTTATTACTTCATGCTGTTCTTCTGGAATTGATGCTCTGGTGGATTTTCTGCTAATAAGACCTGTATTTCTTTTTAAGTCTTGAAATTGAAAACACCAAATTGGAAGCCACTGTCCAGCAACAAAGCAATAGGATTGAAGCCCTTCAGAGAGACCTGCAAGCCTCTGCCTCAGTAAGCTGGTCATAAATTTCCCTTTTTGTTGCTCCCGAGCCTAGTTACCTATTTCTGTGGGGATATTTTAAGATGAGGTTTTGCTGGAGAGCCATGGGAAGCTCAGATCCTGCATTCTACTGAATGCTCCCCTCCCCAGCCTTCTGGTTTTGAGAGTTTTCCCATGTCACTATAGCAAGTCACACTGAACACTCCAAAAGGTAAGGATTTGTAAATAATACACTGGTGTAACTACTGTCTGCTTTAGACCCATCATAACATCAGATGCTGCTTCAGATAGTTGTTACAATATGTTTCATTTAAGAGATTCATAAAGTTGTGGAAATTCCACAGGATATATTGATACCAAGGCCTTTGTGCCAGAGGGCTGGCTGGCATCATCAGACTGGAACAAAAATTATACCACCTAGAGCTTTTCTGTGCAGAAGTGCTTTTCCTTTGGCCACTTGCTATGTGTCTGTTTTCATGAGACAGTGAAGAGGAATTCTGTGGTACTTGCCGAACTCAGTGAGAGCCTTGGAATTTTCCACTGCCTCTACACAGTTGTTAATTTTAGTTCAGACAAAGTGCACTTACATCTGTGGCCTGTATGAAGTGTATTTTTGGCATTGTAACCAGTGAACTAGGGTTCTTCTTACAACCATTGCTGTCAATCAGAGCTGAAGAAATTTTGTAAAACACTAGAAAGCTCAACTCTCACATGTAATGTACTGATACTGTCAAGAGGAATAGGAACGCAGTCACAATGCTTGTCTTTCCCCTTTGGTTAATAGGATATGGTTTGCAAGTGTGCAGGGGATGAGAAAAGCTACTCTTGCCTGTTTTCACTGAAAATTCTTAATATCCCACATGGTCTTGTCTTTCTGCTACAAATGGTAGAGGTGATGATTGCTAACAGTATTACAGTGGCATTAAACTAAGGCCATTGGTGCTGGGTGTAAATAGTATAGGAATAAAGAAGCGAAGAGGTTTATGTAATGTTTCTTTTTGGTAGTGAGGTATAAACTTCAGTCTAGAGCATCATAGTGTGTCTTCTTGCTTCTTGTCATTCTTCTGTAGGTTCATAACCGCCTGGAAGATTTGATAACTGGCTTACGGACAGCACAGGCAGCTGCAGAGGACCACCACAAGCAGGTAGGTGGCTGGCTTCTGTGAATGACTGTTTTAGTCTTCGTATTTTTGTGTATGGGTAGTTGATGAAAAGATCAGGTGGGCTGTGTAGGCACACAGCTGTCAACTACCCATCTGGTTTTAGGGCAAGGCAACCTCAAGGAAAAAGGCTGTAAATTTCCTTGTTTCCCTACTGCTGTGTATCTGTGTTGCAGTGTGCAAGATACTGGTGTTCATCAGCATCATTTGTCTGAGGAATTCTCTTCCCCATCTCACCTGCAGGGAGTGAGCAAGTGGCTGTGTGATGCATAGCTGCCTACTGGGGTTAAACCATAGCAGATGATGGATAGGGTGGATGTTGTGGACAATTGGGAGATCTGTGATTGAAAGCTGAGAGAGGAGACTGGACTTGAGATCCATATTATTTTTGCAACTTTGTTAGAACTTGTCTTGAGGCCGTGTTAGTTTCTGTCACAAGACCCAGTGTTTCACCTGCTCTGTAAGGACCCTTGAGAAAGTCATACACCCCAACCATTACTTTATCTAAGACTTTGTGCTAAGGTTTTTGTGACTTTCTCTAGCCAGTAGGCATCTCTTGGTTTCTTCTTTTTTTTTTTTTCCTTAAAAAATTGCCACTAAAAAAAGTGTCTAGTCATCTTCTGGTCTTTCTACTTGAACTGAATCAGCAAGTTCTGTTCAACTCAAATCTGCATCTGTTAGGCAAATCTTTGTCAATTTAGGTAGAACCATAAATAACCTTAAAAGTATTTTCTTGTTCTCAGGAGATGTACAGCTGTTACAGAAGCTGTGAGCATAGAGTATTTTCTGTGGTGGACACAAGAGGAATTATTATATTAGGAAGTATGTGTCATGAACTCTGAGAACCTTTTGAAGAAAGTTACAGGATGATTTTGTGTGTGTGTGCATGTCTTGTTATGCCCCAAAGATGCAACATCAACTTGTCACTCCTAGAGTATTTATTCCTTCTACCAGCTTCAATTTCTCTTCTTGTTTATGTTTCCTGCACTGTGTTTTACACTCCACAGTAACCTTAACCATAGACCTTGCACAGGGAGACAAGAGCTTAGGCCAGTTTCTATTTAAATTAGTGTTTTCTTTATGGTCATCTTAGTTTCTTCTTCTGCCACTGTTGCTTTTACAGGTGCAAAAGCAGAATGCCCTGGCTCTGACATCAAAGGACTTGCAGAGCATGTGGGAAGAGCAATTTAAGTCAAGATCCAACCTCGAGGAGCGTGTTGCTCAGCTTGACAGGGAAAAGGCAGAGCTGTTTGAACAGGTAAATCCAGAAAATTCTCCAGAGACCTAGCCAGTACCTGGAAGAAGCATGGTAGCCTTTTTATTAAGTTCTTACATAAACAGCTTTTTTTATTATCCCTGACATTCAGGCTCTGAGTGTCTTGTGGTTTGGGTGGGGATCACCCAGGAAGCAAATAAAAGCTAACTGGGTATTTTTGAGTAAATGCTGAGGTGTTTCTCTTGGGAGGAGTTCCCAGTATGGTTTGCTATCAGTTGGGCACATCGAGCAGGGCTGCAGTTCCCCAGTTTTTCTTGAATTCCTTCTGGTCCTCTTCAGACTCCTTGGTTTCTGGGCATGGGTAAAGTGCTTCATTTTTCCAGTGCAATGCACGGACGAGCAGCATGTTTTCAGGTTAGTGGATGCTTAAAAGCCTTGCAGTAAAACATACCGAAGGAATTCTGGGCAAATGAACTAGCGCTTGGGAAACAAGAAATGGCTGACAGTTTCAAAGGTTCTCCTTTTTGTAGAGGAATAATGGAAGTACAGAGCAACAAGCACCTAGGTAAATACCCAAAAAGTAGAGGGGGAGGTAACGGGAGAGGGGAATAAAACACTGAAGAATTACAAAAGATCAAATTCCTCTGCCTGCTTGATCATTCAAGATCCCATGAAAGCCTTAGATTGATCTGTATCCACGTATGATGAGCATATCTACATAATCCTTGCTACAAGCAAACAACTGCTCAAAGTGTTCTCCAGCATCTTTTCCACCTTTCTTTCCTTGAAAGAGAAGAAGGCAACCTTTGCCTCAGTGTAGCCTTTTGTTTTTGTTGTTCAGTATTGGCCTGCTTGATGTGAAACCTAAAGTGGTTAACTGTTCTCAGGAATTCTGTCCCTTGGCACTCTGTGGAACTTGGCTAACAGATGGAGATGTACTGCAGCTTCTCCGTGGAGAGTGCTAGAGATATAGATTTATGCACCTAGATATAGTTCTTCTTACACTCTGAGTGTGTCATGTATCTTTTCTATTTTGAAAGTGTGAGACTGAAAGAAAGAAAGTGAAGAAACTGGTCGAGTTGAAACGCCCAGTTGAGCTACGTCTGGACCAAGAAATGAAAAGAAACTTAGAACTGCAGAAAGACTTTAAGAGGTATGGCTTTTTGTTATGGTGAAGAGGTATCCCTGAGTAGAAATGCAGTTTTATTGAACTTCAGTGTAAAAATAGGTATGTGTAACTCTGTGGGAAAATTCAAGCCTCATGTTAGTTCCTCCAAGGCACTTCTTTCCATGAGTCTACCATTTTCTACAGCTGCCAGAGGAACTGCAAGGCTGGTTGCCTTAAAATTCTCTTGTGGGGAAGGAGGTGTTTTATTCCACTTTTCAGCTGAACTTTGGATGCTTCAGGTAATTTATGGAGAATAATGATTTTTCTCAGCAATTCCTGGTGGTGTCAAACATGTTAAGATGAAGAAAGCCATGTCTGCACTGATTGTGTGGAAGTATATGAAAAAGGCTGGTTACTCCTGTGTGACACTGTTTTCTTGCTTAATTTCCTGTGCAGATTGAAGAGGCTTCTGAGTAGAGCTACAAAAAAACTAAGGGTGTATGAGGGCAGAGAAATGGAGTCCCAACTTAATTTGCAGGGAGAAATGAAGAACAGATATTCTGAAATGGTCAGTGAAGTTGGTAGATTAAGACCAAAGGTGAGCTCTGCTTGTGTGGGGTTTTTTTGGTTGTGGTGTTACTTTTTTGAAACCTGTCGCAACCTTTCCCTACATTCCTTGTCATGTTGATGATCTTTTTCCCTTGGCTGCATTTTGGATTTGACTGGCTTTTCCTAATGCTCCTTCTACTGTTCCAGTAGCAGATGACTCTAATACTCATGTAGTTATCATTATGGGTGAAGATGCAAATGGTCAGTGCAAAGCAGTATGGGCAAGGGCACACGAAGGGCAGGCTGTCCTGCAGAGGAAGGCCAAGCCCAGAGCGGCAGCAAGTCTGGCAGGGTCTGTGACCTCACGGGCCAGGGAGCCGTCCCACCGGCCCTCCCCAGGGGGAGCAGAGCAGGTGCGGTGACAGTAAGCGGGCTCAGCCAGGAGTGCAGATCCCCAGGCCGGGCCTTAGGGATGGGCAGGTCTGCCATCCTACCAGGATATCACGTCCATGGGCTGAGAGCAGTGGGACCCAGCTCAGGCCTGGCTGCAGCTTGAGGGAGGCTGTGACAGCGTCATCTAGGCCTGACAGATGAATTCCTTTCCTGCCAGAGAGGGGAGGAACACCACTGTCACTCGCACGGCAAGATCAGCCCCTGAGCCCTGTCCCGGGGGTCAGTTGAGCAGGAGGCAGTTGAGGTTTGGCTTTTCTAAACAGTGTTGTTGCAGCCCAGGGCACGATGAGGAGAGGTGACACAGGAAAAAGACTGTAACGTTTTGCTCACAGGTAGCTGTTTCAGTCCATCTTGTCAGGGCACCCAGAGGTATTGCTCCCAGAAGTGCTTTTGAGGCTGCTCTCTCTGACTGTTCAGTAGTGCCATGTAGCCTTTTGTCAGATGATAAATAGTCTCCATGGCCAATCCGTTTAGAGGTTTTCAGAGAATTCATTGCCTTTAGATGATTCTGAATTTCCTTTCCTTTTTTTTGTTATTTCTGCGTACAGGTTGGTGAACTTTCCCAACAGCTGGACATGGAATCTAAAAAATGCATGCAACTGGAAGCCCAAAATCGGGATCTACAAGAAGAGCTGTCCACCCTGCATGGGAAGTATGAAAATCTGGAGAAGAGCAAATGCCAGCTTAAAGAAGAGGTGGCAAAACTGCAACTTCATTTGGAGTCTAACATGGTGGATCGCAGCCAAATAGAACAATATAAAAGGGAGGTGGAAGAACGGGCTGGACAAGAAATAAGACAAAAATTACAAGAAGTCAACCTGTTTTTGCAAGTAAGTGAGTATCTCATGTGTGTGTGAGCACTGCGTAAACTTTTGTTGTGGCCGTCATTTTTTAGTATTTTACTTTTGGTGCCTTATTCTGTGTTTTAGAGCTGTACTTCTGTCTTTCCTGAAGGCAGTGGGAGAAGGGACATGGGGGAAACTGCTCAGAAAAGAAGTCACTGAAGATGTGGGGTTGGGGGATCCTCCCATTCTCTATGGGGAACCCTTTTCTTTAAGCGCTGCCCTACAGAGACAGTGTCCTTCCATTAGTAGCATTGAATAATACTGCTAATTTGGGCTTCTTCCTGAATAAAAAGAATCATTTACCATGGTAGCTCCAGAGTTCTGCCTTGATTGCTGATGGCAGTGAGGAGGCACAGCCACCTCTCCCAGTAAAGCCTTGAAATTGAGTGCGTGCAATTTTCTGGGGGGGAGAGTTCTCTTTTTCTTGGTGGTGGTGGTGGTTGAAGTTGCTCTGTCTCCTTCAGGCACAGGCAGCCTCTCAGGACAGATTAGAACAAATCAGAACCAGTCATCATGCTTCACTGAGAAACGAGCTAAAAGACAGAATTAGAGATCTTGAATATGAATTGGACAGGATGAAAAATACCCAACAAGACNCTGACTGTGTGTATGACAGAAAACATGAATGTCATGTCCCTTAGTGTTGGAATAAGGAGAGGCCTCTCAGAGGACAGAATTGGATTCTGTGAAGAAAAAGGAGAAATTCTCTTTTTTGCCTCCTGTTTTAGCAGTGGGCCTGAGGTTTGAGCCTCCCTTGGGAAGGGGAAGTCAGTCCAGAGTTTCCTATGGAGGTGATGTAGCTTCCAGAGGAATCTGTGCAAACCCCTGGCTTTCACAGACTGCTTTGAAGCCCTAATGCTGAGCAGTCTGAAGCATTGGTGACACTTGCTGCTCCTTGCACTTAATGTGACTTCTTAGAAACAAGGCCTCTAAACAAGCTCAGGTTAACTGACGTGCTTGTTTTGGATGCTCTTAATCAACCCTTGGCTTTCAGAAGGGGAATAATAGTCAAGGACCTGGAGGGTAACTTTGCAAAAGGTGACTCTTTTTGTCTTTCTGAATGTTTCAGAGCTAGTGAGAGGCTTGCAGAAGCCAACACTAAGCTCCTTCGGGAGCGTCAAAGAAGCAAATCTTTAATCACAAGCAGCATTGTCAGTGGACATCTGGCTGCAAGTCCAGTTCTGTATTCAACTGGACTGGGACATCTTGGCAGTAATTTGGGACTGACCAGAAGTCTCAGTCTTGGAGGAAGCTTCCTAAGCCCAACAGAAAACACATTATCATCAAGAAACAGGGTTGAAGCCTATGTTGCCAAGGTAAGCATTTTGAAATAATGTTCCTGACTACTGTTGAAGAGCATCTCTATGCAAGGTTATCCTTTTTAGCCTGAAGTAAGAATGCATTTATTGTTCCGTGCCATACTCTCTAATATGCCAGAGCAACTTCTAATTCTCCCAACAGTACACAGCTATATGGTGTAAGGCCAAAGACTTTTGCTCATCAGGTTTGTACAAATTTTCCAGAGTGCTCAAAGGCCAAACAATATTTACATGTAAGCAATGAGCTGTGCGACTACATTCTTTTACAAGATAAACTGTGATAAAGAATACTGCGTTGTAGGAAGTGCCCAGCTCAGTGCTACATTACATTTAAATGTTTGGTAGCGTGACCTATTTCCAATTGCTAATGTCGTAATGAGTGCCAAATGCCATCAG
>VXBX01004828.1:156355-168546 GCA_013400415.1 Scytalopus superciliaris | reverse complement strand
CAAGCTTCTCCCCCGGGACAAGGCTGTGTCTGTGGAGACGACCTAAATAATAGAGTTAAGGTATTTATCAACCTCACTTCTTTTTATTTACTTCTGTTATTACTAACTTTTTGAGGAAAATATTTGCCGACTAGGAATTACTGTTCTTACAATGAATCATTCTGCATTAAAGCATACTTTGAAGGACAGTACAGCATATGGCAATTGCCAGGGTGAGTTAAACCCTTCTGTATGTAACCCTTTAGTAATAATTTGCTGTAGCTGTAACAGTGTAACAGTGGTCTTAAAAGAGTTGTAGATAGACGTGATATTTTGCATTGGACCAGATAAATTACTAAAACAGGCTTTCTGGTACACAACCTCTGAGAACTAACACTGATGTGACCATTTAATTAAATCCTGAGCATCAATAAAAATTACACTAGATGCAGCATCTCTTTGCCAGTTCTACAGCATAATTTTGGGACTTCTTTCAATAACTGTCCAGAATAGCTCTTGTGCAATACTTTGTGTTACAATACCTAAGTAAAATAGTTTGTTTCAGTTTTATCTGTGGACAATTTATTTTGGTTTTTGTCACCTGCTGAATGTTGTAAATGTTACAATTATTCCAGAATAAATAATTTATATTCTAAAATACAATGTCCATGAAAAGAGGCATTTCAATGTAACTACTGCTAACTAATTTGTTCCACTAGAGCTATCCTAGTCCATTTTCTTGCACAGACAAATTCAGAGACAGCAAGAACGAGCTCCAAATACTGTACACAAATGTGTCAAATATATTTTACAGCTTTAATCAAAATCTCATTTCTGTATTTACATTTTTACAATTTTTAAAAGAAATATGAGACTAGATACTTGACCTGGGATCATTTCTCTTAGGATAACAACTCGTTATTAAATATTTCATTACATTTCATGAGAATTGGTGTTAATGACAATTTTTCAGCCAGATTCCAACTCAAGTAATTACATTCAAATTTGGCAAATTACTCCTAAAATTTCAATTTTAAGTTATCCATTTTTCTTCATTATTTTAAGATACTGGGCTATGTTTCTTCATACTGTTATACAGCTACCCATTCTGGATTCTACTAGTGAGTGACATGATTTTAATAAATACAGCTTGTCTCAAAAGGACAATGTAGACACTAATTATTAGACTTCCACTTTAAATTCAGCAGATGAAAGATGGAATCATAATATAGTCTGTTGCTATGTTCTCCATCACACCTTTTCTACTTAAGAACAACCTATAAAAGTTTACATCTTTCTCGAGAAAATGCCTTTCTGCCTAAAATATTTCCAAAAATGTTACTTGTGGTTTTGCTTGTATCTATGCCACCCAAGGGCAAGTAAACAATCTCCTCGGAGAGTGATCAGCTGCTAGAAAGTCCTGTGGTAGCAAGGTGGGATCAAGTGAATTAATTGTGGTATTTTCCATTCCCACAGGACAGAGATCCTGAAATTATTCCCACTCTCTAAGGTTCCACTGGTTACCATGTGAGCAAAACAGTGATGAGAAGATTTTAATTCAGGATTAGGAATATCATGCATTAACAGAACAGTCCTTCAATTTCTTGTTCAAAACATGAGTAAATAGAGAATTGAAGGAAAAACAGACCTTTAAATTAGGTCTCAAGAGGAACAAAAATTTAATCCCTTCACACTGTAAATAAAACAGTCCATTTCAGCTGCTGTATTTGCTAAACGACGAAGATGATAGCACACACTTCATACACAGACAACAAAGATATCACAAATGACTCTTCAGAGCAAATGCTTTGGGCCTGTGCACAGGCATTTGATGACTGATAAGGTTTTCTCCTTAGCTGTGGTACCAGTGAGCTTCATGAAATGGAATGAACATGGAGATATTATCCCTAAGGCTTGTTTGGGGCTGAAGACAACTACATCCCCACCCTATAAAAAAAGAATTTTGTATTAACTGTGCAGTTAGCAACCAGGATGTCTGCACCGTCCTGTTTCATTTTCTTATTACAGCTCAAGACAAGAGAATTCAAGAGAATTTGAACTGCACTTCAGAGAGGAGGAATATGAAAGGTTCTGATTTTACTCTGTAAATTTTCACCAAGGAAAATAATAAAAAAATTACAACAAATCCAAGGAGTTTTGCGTAGTGTGGTTCAAATTACAATATCCATTCATATCTACATAACAATGCTTTCTGGTTTTCATGTCTGTGGCTTCCTATTCATCTTTTTTCCTCTCAGATTTTCATTTTTGCCTGTAATTTCCTGGCTTCATCATGACTCTTTCTGACAAACCTTCTGTTTCTGCAAGGTGCACAAACATGCATATGCAAGGACTGAGCAGAAAAGGGGCAAGTTGTCAGAAGTATGCTAATTGATCTACTTAATGTATGCATATATGCTTTCACATTAAAAGCATGGTGCCAATCATTTAAATTTAGGTAATCAGTAAGATTGTGAGAAAAAAATATAAAAACACCTGGCAAGGTAGTCCATGAATTTTTAAATTTTCTATTTTGTCTTCCAAATAAAAAAAAAAAAAAGAATGAGGGGAATCCCTTCAAGATCACCAGCTTAGGAAGATCTTATAAAATTTGATGATAAAATCCACAAAAAAGAAAATATTAAACACTTAAATACACTAATTTTGTTCCTGATTCACAGCTTTTTCCTTTTCTTGGCTGTTGGTTTCACTCAGCTAAAACAACTGTGTCAAACATCTATGTCGGCACTGGCAGTTTGGATGTTGGGCTTCCCTTTCACAACTCAGTGAGTGAACGAATGGCAACAAGTCTGTGACTCTTCTCCAGTGGGAAAAGAGAGCCTCTGGCTTACCACATTGTGAATCAACAGTGAACTGCTTATTGCAGCTCTGTTAATTAATCTGAACACATTTACGGACATCACAAATAAGAAAAGAATATCATTTTCTTGACACATCTTAATACCATCAGTTACTGATGCTCTCTACCTTTTTCTTTCTCCCTCCCTCTGTAGGTATATATGTTTGCATGTTTAATAATTGCATGTTCTGAAGAGGGCTTCTTAAATACACAGTTAAAAGCTTGAAAGACACAAATGAAAAACAGTCAAAACTCTTTTGCTGGTTATTTAACTTTGAAAGGAAGCTTGACAACCATTTTCAAATAATTAATTAAAAAAAAAGAATTATTAAAAAATTCTTTGCTTATTAAAGCAAAAAAGTATCTTCCTTTTAGGGAAGGAAGCACAAACAGTTAAGGATTTCCTTCAGGGTTCTGTTATGACACATTTTAATTAAAATCTATTTTAATTAAAACCTACTTTAATTCATGTGTACTGGATTTCTGTCTCAAACTCTGCTTCCTTCTATACAGATTTAATACTCTTAGTTACAGCGGGGTTAGAACTCTCTAGAACTGGAGGGGTGCAGAAGGAAAGGAGAGGTAAATCTGCAGAGGAAGAAATAGTAAAATGAAAAATTTAAAATCAAGTACTAAACATGGTTGTATCTTGACAGACATATCAACTTTAAAATTCATGTCCTTCCATTCTTCCATGATAATCACACAGTAAAATTAATTATTTTCATCTTCATTATAGAGCAAGTGACATAACAAACCATAGTGGGAAATGCTAAAAATAGATACTGACCAAAAATGTAACTTCTGTACTGTTTTTTTCTTCTCGCTTGTCTTTAACACATATGTACTTTTCAACTGCTTATTTTTACATTGTTGTTTTTAAGCAGCACTGCTATCAAAATGTTTTCATGGTCTTCCTTTACATATATGCGCATGTACAAACATACACATATGTCATCATGGCTAGGCTTCGCGAACAAAGATTTGAGAAGGGCTCTACCCATGCTTGCTACAAGCACGCTGGTAGCTAAAAAGGCCAATGAGTGATAGGCAAGTCCGGTAGCAAAAGGCACAGTGGCATGGTTCTGATGTTCCAACATGCGAGTGTCAGTCTGAACACACCTTTGGAGGGTGTCCGCCTTTGACTCTTTGCTTTTGTTCAACCACATCGGAAGATGCCCGTTGGCCGCGGTTAGCCAACCGGGTGAGGGGTGGAGATGAGCTTTGGTTAGGCCACCTTTTCTAGGCCCCTCTCCATGTGGAGCAAGCAGTGCTCTCCTTGAAAAAGGCTGCTTGGTCATTCAGGATGCTGCCGAACAAGACTGTCATCTCCGGGTCAGCCTCGAGCGACCAATGTCCTGAACCGCCTGCATGCAGGGTTGGGACTGCAGCTTCCAGTGCACCTTCTCACCTGCCGTTTTGCCCCTCACCTGTCGCTGCAGGGCTTTGTAAATGTAGGTGTAGCCTTCAAGCCTGCACAGTGGATTTTTTAGGTGAGGCACAGCGTGCGCAGGACTGACCCCACCCTTTACTCCTAAGGTTCATCTGCCAGGGCCAAGCAAGCTTGGACGGTGACAGCGAAGTCCTCAGGACGTAGGTTTAGTTAGAGTATCCTTCTCATAGATGGATGGCCTTACAGGGCTAAGCGAGCTCCATCTGCCTGGGTTTGGAGTTAGAGTTGTCCTTCTCCTGGGATGGTTGCCAGGAGGCTGGTGAGCCCATCCTGCCCGGGGACACACTTTGTCTGACCCTTCAGTTGAGACCTGACTAGCATGGGAGACCCTACCGGAGGCACAAACCACTGTCAGCATAGCTCGCAACCTCATAAGGGCATGCAAACTTCTCCCCCGCGACAAGGGGGTGTCCGTGGAGAAGATATTTTAAATAAGTCAATGCTAGTATCTCATTTCCCTCACCATAACCCTACAACAATACATATTCATTCATCAGAAAATCATGCATTTACAAAAACAAACAAGAAGAATCTCTAGTATTCAATCTGAAGGGCTCAGTTGCTTATTACACACAAAGGCAGGATTAAAACAAATATTACCATTGCAGTAGCCTCTTTATATCTACAAATGCCAGCTCTGGGTTTGGTCTCTAAAGGCTATTTCAGGATCTTACAGGTTTTGCTTAAAACCGATGTGAAAGAGTGGGTGTGCAACAGCATTTAACAGAAAGAGCATCCTAAATATGCAGCTGCCTACAGAGTCAGGGTGGGGCTTGGATGTCAGTATATATGAGAAAAATGTCATACATGGCAAAGTCGTTATGCTTTTTGGCCATAGAATGAAAATGAGTGGGATATTACACTACAGAAAGGAAAAATGTAGTACCTTCTATTCGCCCTGTGGAATAAGAATTGCCCACTCTATTGCAATTATATGTGTGCTTTGGAAGCAGACGAAATAGAACTTATCTGTAAAGGGTATAGAGAGTTTGCTTTCATCATAGATATAATTTATGTCAGTTACAGAGCCATGATTTTGTAATAGCTGATAGGACACCACCATCCATAAAGAATTGTTGTTTTCATACACTATAGAGAAACACAATCTAACCTATCTGCCCATAAAAATTACTACAAGAAAACACAGGCTTGAACCCATGCCAGCTCCAAGGTGTTGGCCACCTCCAATGGGTGTTTGCCGCTGTAACTCTCAGCTCTGTCACCTCTAGGTGCAGCCCGTGCTGCACTCAGCAACAGAGGGATGTCTGTCTCCTGCACTCCACACCCTGGCCAAGGAGCCACACTTGCACTGATCTCCCAGCAGTGGAGAAAAGCCCATTTCTGGACCTAACCAACATAGCCAGTAACTGGTGAAGGTGACTAATTGTTATAGCCAGTATGAGCACTGAAAAATAGCTATTGGATTTTGGGATTGCTAAAGTGGCTTTACTCTGATTTCTGCAGCGTGCATCTTTAACTGCCCTTCCTCTGACAGATGAGTACTTTTAAACCTAAACAAACACACAGTGTGTCCAAGTATGTCATCAAATGATCTCCTGCTACCATTATTGATGAATTACACCTGTTTGCCAACAAATACCCTCCTTATCACTGTCATGTGAGTAATCAGGTAAATGTTTGAGTAAACAAGTCTGCACAGCATGAGGCCCTGGCAACGATCTCCACCGGATGCAGATGAAGACCCTCTACAGCTAATGAGGTAAGGCTCCCCAATGGCAGAAAAGTTCATCACTGGTGGCTTTGCCATGTTTCAAAAAAGCCACTGTAAGGGCTAAACTAAATTTAGAAACTAAACTTTACAGATCACAGTTTTCTCTAATTCAGGTTCTGGCATGGCACAAAAGAAGAGTATTCATGGACATCCCATCAAGGTAGTCCCTGGTGAGCTGGGTCAGGATGTGAGCAGCTCAAACAGCAAGCTGGGGTGCTCACAAGGCTGCCTGTGAATAGCCTCTGCCAGCATAGTATTATGGCAACAATAAATTAGCCTTCTGCCCCCACAAAAGGCTCTCATCTGATACTCACCCACTTTTGAGGGAACCTGAGCCCTGGGGGCTTAACAGCTCCCAGGGCTTTCCCTGGAAACACAGTAATGGAGACTGCAGTATTTGTTAACAGACTGTCTCAGGTAGCCTTAGAGCTAGAGGGATAAATAATGCTTGTGTTTAGATGGTGTATGTTTGTCATGGATGCACAGAATAAAGGAAGGATTTGAGAGCACAGCTGAGCAAAGTAAGCAGTCAGAATTTTGCAGATCCAAGGAAATAACTGAGAAAGAGGATGGATAAGAAAAAGGGAGTAGTAGGACCCCTTCTCCACCCATCCCAAAGAATGTGAAGAACACAGAAAGGAGCAATCTCTGTCACCACAGGCACTTTGTGCAGTCTTTTTTCCAAATATCCCAGAGGAAGTATGGCTCTGCCCTGCCCCTGCTTTAGCCCCTCTTTGAATAGCACCATTTACCACAGTATAAGCACAGTCAAGGTTGCACTTTTTTTTCTTTCTTTCTCTGAAAATTATTGCTGAATTCACTACTGAAAATGATAAAACACAATATTTGTTTCCCTCAAAGAGCAGGTAAAATATTATCTGACGTTCATGCCACCAACATATTAAGCGCTTATCTTTAGTAAGCATTTAGTAACAATGAAGCTCTCATTATCAACAAGAGCTACGTACCTAAATCCCTTCCCTCCTACCCTGATGTCTTTTACTACAGAGCTGATAAAATGCTTTCAGTTACAGAGTTCTGCTCACAAGAAAAATATAGACACATGAAAAAACATATGTGTCAGTCGCGTGGCAGAGACAGTGTACATTGGATTGCAATAGAGGGCTTACAATAAAAATTGGTATGAATGACTGGAATACCAGAATGAGAACAGCTTAGAGGATAGTGTTCAGTATTGCAGCATCTGCTAGTGCTGCTATAAATAAAGGGTTATAAACAATTCTATATTATGAATCTTAATTTCATGAATTTATAGCATGGATTTTAAAAAATTCCCTCCACCTAACATTTAGGAAAAAAAAAATGTTTTTAATGTAAATGCCTTTACTGAGTACATACTTGGATATATGTACAAAATCTCTATTTGTAAATCCATAATTTTCTGTCTATCTATCTAAGACACAGGTCATACTGGCATCAGAAACTTTATCTAAAATCAGACAAGACACTTGAATTGTTAACTGATGTTCTTAATGGGAAAATTGGGTGTTGGAGATTTGCTTTATTTACATATGAAGTCATGGTGCCATCTTTAAAAGAATTCTCACACCTGAAATCCTGGAATTCCTTGGTACTTGTCTTGCATGTCACAAGTGAAAATGAGCCTGTCCACTCTCTCTGCATTAGAGCTGGAAATGAGCTGCGAAGCATGTAACTGTCTTTGAAAGAAAGGCTCAGGAGTGTTAATTATTCTCTGTACTTAGAGCTCTGGTGCTACAGAAAACGTATAAATATTAAAACCAAGCCACTGTTGCTGAAAGGAGTATATATGAGTCTCTGGATTTGTGTGTCTTTATCGGTTCTTCTGAATTAGTCAGAACATCTACCATCAGGGACATGGCATGTTATTTCCACACTGACTACACAGAAAGCTGAGGTCTGGCAGCCTGGACAGTGGCCAGGATGAACCCTTCACCACAGCCTCTAGAGCAGGAGTAACATCACTTGTGGCAGTTGGTGGAGGAATTGAGCATTCGACATCTGCTCAGATTTCAGCCCAAGAAGCTCTCAGTCATTGTGTGGAGTGCAGTAAGGTCTCATGACAACAGCATATGTCCATGGAGATCTCAGGAGAGAGTACCTACCATGCTCATGTGTTCTCCTGTTCTTGCTTCAGGTCCTGTTTGTGTAACTGAATCTCACCACTGATTTCAGAGGGACTCACATTTCATCCTCTCTTTCTACTACTCTCTCAGCCTACTATCTGCACCCTACTCCACAAACTCAATTTAAATAAAATGGGGAAAAAAAGACTTATTAAAAGGTCACTGAATGGCATTTTGAATTGCTGTGCACAACAAAGAATGCAATGGATTATAAATAAAGTGGTACAAAACACAAGCAGATCTCTGCAATGTTTGTTTCCCAAATAGAATGAGCTTTTTCTCTGTTATGACTTGTCTTGACACTGTAATCAAAAAACTGTGGAGAAGACATAGTGGTCTGAAGTCTGAAAAACCTGACCGTCAGGAAGAGAACATCAGCAAATGTAGCCAAGTATAAGAGTAATTTCTAAAATCAGCAGAGGAGTTCAGAGATGCTACATCCAAATGGTGTTGTTTCAGACAAAGGATACAATGTTTCTTTGATTGGAATTTTGTGAGTATTTTGTGTGACATGTTTTTAACCTATCAATTATTCAGAAGTATTATTTAGTGTAAAATACATTTGGCTTCATGCAACCTTTTAATAAATAGTACACAAAAAAGGGAAACATTTGCAGTAAAAACTAGAAAAATAGGATAAGCTTAATAATTCTCTTTAGACTGTCAAATACCAACAAATCAGTGGGAAAAAAAGAGTAGACTGATTTGAAAAAAAAAAAAAAAGCCCAAAGCCAACAATGTTGTATCAATACAACTTCATTGTTGAAATTCCCTGAGAAAAATGTAGTTTAGCTACTAGAATTAAAAGTACCCTTCAGGCCTGTGTGGAAGGAAATAACTGTGACCCAGGAGGATGTGAAGGGTCAGGCACTCTGATTGCAGGTAAAGTTGAGTGAGGCAATGGAGGGTGCACAAGGTGAAAAGAGAGAGGCGTACTTAGCTCTGCACTCTGGTTTAAAGAGCTGCTTGTAAAGGAGTTGATATAAATAGTCCCCTGCTTTTCACACACTGTCTCCATCAGTGCTGGGAATAGCAGAATAAATGATTTTGTGGGAGGGATAAAAATGGGAAATAAAGCTTTTTTCTAGTAAAGTCTATTAAACAGTGTAAAGGTATTTAAAAAGGAAAAACAAACAAACAAAACCCAGTTCTACCCACAGTTCTACAACTGCAGCTTTCATCATACAATCAAGGAGGATTAAAAATGAGTGGTCACCTATCCCACAGACTCCAAACAGCATGAAAGTCAGTCAGGAATGCCATATAAGCTAAGGAAAAAAAAACGCAACCAAACAAACAAAACCAAACAAACCCCCCCACAACCCCAAAACTTAGTAAATAGTAAAAAATTGCAGATAAGTGAAAAGTTTCCTGACTCAAACACAAATTCCTCAAAAGCTAACATTTATCCAATATTTGGTTCAGAATATATTGCTTGACAGTTCTACTTTTCATGCTTAGTTTTTGGAGTTTTAAAACACTGAAAGACACTTCCAAAAGACAGTGACTTTCCTACTCCTGTAGTACAGTCTATCCCTGTTTTGAGCATGTGTTTTCCTAGATAACACATAAACAAAAGCCCTCAAAACATTCAAAGCATTGTATTTTCTTAAGAAGTGGTTTAAATTAGGAACTGTTCTGCAAAAATTAATACAGCTCCACAGACAGAGCCACAGCTCACATCCTTGTATTCAGACTACATTGCTTATTACATTAAACAGTCCTGTCTTCCTCTGTTTCCTACTAGGGGAACCAGACATATCTCTACAAACTTTATGCAATAAATACAGAAAATTTAGGGGAGTAGACCATGAACTGCAGCTTTTTTTTTTAAGTAGGTGCTTTGATAGCTTCAATTTCATAAGCAGAGGTACAGAGTCTATCAAATATTTATTCCTGTTCCTTGTAAGTGCTGTTCATCTTCTAAGATAACTTGTAAGGAGCATTTGGTCCAATGATCATGAATTTTGTATCAAAGATACTAGTTCATAGCTTCAATGCTCAAACAGTTGTTCTTAGTGTTCTCAGCTAATTGGAGAAATATTTTCCATTTAGTTTAGAAAACTTGTGATTTCTATGACAGCCTCAGAAATATTCTTTTGAGAAACAGGGCTCTTTTCAGAGGTAAAGGAAACTCTATGGTCCAGCAGCTACAGAAGCAATTTTAAATTGAATAGCATTCTCATTATTTGGTGGGGTTTTTGTATGCTTTGCAACAGGGAATTCCTAAAAAAACCCCACAACAGTGTATGTTCATGTGTGCAGGATGGGGCTTTGTGACTGTTCCACACACACATGCTCCAGTCTACACAAATCAGTCAGAGCACACAATGCTCTCATCTTGTACCATCCATGTAACTCTAGCCGAATGGGAATGTGGATTATTTAGCCACTTGGCTTGAGATGGTGATAATGGGAAGCTCAGTCTGTACCAAATACTGCAAATTTTTGCTTTATTGTGTTGCTGTCTCTGGGAATGCTGGGGGAGCGTGGGCCTGAGTGAGAACTGGAGCTCCACAAGTGATTTGGCAGAGTGTGCATGTACCCTGCGATAGTCTGAATTTGGCCATTTGGCTGGCAGAGTTAATGTTATTGCAAAAGAGTGCAGCATTAAAAAATGGCTGAGAAAAGAGATTACTATTGATTTGGTATAGGAAAGTGAGTGTATTGGTTAAATATATGCTCTGGAGTGCATGCTTTTGTGATAACAATAATTATTTATCCCTTAGACATTTATGACTTCTTTAGAAATTTTATTGTTGAATAAATTCCTACTTGGGCACCTTATAAAAGTAGAGTTGTGACAGCATAATAGTCCACAAAAAAACCACAGTTTCAAGAACTGGACTACAGATTTTGTGGTCTGCCATCTTAATGCAGTGCCACTCAAAAACACCAAAACCATATTTTTGAGATATTGAACAGCTTTTCATGATATGCAATAAGGCCTTCTTCCTTCCTAAACCCACTCTTTGAGAGTGGATCATTAGTGTGATATCAGGTGAATCTAGATGCTTCCTCTCCATATACACATTCAGTAAATTTGAAAGCCTTTCTAAAACATTACCAATGTTTTGGGAAGATGAACTGGAAACTTCAAAGGTTTCCAGTACACAGAATTTCAGCTCTGCAAATTTTTTCTTAAAGTGCCACAAGAAATAATGTATTAATCATTTGCCGCATTACTATTTTCAAATCCAAGATGGTTATTATTTTTAATTCTTTAGTTGCATGAGGATAGAAAGTATCTTTTATCACTTTCAAATATATTTCATATCTGTTTCAGATAAAAAGCAGTTTGGGCCAAATGCTCAGCAAAATAGAGGGAAAACATTCACTGTCACGAAGTTCGAACGTGCAAAAATATTTTAGGCTACAAATACTGCAATTTACTTACAGGTAGTAAACAGACCAGGCAGACTACTGTAACAAGATGGTTGCACATAATTTTGAATATTGTATTAGTAAAGCCAGTTGTAAATTGGAACAGTGGCTGCATTGGATAATAGTTTATCTTAGGCACTAACCCAATAATTAGGATTAAAAGGAGCTGTGGCTCCAAAGACATGCTGGTGTAGATCTAATTTGTAGGTAGAGTCTATAACAAAATAATAATAACCTAAACTGAAAATCCACAACAGTTTTCATACTTAATCAAATAATGCTGCACTAATTATGTTTGCCACAAAAAGTTAATTCCTTGGAAAAGCTGTGTAATGTTTATAAAATGCATTATGAAGAAAACTCCTTAAACTTATAGCATTTTAGTCACTACAGTAATTGTTGAGTTCTGTATGAAACAAATATTGGATATTTATGGGAATTCCTTATGTCCTTTCCACAGCACTGCAAACTGAAATTGCTGCCAGTAAGATCCTATTAAGCTTATCTGAAATACAGTGATGCCAGCAAAAAAAATGTGTTTCTGGGTTTTTAGGTATGTGTAGTTGTTGTGTTAGGATCCTTCAAAGAATTTTTTTCTTTTTCCGTTTTTTTTTTTTTTTTTTTTTTTTTTTCTTCATTTTCCAAAGGGGAAATGGT
>VXBX01004828.1:144720-156341 GCA_013400415.1 Scytalopus superciliaris | reverse complement strand
CTCCATTTACAAAGGGGTAAATGATTGAATTTGCTTCACTGAATTGAACTTATACAGCTTCCTGCTGGGTACTGGGGAGCATTTATGGAACACCACCTGGAGGGCAGCTGCTCTTTTCTCCTAGCCCTGAATATCATTAAATTTCAGCAGCAACATGACACACTGTAGAAAATTTTGTTTTAAGGCTGCAGTCTTCTGTGCTGTTGTTGTAAAGAGCAAAGAGAAGCAGGGGGGAGCATTTCTGGAAAGTGAGAGTGATAGATTTCATTCCTCGTCAGCAAGTGCCCACAACCAGGAAAAGCCAAAGGACTGGGAGTACAAAAGGGATCTTTTTTTATTATTATTATTTTTATTGAGGGTGGAAGAAAAAGTAGTCACTAGTTAGACATATATTTCAAAACGATGCATTGTCTTTTTGTAAATATAAGTGTTTATGGTCTGTGCTGAAGCATTCACAATTTAACTTTATATTTGAGTGGTAGAATGTCTTCACTTAAGAAAGGAAAGCAATTGCTGACCTTATCTTGCACTTGTGGGTGACACTGGAGCTGCCCTAAGATTCATTTTCTTGTAACTATTTGCTTAAGCATTTCAGTACCAGATTAAGCCGAAGACAAGATTGCAGTGAAATGCTGTGAAGCACTGCATTATGCCTGTCCTTTCCAAAGGAGCAGGTTAGTGTGGCTCAGACCCTCTGTTTTTCACATTTTGAGCAAGTGTTTTTCATTACAGTTAAGAAATCTCTTTTATAAAATTCAGAGGTAAGATGAGACCAGCTTGTGGCAGCTCACATCTATTGCTATGCTTCAGGTTCTTTCCCTCCTCTAGTTTCCAGCCCTTAACTGTCTAACCCAATATGAAGAAAGGACTGTGTTTCCCTGGAAATTATAGTGTATGGTCCAGCTATCTGTGCTTCTTGTATTCCCTGATGTCTCCAGTGGTCATCTTGCCAATGCTGACAGGAAAACTAGCACAATAATCAAAAAGAGCAATCTATAGACAGTAAATGTTATCAATGTGGTTTACCTGCTCAGTGCCTTTCTGTATAATTTCAGTGTTTTTCAGAGGATTATGACAATTAATCTATATTTCTGCACATTTTGATGTCTACGTTTCCCTCCTTTTTCCCATGTTACACCTTTTCTCTTTACCTTCCTTGCCAATTGCACCAGCTCCTGATTCCCCTCTCATTCCTCCTTAGTTCATCACTAAAATACCTAATAACAACAAAAATGTGGTCTCCAAAATGAGCTGGAGTGTTGTACAATTGGCCACCAATTAATATTGCTTTGCAGTACTAATGATTGACAATTTCTTCTCAAAGCAAAATCCAGAATTTTGCCAAAATCATACTGTGACTGAAAATGCATGACTTCCAGCAGCAGTGAGAAATTACTGTTCCACATGAGAAAATCTCAATAAAGAAAAATAAACTTAAAATTCACATTTCTTGTTTGTTTAATTTAAAAGTCTATTTCAAATAGAACAGTTGACAGAAAGTTATATCACTCACTTTCAAATTGAAATATCTATGCTCTCATGCTGACATTTCTAAATCAGAAACTTTTATAGTATTCTTCATGAACAGCACTTCAACCAGCAGTTCCATTTTTGCCTGGGTAGTCAGTCTTTCAAAATTCACATCAACTACTATGATTGGCACTTCAGCGACAAAGAACCCTTGACCTGGACCAAAGCATCACTGTGCTAGGTATTACCCAAAGTCTGAACCAGACAGAGGTACCACGTCATAGATAAATATTTTGGGCTCTCAAGAGAGACAGGGAAACAGTGACTACCTGACTTGGACTAGATGGCTTAACAGTGTAATCAGGACTGTTTTTTCCTCATGGCCACCAGAACTGACTAATGCAAAACTTTCTTATGGGAAGGAAATGTTGTATTTGAAACAACTTTAACTCTTGCATATTAGTTGAAGGAACCAAAAAGGACCAATGTTGGCAAAACAGCTTTCATCACTGAGATTGCACTGAGTAGGAGCTGCAGGACTAGCACTTCCAATTCATTCAGAATCTTAGATTTAAATACAAAATTATTTTGTTCGTCAGGGGAAGCAACATTGGCCATTCTGAAAGCCAAGAGCGACCCATGTAGGAAAGAGGCAAATTCCAAGTGGAAAGTGGGGCTGCTAAACTCTTCTATAAAAGCAAATCTGAATCAGGCACACATTTTCCAAGCTCAGCACCCAGGGAAACCAGAAAAGCTTTTTCTATATTGCAAGAAAGCTTGTACTTAGTGAAGCCATTGGGTTTGTCTATAAGTCTTCTGCCACAGCAATCTTGCTGGAAATGAAAACCTGCATACAGTGAACACCAAATAATGGATTTTCAAACTAGCATTGAAATGAAAAATATGTCTCTGGGTAAGACTGGTGTCTAGATAAAATGTAAATTCAATCTCTCTTTGAAGCAATTGTGAATAATCAGAAATGCGTACAGTCACTAAAATACATTACCAGAATAAAACAGAGATGGAAAAACATGACAATATTTTTTTTCTGCTGGAGAATACAAGCAGTTGGTTCTCCCAAATAATTATTTATTTCAAGAGAAAACTGTTCACATGCAAAAAACCAGTGATTCCATTTCATGTATCTCACTCCTTGGGTTGGTTCCAGTTTTGATCTTTACCCTGTCCCCAGATGAGAGCAATTGAATGGTACAAGCTGTCTTTTAAAACATGACTGCTCAGCATATTTATTCATTTAGTCTCAAGACTGTTGGGTGAAGAGTCCACAGGACTGTAATGGGGAGAATTCCAGGGCTATTCCTGTCCTGTCAGGCTCATTGTATAACCTTAGATAAATTATCTTAGCACTGGCTCAGACCTTCCTTTCCTGCTTTGGCTTGTTTGTGTGTCAATTGCCAAATTAAAAGCTTGGAGAGCACTCTAAATTTGTGTGTAGCTGGTTAGCTTCCCCCTTTCTTCTCTTGAAGTTTGGGAAGTGAAGAGGAAAGGAGATGCAAAGGTATGCAGAAGGGTTTGATCAGACCTCTGTTAATCTTACTGACAAGAATGATTCTTACAGTGAATTTAGCTTCTAAGGTGAGAAGTATACTGGTCTAAGTTTGTATCTGAATTAAGGTTTTGGGCATACACTCAGGATTTGGGGCAAGTCTGTGCTTAATAAACAGTTCTCTCTATACACTACTTAGCCAGCAGCACAAATATTCATTTCCCTGGGTCACACAGCCAGGCCCATCCAGGCAAAGCAGAAAACAGAAATAGGGAAGAGGTTTCTAGCGCTCTGTACCATCGTTTTCTGACCAGTACTGATGGTGCAGGCAGAATCCCAAAACTTCAGCTCCCTTCTATAAATTTCTGATAATAATTCCTTACCTCAGACTTCACATTGTCATGAAATATCAACTGCTGTGCAAATAGTGAGTACAATTAATTATTAATTTCTGGTTTATTATTGACTGACCACTTTGTCAAACGAACTACATGATAATCTATAATAAACTCTTTCTATTTGCTGCTCTGACTTAGCAATTCCCAGTACAGCAAAACTGAAAAAATAAGATCAAGTCTCAGCTGACTTACAAAGATCGTTAGTAACCATGTCTTGTATGCAAAAACTGGATTGGGGCCATGCTGACACAAGACAATCAGTTTCCTATACTTGAGGATGCTGTAATGAAATGCCTGATCTGATGAAGTTAGAGGCATTATGATATTTTCATCATCATGTAATAAAGCATCAGGACACATTCAAGCCTCTAATGTTATTGAATATCTTGGTGGTGTTAATACTAACAATTTGCAACATAAGAGAAGGAGGAAGGAGAAGGATGGACAGTTCAGGCTTTTGGTTTAAGGTGAACAATCTTCTCCAAATTAATTTTTCTCCATCACTAAGTGACTGATACAGTCAGGGTTTTGCATGCACCTAGAATGTCCTAGCATATTCATAAATAAGAAATAGTGAATAAAATAAGTAAATGTTTCTCCTTTTTAGTACAAAGCAAAAGCTATTAGGGGGAACAGCATGCTGCGCTTTTTTCAGTTACCTGTTTTTGATGAATATTTTGTAACATTCTTTGAGGAACTGAAAGAGCACAAGGTGATTTTCATAGTAACGGGTAATGTGCTTTTGTATCATATACATTTTTCATTGGTTATTATCCAAATGTATAACAAATTAATAAAAATGGAAAATTAAAACCAGTACTAACTGAAGTACTGCTTGCCAAGAGTCCCAGTCACACTCAGCGTATTTAATTCATTCCTGTAAATTCAGCAGGGCTTTGTGCAGAAATAAAACAAACAGCATTTCTATGTGCCTTCATTGTTTAGCTACTGTGCAATTTCTTTTGACTGCTTATATTATTTATAACTAGGAGGTTTGTTTGTTTATTTTCAATTTGGAAAAAATAGGCAATGAAACATTTGTTAAATTTATTTCTTTTTTTAAACAATGGTAATAGAAAGATTTACACATGGACATTACAAAACAAGGACATAAAGAGCCTTACAAAGAACTTCATATAATCTTTTTTCTCTAAATATATACAGCCAATAGGAATACTACATGGTTTATTTCTTTGTTCAGTAATGAAGCTCTCACTTCTCTCACTTGGACTTTGCCAGCACAAGCCCAAACTCAGGACTACCAGCAAGAACAGTCTGCCCGGAGGGAGAAAGGGAAGCCCAAAAAGCCGACATCCCAGCTTCTCCAAGCCAAGCTCCTCCAAAACTGGGCAGAGGTAGCTTGGATGGGAATATAGCCAGGGCACCTGGAGGATGTGCTGACTTGACACTTCAAGTAGCTCCTGCCTATGCTATGGAGCTTCACAGCAATCTGGGAAAGAGGTTACTTTGCACAGAGCCAGCACACACCACGGAGCTTGTCGGCTGTGGCTCCCGACATCATACACGGTGCTTTCACAACTCACACGTGGGAAAGCTTGGCTGAAGGAAACCTCTGAGCTATTCCCTGGTGGGTGACTCCTGGCTGACTTGAGAGGACAAGTCACATCATGGCCATGCCCTTGCGTATATTCAATTTTGTTATTAGGAAATGGCATGAGATTTAGGGCAAGGACCTTCTTAGAGAAACCCCTACAGAGTTCTGAAGAATCCTGCTCACTGGGTGACTACTGTGAATCAAAAATCTTTCAGGCATATGCCTCATAGTGGCTTTTCACTTACCCTAAAATGGTATATACAAAGGGCTGTGCTCAGCAGATCCCACCCAATCAGGCAAGCACATGGGACAACTGTCTTTCTTCTTCATGGCAGCAGAGCCAAAGAAAACACCCTGTTGTCCATTTAATAGGTTTCAATGTTATTTGACTGTTAGTGAGGGCTAGGCCAGCTGCAACCTTCCACTGGATGAAGGAAAAGGTAAATGATAAATTTGTTTGTCTGCATCTATTCAGCTGTGCACATGCTTTATATCTCTAATGGGTTTATTGGTGTGACACCTAATAAATACACTTTGTTACACATTTTTGCCAAGTCCTTTCTAAATTTCCACATTCTAATGAGACTGATGGACTAAAAAGGCTCCCTTCCCCTCCTCCACCTAAAAATAGTAAGTAAATACCATGTAATAAATATGATTATCATTCTAGATTTCATGAAGAGAAGCTTTAAGCATATTGCATAAATTTAATACATAATGTAACAAATCCTATATGAGTTGTAAATAGGCTCCAACTAAGCAGGTTAACTGGCACACAGGTGTGAAATATTACACAGTGAAACCTGTGTGCCCTAAGAGACTACCCTGGGGTACTGACAAATACTTCACAACATCAAATTACCCATATTAAGCAAACTTGGTCTTCAGTTTAGCCAGAGAGGGTTCAAGATGCAACACTTTTTCCTAGGAGACCTGCTAAAACACTATGGATTTCAATGTCTATAAGCCAATAGTACAAATGTATATTATTATGAATAAACTCTGTCACTTTGAATTGTTTTGAATTTTGTGGAAGATTTCATATCAATCAAAATAAAACATGCTAAAAATAAGTGTTTTACATTTCATTTCATGTAACTGGAAGCTAAACAATTAAAATTACGATAAAATTGAAATTGTGTTAAAATCATACATTGAATTCATGTATATCAATTTTTCAGCAGAAATAAGTAAACGTTTCCATTTAAACAAGCTTAGTAACACTAATTTCTGATATCAAATACCTGTGATGTAATCCCTTCTGGGATTCCTTTCACATTTTTCCAAGAACAATTTTCAGACACTTTTAATAAGAGACACATCTCTTCTAAATTGTTCTTCTGCCCTAAAAAGTGATTTGATAAAAATGGCACTGGGAGATCTGGATTCATTATCACACTGAATTTTCTACCCAATGAGCTCAGTTTGCAAGTAAATTTCTAACTGCCAGCTGCACAAACTCAGCCTGGGTCCTGGATCCTTTCCATCTCATGCATCACCACCAGTAATAAATGTCCTGTATGCCAGAATATGCCCTCCATGGCATCTGTGCAATCCCAGTGCCATCCGTGGACTTGTACAGGTGTTGCTGGGGACAGACTTTCAAATCAATAGTTACACACTAGCAGCTGAGGAAATTATCTGCCAAACAGAACTACTAGTACTACAATGATCTGTGGGATGCAAGGGACCCTGTCTGATTTGCAGTCAGCTTTTAGTCTCACAACCAGGAAGTGTTTTGTCTTGCAAACAAAAGTCTGAGAGGGATGTGATGTATATGAAACATCCCAACACTGTTTTTTATGCTGTTTCTTAGACCATAAAATGGTTTTTCAGTGTACATGTTGCTCAAAGAACACATTCAGAATTGTTTTGGGGTTTTTTTTAAGTAAGATGCACTTTGCAATTGGGATGACATTATGAAAAACATTAAGTGATGCATCTTGGTGTCTTAAAACATCTCCTTGCGAAAGATCAGTATGTCAGGGCTGAGAGCAAATGGCTTCTCCATATTGTCCCAGTGAGTCAGCACTTTCATCCAACAATACCTCAAGGAAGGGTGCTAGAGCAACAACAAACTCCAGGATGCCAGATTTGGGCAATATAGCTGAAAGACCATTTACTTAGACTTCTGTTTCCTTTTTAAGTCCTGGATTATTTCAACCAATGTACAAAACCTCTTTGTCTCAAGATGTCCTTGCTGATCATGTGTTTACCAACAGTGGCCAAGCTATGTTTCTAGAGCTACCTACAAGCAGCTGGCAGTTCAAAGGCAGTAACTTTTGTCACAGCTCTGTTGTGTGACCAGGAGCAGAGCTGTGCATTGGATGACAAGTAAGTTAAATACTTAGCTCTGGTAGGAGGTGAGTTAGAAGGAGCTGCTCCTACTCCCACTAACAGCTCCTCTGGGCTCCAGCTGAACCCCTCTAGCAGCAGAGGGCCACCCTGTCTGGGAAAACACTACACTCTATGCTGAGCAGCCAGAAAACCACCCCTGCACTGCCCTTGCCAGAGTGGTATCTAACACACATACTTTTGATAGAATAAAAATTTCAGCACAAAAAACCAAGGTGAAATACATCTGGATATCTTTGTCTGTATTTAGTTTCAAACTGGACTTAAACTGAGGTTTTCTAGATTTTGATTAAACTAGTTTATCCTTTGAAATTATTATTTCAGTTAAGTGAGTGCACTTCACTGTTGTTAACACCTGTCAGCTCAGGCCACTTGTAATTTTGCATTTTCAAAACAAAGACTTTTTGTAAATCAGTCTTACAATCACAGCTCCAAAAGCATGTGTCGCACAGTAGCTGAAAAGACAGGAGAGGATGCCATTTTCCTAGCAATGACGAGGAAGTTGAATTTTTCACGTGAATAGCAACTTCAGATAAAAACTCAAGGGAAGGGAAGATTTACCAAATCTTAAAAAGCACAGACAGTGTGCCTTTTCACTATTTTACCCTGTGTTAGCTAACATGAGTTAAGACCACAACTAATTTCTTTCCTCATGAATGCAAGACTAAAGGAATTTATTCCAGAAAAGATCCCCACGAAATATGTCTGTGAACTAACCTCGGGTGTGACCCCTCTATTCAGAATTCATCATATGTTTTCTGTTAAGACAAAACTCTCTTGACACCGTAATTCTTTCTTCTTCCATTTTGAATCCACAGCTTGTGACTGAAACCACTTCCCACACCTTGCAGAAGGTGCGTAACTCCAGTTTTCCCACACGTTCCCCAAGCAAAGTCATTTTGGGCTCTCCAGACAAAAATTTTCAGCACAATTCAGAACAGGCAAGAAATAAATAGCCAAAAGAACACTGTACTCATAGTACTGTTTATCGTCAGAGTTAGCACAGTAAAATCTTGGCTCTCAGTTTACTCAAATTTAACACAGAGAGCAGGCAGAGGAATATCCTCCACTTTTTCTAAAACACTGTTTCTTCAATAATGAATTTTTTTTGGCTCATATTTATTTCCTATTTGGTAGTCAAAATCTTGCAAGGACAGCATAAGCTCAGTTTCTTAAAAACATGGTTCACTTCACCTTTTTAAGCACTGATGAGGGTAAATGTAAGCACACTGGGCCACATGCAGAGGGCCTATGTTCCCACGTAAAGCATTTCCCGATGGCCTCAGGCCTTTGGAGGCACCTTAGCAGCTTCTTGCCTCAGAGACCTCAGTGCTTTCACTGCCATTCTCATGCTGCACAGAACTCAGAATAACACATCCCCCAAACTGGAGCACTGAGAAGCACAGTGCAGATGCAGACCCACAAAAACATCCTCCATCCAAGGGGGCAAGCATTAACCTCTCTAGCGAATCCTGTTTTACCTGTTTTCTCCTGCTTTCTGGCATAGCCCAGCCTCCTATTGACCTAGATAATGGAAAGATGATTATTCATTTGAATTTCAAAAGAACGAGTAGTGGGCTGTTAGCTCTAACTGCTTCACTCTAATAGGAATATACACGCATGCATACAATTATTGAATTGCTTTTAGAACAGAAAATTATTTCATTTTAACAGTAATATCTACTTATTCATGTACATGTTTTAATCAGATTTCTAAAATCCTTGAGTTTTCTTTTTTTTTTCCCCCTAGAGTGTGCCTATTATTTATCAGTCTGTTTTCAGCTTCGTTATCTTCCTAGTGTTACCCTTAAAATACAACAAAAACCAATCAGAATATACCACTAACAAGCAGAAGAAAACAGTAGTGCTGTTTATATTTAAGAGATCGCTTTTGAGGAAAAATTGAAGTGCTGCCAAGATACTTCAGAAAATGAGATACACCACAAAAATAGAAAAATGGGATTTATGAAAGTTATGTGATTCTCTTACTATTAATATGCTTTTTCACAGGGATACACATAAAAGAGAAGAAACATTCCAGAAGAAGACTGGTGTAATGACAGTAGCTTCAATTTGCACCAAAGCTTTATTAAAAATAATCTCTCCTGACATTAATATGTTAAATGCCAGGTTCTGTCATCCTAGTGAATGAAGTGCCAGTCTTATCAATATCGATTATATGGCTTCCATTGCAATTGAATGAAAGTTTTCCAAAACAATTCACGGCTTTTGGAAAATGATGATTCAAAAAATCCCAAAACCAAACCAAACCAAACAAAACAAAAGGTACTTTGTGAAAATTCATTGCTTTGATTAATTTCATTAATCTCTTTGAATAAAGATTCAATTTTCATTTCATCAGCTAGAATTTGTGATTATATGAAATAATGAAACCTCCCGTAAAGTTGAAACACCAACAACAAATTAAAACACTTTGACATTTCATTTTGGAAAATGACACCATTATTTTTTTCTGGATTCAAAATGCAAGTAAAAACCTCACACTCTCTCACAGAGTATCTGAATACGGGTATTTACAGAAAAAATACTGAGAAATAGGGTTAACTCAGGTATTGGTATTCTGGTATTATTTCAGTAAGGGATCCAAGCAGCAGCAAAGCTGCCTTCCCTGGACGTAGTCAGGCGCCTATGTACTCCTGAGACTCCTGTCCGCATCATCATTACAAAAAACATACTTTCACTCTCCAAAATCCTTGCGACAGAGACGGCTCTACAGTGTGCCCAATTTGAGTGAGTCCTCACCCGGAAGGAGAGGCAAGTGCTAAACTCAAAACCCTCTTGGAAGGAATGCCCTGTCCTGCCAACAGCCCTCCTTGTAGAGACGGCAGCTGACCACAACTGCTACACGAATTCAGGCACTCCCTCACGAAGGTACTGCACCCTCTTCTTATGTGGTTTCTCTAAATTTTAACATTTTATGACAGGTCAAGAACCCTGCCAGTCAAATTTTCCATTTTACCTCCTGTGTCTCAAAGGATAAGCATTACTATGGAGCTAGATTGTACCACGAGGTGCAATCACAAGGAGAGAGAAGGGTGGCAACAAATCACTGCTGCGGGCACTCACCAACAGGCAGAGCGGTATTTTTCAAAATCCATCTTTACGACTAAATAACTGAGCTTTCTTCAGCTCTGCCCTTTTCTTTCCCTCTAGTCTGTACACCCAGTTAGGGTCAGGCAGGGGAAGTGACATGACAATATGTATCTGCCTCAAATGTAATCTTCAAACTCCTCCTGACAAGTGCAGATGAGACCCGGTAGCCCTAGAGAATCCATAAGGTAAAAGATGTGACTCTTTTTTTTTCCTGTTTTCTGTTTGGGGTTTTTTTGTGTTTTTTGTTTTGTTTTGTTTTGTTCCTGTAACAGCACTAGTCACTCTACAGCTCTATGATATCATAGTCACATCACCCAAACATAGTAATTTTGCTCTGGTCTGAGAGAAATGAACCACTGTGATAATTAGAGGATGACATACCAGGGAACCTGCTGCCCTGTTAGCACCAGTTCATAGGATGTGCTCTGGCAGAGGAGAGGTTGTGCCAGGGCTCATTCCTCTCACTGCCATACTACCTGTATCCACTCACCCATCACAAAACTTATTAAACTTTTCTAATAGCTGCAAATGGTAGCTGGAAAGACACAAAGGGACCCACAAAACAGTATGTGAAATCGTTTTCAGCATACGTTTTGCAATTAAAATGATCACAGGTGAATAGTACACCAGCAGCTTCTTTGGATTTCATAAATTCTGCCATAAAAACAAACATGGGAATATTCGGAATAGGGGGGACCCGCTACGAGGGTCTTGAATAACTCGATACTTCCGGGAAAACAAACAAACAAGCAAGCGGGCAAACAGGTAACCAGCACTGTTGGATGCTTTCTGCTAGTTTTCACCCCGTCCTTCGGAGAAGCTGCCTCTATCCTCTGCCCACAGCACGTGGCAAATGCCTACCGGTGGGTACGACGATGCTCACGTCCCTGCCGGGGGCAGCGCCCGCCTTCCCCGGGAGACCAGGGGAACTCCCCCCGCCCCGGGCACCGCCGACCGGCAGGCCGGGCCGCCGAGGCTCCGTCCGCATTCGCGGGAACAGGGAGCGCGCCGGGCTCTGCTCCGCAGCCTCGCAACTCGCTCGCTACCGAGACAAGCCCCGGGAGGACGGGGAGCCGAGGCGCACGGAGCGCTCCTCCGGGGCTCGGGGGCGCGGCGGCGCTGCGGAGGAGCAGCAGGAGGCCCCAGGCACACGGTGCCCCGGCCAGGGCCGCTCGGCGGGGTCGGTCCCGCTGCTCCTGCCCGAGGCGCCGCCGCCGCGCCG
>VXBX01004828.1:130622-140887 GCA_013400415.1 Scytalopus superciliaris | reverse complement strand
TTTTTCTTTTTTTTTTTTTTAACCTTAGGAGCCATCAGATTTCAGCTGCGCCCTCTGAAATAGCTGCTGATGGCAATAAACAGACTCACGAGGTGAAAGTTTGTTTCTCAAGAAGTTTACTTTTTTATCTGATAGGCATTGGTAAATTATTACTACTCTTTTTTTATTTTTTCCTCTGATAATTAATGATCCAGCTGTTTACAGGGACAATTCACTGTGCTGGTATTTTGGCGGCAACCACTGCTACAGGCTTTCAGACTTGCTGAAATGAAAATCCTGCATACGCATTTGTAAGGCATAATAAAACATAACATTAAAACCTGCATGCATGTTATGTTTAATCAAAGACAACTCTTAGGCATTTAAGTGGTGAGATATCTTACTTTAGGTTAGTTAAACTGATAGTAAAATGATTAATATAATCTGATCTCTTTCTAATAATAATAATAATAATAAAACACTCATGATTCTAAATAAAAGTTGTTTGGCCTAAATCTTTGCTATCAGAAAAGAGATATAGCATATCTGGGAACTCAAATTTATGTCTTGCATTGTGATAATTCTTTATGAGAAACTGTGTTTTAAAACAAACTTAATTACAATATACAAGATATCCTTGGCAATGGATAGTCCTCAATAAAACAGAGTTTCTTGAATTTTCAGTTTTTGGTCTCAAATGATTAGTGTGTTCTCCATGTAATAACTTAGAAGTCAGATTGAAAACAAATGACATTTATCTCTTCTAAGGCAAAAGAGTGAAAGAAAATAGATACACTGAAGTGCTCTAGCCTAGATATTCGCTATCCTGCTATCAAAAATACGGTTTTGGGCTAGGGTGATGGAGTAAGTTGATCAGGTTCTAAGTTTTAAAACTGAGCCAAAATTCTCTTAGTAATTCTTCAAGCTATCATGAGGGTGGGGTGACTTGTTCTTTCAGTCCCTTTCTTCTGATATGCATCCTTGTTTATTAAAGTGATAATAGGCAGTGTCATTAAACATTTGTACTTTACAGATGTTCAATGGGTTATGAATGATTATGGTCAAATACAGGCTGCATTTAGTTTGCATTGTAATAAGATCTGTCTCAGTCTACAAAAGTTTTGACGCATATATTTTTGGAAGCTGTTTTTAAAATTACCATTTAAAAATATTAGTCAAGGATAACTAATTTAAAGGATACAAGTATAGAGTAGTCAGGCATATTTTAAAAGAGCAACAGGTCTAATTTAGTCAAAGAATATAATACCCACTCAAAAGCATATCTTTCTTCTAGATGGGAATTATACAGTACTATAACAGAGGAATATTTTGAGTGAAGGTGTATGGTGCAGGGAAACAAATTTTTTTTGGCCAAACAGTCGAGTTGCTTTTATTTTAAAGTTTATTGTATCATATTGCTCAAGGAAAAATTAGGTAGTGTTCTGTTTAAGCCACTACATAGTTAGTGCTGAAGTTTGATGCTGTTGAATGCCTAAGCTCCTGCTGATCTCAGTGAGAGTAAAAAACAATCTTCTAATCATGAAAAATAGCATCTGCTAAGCTACTGGAATTTTGTTTCTTTTTTTTTTTTTTTTGCTTTTGTCATAACTAATAACATTCATACCTTCTGTTTCTCTCTTTTTTTTTTTTTTGGTATACATAGTAATCTTTGTTGACATGCTAGAGCAGTCCTGTTGCAGGCCTAGTGTCTCCTATGGCCTTTTTCCCCACATTCCTTGCATTTGTTTCTGTACAGTACTATTCTACATGTAATAGGACTCAGCGAAAGGAAGGAGAAAAATGAGCCTTTTTCATGTTGAAAGACAATTTGCTTGCTAACACTGAGAATGTCGACTCGATGTAAAACCTGATCAAACATGCTGATTCTTTATATTGTAAAAGTGAACATTTTTTGCAAATTTACCATTTTTCCTCTTTCGTTGTTTTTATGGTTTTTTTTTCTCTTCCATTTAAAAGAACCACAATTATGAAATATTTTCTTCCTTTAATTGCAGTCTTTTACAAATGTGATAGAAAGACTCATTCCAAGCATCCTTTAAGTGCTACATGTTCTTTAGGCATTCACTGATGTTCGATGAAACTTCTTCAAGTCTATTGAATGTGATTTGCATGCGTGCAGTATGATCCTTCACTTATGCCTGTTTAAGGAAAGTGCAACTCTTATTACACCAAGGGAAAACTGGTGTGGGGTCAAAGTCAGGGCCATATAAGTTTTAGGTGTTTGATAATCAACACGGTTCATGAATTTCCATTTTACATCTTCACAATTGTTGCCTAGAAAGGCCTTAAACCTGCTCTGGTTAAAAAAAAAAAAAAAATAAAAATTCTCATTGAACTTAATGGGAGTTTTTGCCACAAGGGCTGCTGGCAGAATAGGTGTCTTAGTTTCCTCCTAACCTTCATTTATAAGCATGGCCAGGAAAAACAAACAAAAACTTAATACAATGAGTTGCCTTACATTTCCCCTACTATACAGTTGTATTCCTTTGATTTATTTCCTTTCCCCTCACTCACGTTCAAGTCTGTGATTGTTTTTGTTTTTCTTTTTTTTTTTTTTTGCACACTACCTATACCAATTAACTGCCTAATTAGTTTTATCTTCTCTACATGGATGCAGTGAATTTGTAAGAGAATTTCACAAGCAAGTAGTTTTTTAGTGAGTTTAAAGTAAATAGAGTTTTAAAGACCTATTTTTATATTCAATATAAAGCACAAATGTGCAGAAAGTGTAGAATGACTTACAAAAAGGGAAACAAAAGTTCATAATATTTCATGTATAAAAGTAATACCTTCTTTGGGGTAAGATTCTCTTAGAAAACCCAATACTTATGCCAGTGCAAAGATAGAAATATTTTAAAAACTCTTAGAAAATTGTGATTGACAGCAATTTAAAAGGAATGACTTCTGTAGATACAAGGAAACCCCTAAAGCAATATGGATAAGAAGGGGTGAATGGTTTTCAATGATGAACAACAACCTGGAAGTGTGAGAATGGAGTTTTCAATCCTTATTAATTAATCAAATTTCTTCTTTTGTGGTTAGTTACAACATCTGCATTTTCTGTGAAGTACAATCTTGCAGGATGAGAAGTGCAAGGGCTACAAGCTTCTAAGATTTGTGAAAGTTCAGAAGCAGGTTTGATTTTGAATTATTAAATAGTGCTTCAGATTTTGGTAATTCACCTTCCAGGAAAATCAAGACATTGATTTACTACTTGAAGAAATTTGATCAAATAATAATGATTAATCTGGGAACTCCCATTGTCACAATTTGTTTTTGTTTCCATCATCCTGCTTATCTTCAGAACCAACTTGCCTCAACTCCTGGCAAAGCCAGGGAGAAGAGTTATATGCCATTGTTAGTTCATTTACAATTTGTATCTGGTTTTGCTCTTGTACATATGTTGGCGTTTTGGAGTCTTTACATAAATGCTGTGATACTTTTTTTCTTATTTCCTTATAATTTTTGGTGGGCTGTTTTAAAATGGAGGCCTGTTTTCCAGTGTGGGACTTCTGATGGTTACAACATTTCAATGATGTTGCATGATGGCCACAGGTGGGGGAAATTGAATGTTTTAGAGCAGTTTTTCAAGCATGACACTTTTAAAATATGTAATTTCAAAGACTTTTCAAGGCCACATGAAATTAGTTTTCATAGCCACTCCAGGTCTTGGGGGGAAAAGCTGAAAAGTACTTTTGTTTAGAAGTCTGAGTGATGGTGGGGGGGAAACCTTTTCTTGAGGTTTTTGCATGCCAGTGCACGGCCTATTGCTGTGAGAGAAGGAAGATGGTAAGGCTGCTTGAGGCAATGCACTGGAGGACAAAGTGTTTTCTAGCACTAGAAAAAGAAAATGCATGGCAAAGTTTTGTCTTCTAGTAGACTATATAGCATGCAGAGTTTAGTATGTGTCAAAACAGTGTATGACATTGCTGTATCAAAGTTGTAAAATTAAGCATTATTTATTGAAAACTATGTATTTTTTTTGTAAAAACCTGATCACCTAGAGGATTAATATCAGTGACTTGTGCTAGTGCTACAAACTTAACCAGCTTCTTTACTACAGTACTTGATATGCAGTGTTAATGCTCAGGGTTGAAACCAGTCCACTCCAATGTCTTTTTTTGCAAGAGTTTTTAAATAAAGGAACAACATAATGCAATTGTTCAAAAGACTCTAATAAAATTGTGTGATCAATCTTCCTATGTGGTTTTATGTGGATTTTTTTTTTTTCTGGTATTGCATTTGGTAAATGCAGTTCCAGCTATTATAGCGAATCCACTCTTCATTCTGTGGGTACCTAAAGCTGAAACGGGAATGTATGTCCTTCAAAAAACTCTCAAAAGATAGTTATGGTCAAGGTAGTGTGTAATAAGTGCTGTTCTGGGCATGCCTGAGAAACACTGAAACAGAGAATAACCCAGTTAACATCCTTTTTTTTTTCTTTTTCTGGTTAAGACCCTGGACAAAACAAAGTATTTTATGACAAACATTTTTGAGTTTGCTTTAAAGTTGGTCATGAAAGAACGAAATAAGATGGATTACATGCCAGCAAACCCCGTTTTTCTCTGAATCTTTTTCTACAAACAATTTACCATCTAAATGTATTTTGGCATAGAAAAATATCATTCTGTATTAAGATTCTAGTTATGAAAATGTTTTTATGAGAACCCTGTAATCAATTCTTGAAACTATAAAAAGGTGTTTTTAATGTGTTTATGTGGTGAAAATTTGTTGTATATTAAATATTGTTTTATAGAAATGATGGACTTATATTGTTACAAATTCAAAATTTATAATTAATACAAGCCGTCTGTTGCTGAAATTGACCTTCTAGAACTCTTACCTGTAGACATATTCCCATATCTCAAAAAATACACAAGACACATTTCAGGCTTGTATTTAACATCTGTACTTTTGCAAGTTTGCATACAGTTGAAAATATTGACTGATAATACCTTCCTTTCTGCCAGAGGGGCTTGTTGGTTACTCTTAATACCTGGGAAATAATAGAAAAATTCTAATCAACTTTAGCTGTAGCTCATAGAAACCTTTAGACATGGGGAGAATCAATTCAATAAATAAAAGGTTCTAGATAATTTTATATGACTCCTGAGCACAGCTCTACCCATTATTCCTGTTCTTTTCTTGTTCCAAGAGTTAACTGAATAGCTCCCTTCTCCAAAAAACACTTATTGGATGACAGGTGATTTCTGTTTAACTTATCAGACCTACTGAGAACACTGAAAACCATCTATATAATTTCAAGAGTCTGTTGTAGTAACATATTTTTGTATGAATGGAGATGTGTAACTGATGTGAAGTAAGGGTTTGAATGTGACATGTTATAGTAAACATAGAAAGTTTAAGCTTATCATTGTAAATCAATGAAATAAAATCTTTATATACAGCTATCAGACCACTAACCTTTCGGTAAATATCAAAAAAGTTTCAAAAAGCAATTTTAAGGTATAGTAGAAGGTTTTGAAACAATAGTCTGAGAATATTTAATTATATTTTGTTTCGTTGTTCAAGGGTGATTTGTTTGTTTTAATTCCTGTAAAGTTTTTTTTATTCAAGTCCCATCATAGTTAACCAAAGACAAAATAGAAATCTTCTAGAACAGACCAGGAACCTCTTCATGCTGTCTCAAATATGTCTAGCTGAAGTCTACTCTTTGGTTCCTCCTGAACAGTTATTAGTGCATTGAAAAGTCAAGCTTCAGTTCTTCTATGTTAGATCTTATTCCAGAGGGAATTCCTGCATGGCACATTGGGAATCTTTACTATCTAGTGTTTGAAAGTGTTTTTGGATTGGTAAATAACAAGTTATCACATCTTAAATCTGTCATTATGAAGGTATTGTGTGACCTGGGTATTGGCTCAGTTTTATATGAAAGAAAGGGCAGAAGTACTTGTTTTGGGGGAAAAAGGTACTTGGCATTTCAGTTTTGAATATGTTCTTGGGTTTGTATGTTAGATCTAACCCTAGAAGAAGTGCATGAAAACATGGAGTACAGATAACATAGACCTCCACAGATACCCAAACACATTTGCATCGTTACAGATTTAACACAGGCATATACACACATAGTTGGATTTTAATTAAAATGCTTGGTGGCTGGACTGCTCTATATGGCTAGAATGTAGTGTCCATTAAAATCTATAGAAGTCCTGAGAGATTCAGAAAGTTTTCATCTATGGGACTGTTCTAGTTACAGAGTCTGGAGTGGTTTACCACTATGTGGGTATAACCAAAACTGTGTATTCTACAACCTCTGTATTATTTCTGATGGACTACTAATAATTGATTGTTTGCAGCAACTGCCCAGGGCACACCTGACCCCTCAGGCTACAAGCTGGGTGTTAAAGAACTCTGTGGGACAGTTTTCCTGTGTCTTCATACCAATGACTCTGCTGTGATAACTCCCCTCCAGGGAGGCATCAGCACCTTCACACCCAGCCTAAGGGGTCATCTCTGTCATAATAGGCAGTTGCAAAGGCCTAGACCATCAAAGATTCCAAAAATGTCCCATGACTCACAGAGTTAAACCACCCATTGTGAAACTCCCTACCCTAAGGGAAGTACTGGACATTCCCACCTGAACCTGACCATATATAATCTTAGGGTCTGGGGACTTCTAGTAGCACTTGTTGGATCCAGAGGAGAATCAAAACCTCAACTGGACTGCCACTGTCACTCACAACCAGACTGTGACCATCATCCTCATCAACAGGTTTTCTTTTCCTTTTACTTTGCACTTAGGGGGACCATGTGGTGCTCAGTACAGGGGATAATGAACACCATTCTGTTACTGTTCCAGGGTGCTGGGTTATAGCTCTGTTTTCTGTGTTAAAATCAGTTTTTCTCTGTATCATTGTATTTATTGTAATCATTTTTGTAAATTGTAACTCTGACTTGTAATCTCTCTTGAGCTGGATTAATTTATCCTGCAGGTTTACCTTTAAACCAGCACATAGATTTAAAGTGTTGTCCCTGGAGTTTCATAAGTTTCAAAATCATCTTTTCATAGCCTATTAACTTTTTGATAGAATAGTAAAAAAACAAAAACAAAAACAAAACCTCAAAATTAGTAAACAACCCCCTCACCAAAAAAAACCCCAAACCACTGAAATGTATAGCAAAACCAAACCGAAACAAAATCACACAAAGCCAATCAAACAAAAACCCTCAACAAATATCTCCAAATCTAGAAATACAATTTCCACAATAGTCAGAGTAAAAGGATCTTCGCCCTTTCCCTTGAAATCTAATGTTTCCATTTATTGGCATTACTCTGATATTTGCATAAGCTAAAGTGTCTATGATAGATCACTTTTTTCTACAACTCTGTTAATTAATTGAAGTAAAAGATGATGATCATCTTCAACCAAAACTGACTCACATATATGCCTTAAAATACATGTCTTTTTCAAATTACAATGTTAACAAATACTGAAGTGTAGTTAGGGAATGAAGTAGGAGTTATCTGGAAACAAGAACAAGGCAGTCTAAGGCATAGTGAAAAGAAAAATCTAAATCTCTGTTATAATTGTTGTTCTATGAAGTTTCATATTAATGTGACATTTTGGCATTTCACATGCATAGCTAGGTGGGTTTTTTACTTTCACAAAGACACCAAATATTAATACATAAATATGAAATAAATTTAAGAGTGTTCAGGTTGCTTTTTCAAGTCAGTAGTGTAAGAACCTCTGTTTTGTATCTAAAGTAGCTTACATTTGAGCCTAGCCTTTACTTGATGAGACTTCATTTGTCTGCATAATCTTATTGTAATAATATTCCCAAAATCTCTGTAAAGCCTCCCTTTCATTCACCTTGTTCCATGAGTTTTAGTGCTCATGCTCTTTAACAAATTCTCTGGTAGTAGCACTACTGTGCATTGCTTTTCTTCATGAGTAGAAAAAGGGAAGAAAAATGCTGAGAAATGCCCACCTTCCACCCATTTATGTCCTTGGAAACTTCAACTACTCTCTCTTTTTGGAGCTATGGGCAGCCATACCTTGAAAACAGCTTTGTTTTCCTTTGCTGGTTTTGGTCATTCATCAGCTGTGGGTTATCAAAATCCATAGTGTTGCAGGCAGAAAGATTTCATTAATTAAACTAGATTCTGAAAACTGTCTATTTAAACTGCTAAAACTATCCATCCTGATTTTACCCGAAGTTGATGTGAATTGCTCCATAAACAGAATGGTGGAGTATTACCTTCTGTGAAAGGGGAAATAACAGCAAAAATACTACTACCACCTCCCTCCAATAGCTGCCTGTTTGAAATGTGAATCTTGATGTAGCCATGATGATGATGATCTGAGCCTGCTCCAGCCCCAAAGAAGAGCTTTTTACGAATAGGTGTTTTTATATATTTCCACTATATGTGTCATTCAGATGTAAGATGTCACATTTCCGAAAATGTATTTTGCATTTGGAAGGCACAAATTCACATACAAATGGAAATTAATTATAATAATAGTAAGACATTGGAGAAGGCTATTTCAATAGTTTTTCAGAAACATATATATCTTTCCTTTCCCTGTGTCAATCTCTTGCACACATGGTCTTCCTTCAGCCTTTTCCTAAGCACGTATTTTTTTATAGAAATATAGAGATATAAATATTCATGCACAAAGACAATTAAATAAACATTACTGAAACTGCTGTATCAATCATGTAAAGTTACGAAACAATGCAGGAAAAGTTACATCTGCAACTTTACTCAAATCCTTTTTAATAAATATACTACCATAACAGCTGTACCAAGTGGTACAGTACCTAAGTTAGACTCCTGGCATCAGCTGGCCATCCACAGTGGTTTCCTGAACTTAACCTTCACGCTGGGTGAGGATGTGTCTACAGCTTCGCTAAAATAATGGAAAGTGTTTGGCAACCCCAACACCTGGCTCAGGATTTCACATTTGGCATCTGCCCCCTCAGGACCTCAAGTGAGTTAATAGTTTTATTCTGACAACAGACGACAAAGTCTTTCTACTGATATAGTATCCTTAGGTAGAGCACGTGCTTGGGAAATAGAAAGCCCAGGGAAGAGACAGAAAGCACATCTAGACTAAGAAATTAAAACACAGTCAGCACGAAGTCCAGGCACTGGAACTCAGCTGTCTGTATTGTTAAATTGTTAGAAGACAAAATCCCTGACATGGTTTTGGCTGGTGAATGTTAGCACTCTTCCAAAAAATCACTGAAACAATTTGGAAATTAGCATGGGCCAAAGATCATTCCCAACAGGCAGTTTGGATTCAGACACTGTTTTGGAAAGTAAGAGTGTTTAATAGCATAGATGTGGGCAGATCATGCCAGCTGGCCCCCAAGCCAGGAAACAGACTTTGGTTTAATTTGCTAGCATAAATGTAGCTACAGGTTACAAAGCCTATTTCTGCAGGACTTTGACCATAAAGCCCTTAGAATTTTGGAGGATACCCTAAACTCAATCTATGGAACAGTCTCAGAGAGAGAAGCTGTTACCACTGTGTATGATTGGAATGCAAAAATCATGAAGCTAAAGACAAAGCAAAAAGGAATTTGCCCTAAAATCTCTTCTGCTGTATTACTGATGTGTACTGCCTCTCATTATATAGTGTCAGTTCTACAACTCTGGCGTTCCTTTTTACATGGGCATTCATTCTTAACAGGAAGAGCAAAGAATGAGACTGGATGCAAATTTTTTAAACCTCAGAAATTTCTTAGAGAATTTGGGATGGGATGAGTACTCCAGCTCATAAAAATGGTAACAATTTACTCTGAAGTGCCTTCACTCCCAAGAATCCAAAAGCACATTACAAATATTGTTGGCCAATTTTGTTCTTCCCTTGTAGTCAAAACACCTACTGAAATCAATTGTAGAATCACTTCTATTGAATCTCCTCCAACTGCAGAGCTGAGTGAGAATTTTATATGTTGCACAGCTATAGAACTGGAGCCTTGAAATTGCTTTTTAAATTATACATAAGAATCATACAGTGTATGTTCTTCTAGCACTCTCACAGTTAGTTTAGACAATATTTTCATAAACTGCACTCTTAGGAAAAGAAATCAATCTATCTGGACTAGATAAGAGAGAATAATTAAGTATTTTCCCTGCTTAAATATTAACATAAATTAGTAAAATTGATTCTATGTCCTGAGAAAGGAATACTCCCTTGGTCATCACTGTTATTGTCACATATATTTTTACTTTATAAAATTTGAAGTGTATCTATAAATATATATAATGTTACATATATATAATATATATA
>VXBX01004828.1:91596-125941 GCA_013400415.1 Scytalopus superciliaris | reverse complement strand
AATAAAATTGTCCATTTTTTTTTTTTTTTTTTTTTTTTTTTTTAAATGTGGTTAGAACAACTAAACAGAAGGGTGTGTATGAGGCAGACGTATATAAACTTAAAAGTAGTGAAAAGAAACATGAACCTGACCTACAAGATGACTGGGAGGTAAAGAACTTATTTTTTATTTTTAAAAAGTGAAACAATCAGGAGACAGCATTTATTTAAAGGTAAGATAAAATGTTTGTATAAAAACAAGAGCAAGACTGCAAGTATGAGAGTAAGAGGAACAAAGACATGGACAAGGAACTAGCAAAGTCATGGGCTTAGTAGAATGACTGTAGATTGTAGAAAGAGAGAACAAAATAGTTTTTGATTCCTTTACAGCTTTTTCCATGTGCTCCTTACTCTAGTAAAATGTACCAATCTCTTCTTAAGCATGGCTAGAACAGCTAAACAGAAGGTTTAAGGTTTAGTTGTTCTAAAACAGCATGCCTGTACAGTCAGGAAACAGGACATTTGGAGAGAGAATCTGGCAGCAGCAGAAGAATGAAGGTAAGGATTTGTGTCCTTGCCCTATATGTGATCTTTATGGAGAAATCCTGATTATGCAAACTTGTGCAAGACTATTATAGCTCTATGCAGGGACAGGAGCTCACTTGTAAGGCAAAGAATCCTTGTTATAGATGAATCCCATTAATTTTCAAAGAAAATTAAAACAAGTCAGGTTTTGATAGATTTCAAGGCTCAAGTAAATCATAAGTATAGAAAAAAAAAAGGGAATGCATGTTACCATTCGCTTGGGTGGGACTTGAAGGATCATTGTACAGGCAAAAAACTGATATACTTAACAGAGTTTGTTCCCTAAGGGTTATTATGAAAAGTGATATAAATACCTTACAGATTTTTTTTTTCTGTGTACGAAGAAACATCTAGGATGAGGCACACTGAGACTTGATGTCCTTCCTATGTGTCACAACATTTATCCCATTGTGCCTTCTCTGAGTTGTACAGAGCAGACACCAAGTAGTTGGTTCCTAAACAATTGGCATCATGTCCTTCCATGGAAAGGAAATGTCTAAGGAAAATAATTAGAAAGGAATGGATGAAGGCATGTGAGAAGTGGACAAAGATTACTGTGCTCCAAGACACGAGGAAGGAGCTGGACCAGACTCCGAGCTGCCCTAACACAGGCTGGGATTTGGTGGGGAACAGAGAACCATTAGAAGCACTCCCTGTTCATGGTAGTGGTCCTTTCAGTTTTGGAAGGCACGGTAGATATGTGTTAGATCAAAAGACTGTAACCTTACAGACTTTATTTATTTATTTATTTATTCATTTATTCATTTATTTATTTATTGATTTATTTTGACACACAATCCTTCACACTGCCTGTCATATTTCTGTAGGGCTCATGAACTCACTAACTCTAATTGCTCACAGCTGTGACCTAGAGTTTGGGAATCACTGACATGGGCAGACATAAACATTTTTCTTGTATCATACTCAGGAAACTGGCCTTATGGATCTATTCTGGGACAAATTACTAAACTAGGATAAAAATTAATTCTTTTTCATGGTAGTTTGTACTGTTCACATCTCCCTCATATATGTTATATATAAAACAATTCTCATTCTGCTTGACATAGAAGCAGTTTGTGGACCTCTGTATTAGATATACCATTAATAAAAACTGTGAAAAACTCTGGGAAAACTTAATATTGGAATGATACTGATGAATAGTAAATACTTCAGAAAAAGTATAATGTGGAGGGAGAAGACACTGGAAAAAATGCTTTACAAGGAAAGAGGGAAAGAAATCTAGATGTATTTAGATTGATCAAATGAGGTGTGGGATGGGTATGGTAACAGATCACAATTATTTGCAAAACGGAAATACCATGGCTGAAAGGAACGGTTTATTTTGGCACAGGGGTTTTAAGTAAGCATGACAGGATGAAACTTAACACCAGACCTGTCAGCCTACTAGATGAAGGAGTTCCACAATCACTTCTATTAAAAGCTGGGTTTGACAGAGAACTATTCCAGGAGCTCATTCTCTACCAGCATAAAACATGTCCAAATAGACCTCTCTTTGCTTTACTTCAACAGTTCAAGTTGAAAAACTGCTAGCATATTTGTGCAATACTATGTGTATTAACATAGTACTATATAGTAGTATGAATGAAATTGAATGGTCTTCTTAACAATTTTATATGACTGCTTTTATTCTGAGTTTTAGTAACTAAAGAGGGGTAATGAACATGTCAAACTTATCAGAACAACAGAGAAACATTTGCTACCAATTTTTTTTAGAGCAAGGGAAGAGGTGATGGAGGACAGCAGGATAGCTAGTGGGATTCCCTGTTGTTTCCAGTGATCTCACAGCAATATGTAAGCAGTATTTAAAACCTAAATGGAGTACTGGTGGATGTGAGTGGGAATGGGAAGTTTGTGCTGCACTCCAGCTTCCTTAATTCTTTGCAGTGTGAGCTGATGAAACCACACTATTGCTGTCAAAGGCCAGGTTAACATTTAATAGCCCTGTAAAACTTTAAACTTACTTTCAGAAAGTCTTAAAACATTGTTATAACCCGGATTAAAATTCAGTAGAACTATTAAGTTTAACCACTACCTTTCATTTAAGACAGCTTTAAAAAGTCATTAACCTTGTTAAAGAAGAAGGAAGCTGAAGTAATAGAAATTCCAACAACAAAACATGGACACAAAACTCAGTCTGAGCTGGAGACAAATGTAACTTGGCTCAGGGATCATCTTTATCTGTATGGATTTGTTTGGATTTTGAAAAACAAGGAGAAATGCCTAGAAAGAGGAAGGGAAGAGAGTTGGCACAGCTGGAATGGTAACTGCTCCATGGCTCTAGGGGCTATTCTTGCTGTGATAGGATGTAGGATAACTAGGAAGCTGGACAAAACCCACCATGACCGTGAATGGTGAAATTTGTGTTCAAATTTGTCATGCTTGAGGAAACAGGATTTATGTCCAGTTTTTGTAACCGATATTTTCTTCATCATTTATTTCTCTTTTTACACAAAACAAACTGTAAGATACCAAATTTCCTCTAGTGAATAAACCCACTACTAGTGATGATAATAGGATAATCTTTCCTTTCTTTTTATCAGATTTGTCCTCCTCTCTTAGCTGAAAAATAATCTATTCTGAAATGGACATACTGTACCCAGACAAAAAAAGCACTAAAATAATTTAAATAAATATCCATAAACCACATGTAACACAACAATTTTGTTTCAGACTTCAGATTAATTGAGTCAGTGACAACATTTGTGCTTTCTTTCCTTCCTGAGACAAAGAACTGCTGGTATGAAACTCCTGACACAACTGAATGAAGAGTCAAATTTTAAATACAGACTTTCAGATTTTCTCTAAAATTAATCTAGCGTATGAGTTTCCTAATAAGTAGGAATGATTTCCCTAGCCATAAGAGCTAAATATCTTTTTCTAGGGGCTATGTTTGTTAAAGTTTCAAAATCTTCCATGGAATTTTTTCCCTCCCTCACCAGCCCAGAAGTTTGGGAGCTGGAGTCCAGTCCCCGCTTCTGGCTTCTAGAACAAGCTAACAAAAGGATGGCTGATAGCTTTGCACTCCAATTTAATGGATGGGGAGGATAGAGGGAGATGGGGTGGGGTCAGGGAAAGAGGTTTTTCTGGTATTTTTGCCACACTTCTCTGCTCTGGCTGCTGAATGGGTACCAGTCACCATTTGCTGGGCTGGTGGAAGCATTTGGAGGGAGTGCCCTTGGCTTGGCCCCCCAGCTCCACTCGCCTTGTGCTGTTCCTCCGAGAGACAGAGAGGGAGAGCAGTCACCGCTACCTGGATTTGCTAGAGACTCCATGAGGGCCAACACCATCTGCAGAGGAGCTGCTAACCCCACAGCCACCCAATGCTTTTAGACAAAGGATGAGAAGAGTCTTTATACTGCCCATGGGAAAGTTTTCATCACATCGTTGTGGCCACCATTTTCCCACGAGTTATTCAGAACCACCACCTCTCCCTGCTCCCCATCTGTGCCTCACTGGAGCCCGTGAGTGACTTTTGCGACTGCTGCCTTCTGAGGCACGGCATCACCTTCCACTGTCCGTAAACATAACTGCACTGAGGGGGCAGACATAGGACTTAATTCATTTGAAAGTTTTAGTTACGGAGTCTCTGTTCTGTTCTGGTTTTAGTTATATATATCTGTAGTAAATAATTGTTATCCTTTTCTATACGTTTTCTAATTAAAGTCTCTTAATTCTTAATCCCCTTCCTATTCCAGATAGACATCTTCATTTTCTTTTAAACTGAAACTGTTACACAGCACAGAGCCACAACAACAGGGCCCTGTTTGCATGACTTTTAATTGTTTTCAAAACTTCTCAGGAAAATGGGTCCTGAATGTGCAGTATTTCCAGGACTTGTTTGTATAACAGCTGGAAATCTCCTCTGGAAATTCAAGGCAAGGAGAAAGTATCTAGTCCCAGACATTGACCTGGCTGCTTCTTCCTGTCAATCACCTGAAGATTATCACCTCCACTACAACAATATTACCATAGATAATTTTAGTATTTCTGGTCTTATCAAGAAAAAAAAATCAGATTATTTTTTTTTAATTTGTCCCTGAAAGATATTTCCTTCCAGCAGAGGGAATAGGCATGTACATCAGAGTCATTAGTATTTTTAAGCCTCTCACTTTGTAGTATTGGCCAACATGAAAATAACTTTATTATTTGTGAAGCATACAAAACTGCTTTGGGACCTAACAAAAGAAAACAAAAAATGTAATTCCAATATACAGTTTATTTATATATGTAAACTTAAAACGTTATGAGTTCATGAGGCATCATTTGCACTCTTTTTACCCCTCCACCCCTCCCAATGAAATTCTAAATCAAGTCCAGCATGAAGCTTTATGTCATCTACTACCTCCCACTGTAAAAGGTTGTGCCTTTCTCTCATTGTCTTTCAGTAACGCAGTGTTCAGTACACCTTCTGGGTAGTTTTAATGTCAGTAATGTATCTTTGTTTATAGATGGAGTACACATGAAAACTATTAGGCTCAGGGAGGTCTCAGCCCTTACTACTGCTAATTCCACCCTGCAGTCCAACTTCCATATTCATTACAAACTGTTGTTGCCAAAAAGGAATCCAAAATTTGATTCCAAGATAGTGTAATGGAACAATTGTCTTCACATCTGATGTTGTTATCAGGGAGGGATGGCCTTTCATACTGAGGCTCAGGGTGACTTCCTGTCTTCAGTGAAGATGGTAATGAAAATCCCAATGGTTTGGAAGGTACCAGTATTTATTTCATCCTTATTCTATAAACCTGAGTTTGAACAAGTTCTTTTTGTAGAGGTCACCTCATATTCACCTTCAAAAGATGAAGGGGTTGTCCCTATGGGTAACATTCATCTTACTTTAGCCATTTAAAAGTTAGGGGTCTATCAAAGTGCATCATTCAGGTTGCTTCAGGTGAAAAAATGGTACCTAAAGCAGATAGCCTAAATTGCCCTCCAGAGAGAGATAATGAACACTAAGGTGGCATGAGTGGATATCTAGATATTAGATCATTAGAGAAGGTGAAATTAATCCTGTTTTACCTATATCATGATTAGGTTATAATTAATATTAAAACCAAGTAAAATATAGTGAGCAATGAGATCTGTATTGTGAAATATCAAACCCAAACAACTAATGATCTACTAATCAAAGGAAAGTAAGCCATTAGAGCTTACTTTCTCAATTCAAACTCACTGATTAATCTAATCAGATAGAATTTTAATACAACTTTATCTTTTATTCTGTGGAAATCTTATCATTACTCTGAACGAGGACATCATTTTGTTGAAGACTGTCTGTCTCTGACATACACCTTGCCGTTCATTGCATGATAAGGCAGTTGTCAATTATGCTTAAGTGTCTTATTGCTGATGGCATGTGTCTAAATAATATACACAGTGTATTTCTAAAACAATCTAATGGTTCAGCTGAACTAAAGCAGTCTTGCAAGGTAACACATGGGAAGCTGACAGGCTGTCTTAGTTTGTTGGACATGATATAGGGTAGTAAGGAGATTTTACATTTGCTTATTTTCTAAATGCAATGGCACACAGAGGATGAAAATCTGATAACATCCATGCATGTTAGGTACAACAAATAAGTGTTTTAATCATCAATAAACTTCTGGTAGCTACTACTTAACTAGGAAATGTGTCTTCAACATTTCTATCTTTCAATTATCTGCGAATGACCTCAAGTTTGGTTCTACAGAACTTGGTGTATCTCTTCACCTTTAAACAGTATTTCTGGTCTTCTGGTTTTCATTAAAAAGCTTTTCAGATGCTTTCAAGTCAGATAACATTACCTTAGAACCATTACATGGCTAGTCATTTTATAAGCCAAGAAGCATAATTTCCTCAGATGCTGAGATTGACAAAGACATAGACAACAAGTTAGCAAAGACATNGGAGAGGAGCCCCAAAGAGGAGACTCCCTAAAACGACACCTCAGCCTTGGCCATATTGACCCCCATCAATGGTCCGCTCTGGCCTCCAATCGGGACGGCATGGAGACACACCATCTATAACGCTGCTGCTTCCTTTGAGAGTGCATGCAGGATCAGTCTGGAAGAAAAAAGACAGCACAGAAAGAACCGTGCCTCGCCAATACAGCCTGTGGAGACTCCACTGTGCCTTTTGCGACCGGACTTGCCTATCGCGCATTGGCCTTTTTAGCCACCAGCGCGCTTGCAGCAAAAGTGGGTAGAGCCCTTCCCAAATCTTTGTTCGCGAAGCCTAGCCATGATGATGATGATGATGATGATAGTTTCACAAGTATAACTTCTTTATGCTAGTAGTGTCTTTTTAAATTTTGCTGGATTTGTCTTCCAAGGACAGCATGAGTTTTGGATGCTGTAGCATCTCTGATCTACATGAACTTTTCATTGAAAAAGCTACAGAAAATGGAATATAGGTGTAAGTGACATATATATATATAAATACACACCCACATATATATAGATAGATAGATATCAATGTCATATCCATATAAATGACACTGTTTCCTGAATTTTCATTAAATTATACTTTGATTTACCACCTCCTATATGGTGATTAATTTCCTTTATTGCCCTATGGCATCTATTTGGCTTCATGAACTATGCAGCTTTAGAAATATGAAGTCTCATATGGAGACTTTTTTCTTCCTTTTCCAGTTAGAGGAAATATACAAGATAACTAATGGTATTGGAAAACTCATCTCACAATAGGAATGTAGATGTAAACAACTACATTTGCAGTATATAATCTCCTCTGCAAGATTTCTAATTATTGTTATGCTTGTGTAGCCAGGAAATCATGGTCTATAAAGCAAGCCTAATTTCCTGTGGCTTGCACCTGAACATGATAAAAGCTCTTGATCTCCTTTCCTTCTCCAGAGGCAAATCACAAAACTGTGACATTGCTGTTTAATCCTACAGTGAGTACATACTTCCACCCAAGTAATCCTGAAAGTGTTACCTGGATGAATGCTTGACCAGGGTCTCTCTGGACTTTCTGTGACTCCCTTAGTGTTTCCTTGTAATAAAATGAAGACATACAGCATTGATTTGGGGTTTTTCTAGGGTTGGTTTGTTTTTTGTTTTTTTTGGTTTTTTTTTTTGTAATCTCGATAATTGTATGAGTTTGGTGAAATATACTGATTAGTTTAGGCAAAACTGTTTTTCTTCTTCAGAACTGTATATCAGCTTGAGAGTGTGCTTGTGTTGGACAGAAAGTTAATTACTACATCTTTCTACAACAAAGAGAAGACTATATTGATTAGATGTAGCTGTGAAAACATTTAAGAAAAAACAAAGTCCCAGGTTTGTCTATGTAATGTGAGCTTAGTGCTTGTGACAGGTGCCAGATTTACAGTGCGAGAGATTAAAATCCTCCCTACCCAAGGCAGGTATGGCTTTCCCCTGCCTGCCACTCAGCCATGCTCCAGTGGGAGAAGCACCAGATGTGCAAAAGCACTTCAGTGCTGTTTAATCCTTTGGTGCTGACTTAGAGGGATTGAATCAGGGACATCAACTTATTTCACATGGGCCAGGAAATAACATTAACTTTGCAGCATCTGTCCAATAAAGCTGTTAAGCACATACATAACTTTAAGATCAGCCATAGCAGCAACCCATCAATTCCAGCACTTTAGGTCCTTATTCACTTCTGTCCTTGAAAGGATTTGAACTAGTGACTTACAGCTAAAATGTTTCATATCCTTTCACTAATCCCCCTCAATCACTTCGTAACAAATTGCCTTTGGAGACATATAAACCATACTTCACACTGAACTTCTTGGCATTACATTTATGTTTCACAACCTCTACCATGTAACATTCTTCTGTATCACAGGAATCGCTTTTATTTTGCTGATGTTTGTCAATCTTCACATCATGACTTTAAGTCTAAAATGCTCTCTTTATACATTTAATCCCACAAAAAATCAGGACATACTCAAGTGAATTAGGTCTGCATATTCACACCTAATGGATGCTTATTATTTTGCAAAAAAATAAATATTTTCAGTAACATGTCCAATCTTACCAACTTTTCATTGAGCTGCTTGTGGCAAAAGGGAAAAAAAAATATAGCAGGAAATATGAAGAAGGAATGAAAACACTGAAAGCAGGGTTAAAGTGTTAGTCTGAAAATATTGTGGTCAGGAACCAAAATACTATTAATATACAATTATAATTGTTTTGATACTATAAGTTACTTGAAAACACGTATATGTGTAAAGTGGCCAGCAGAGGTGTCTGATTCAGACCTTTGCAAGCACTTTGAAGAAGTGAAAATTTCTTTCCAACTGTGGATGGAATCTCTCCATCTGCATCCCACACACAGAGTATTGCTGCTGTGCTAGGACCCTTCCCTCCCTATCACAGCATGAGCCTTCTGGCTGCAGCTACCACAGATAGTTCATGGGTTTGTCCTGTGAGAGCTCTGGGCATGAAGCCACAAAGGTCTGCATCATCTTACACCAACATTGCTTCTCGGCATGCCCTGTCTCAGGAGCACAGGAAGGGAAGGCAGCTACTGCAAGTATCATGATGGCTAGAAACAAAGAAAACTNTGGTCAAATTCTATCTCAGCAGATCCTACTACTGTCACTACTTCACTGCTCTACTAATTTTAAATATATTTGAATTTTAACCTACAGTTATGTGTGCTACTGGGTTTTTTGTATTGGCACTGTCTTTGAGCTGGAGTTGGTTCCCTACTGCATGAACCTTCTTGCTGCTCCCCACCTCCCATAGTCACGAGCTCTCTTCTTGGACCACAGCCTTCTGTGTCCAAGTTTTGGTTATAGTTTATGTCTTACAGTTGATCAGGCCTGTATGCAATATTGCCATCTTGGAGCTGACCATATCTCCATTTTTTTTATGGCACTAAGATTTCATTATCTGTACTACAAATGCTGCTCCTGTTAACATTGGTCTTTTTGCAACTGCAGTTACTTTGATAGTTAGTAGTGATCCTGTGACTTGAAATTATACCCAGGTTTTTCTATTCTTGAGTCATTTCTAACAAATGAGCTCGTAGCCTGTAACAGAGGGTTTTGTTATTAGTCTGTAAGGGCATGACCTTGCGTTTTGTAGTATTGAATTTCAGTTACTCCAGTCTATAATGTCACACAGCTCTTCCTGTGTGTTTCATCCGAGCCATCTTTTAGAGTCATAGTCCCTCCCAACACTTATCACTAGAATGTATCAGCACCACACCAATTATTTTTTACCAAAGGCATTAAAAATGCACACACAATCAGTGCCAAAATTCCACACATGGGAAGAAGAGTAGGAAACTCCCTGCTGTAAAATACTTTCCACCCAGTGCTTAGCTCTTATGCAGCAACTGAAAGTTGGCCAGTCCTTTTTTATGCCTTTTGTCCTGTTCTGACACTGTTTTCTCCAGTTCAACCAAAATTTTCTTATAGTATCCCACAGCTGGTTATGGCATCATATGGTTAACTGAGGTCAAGGCAATGTAGCTGTGACATATACAGTTTTCTAAGGAGAAAATTGCCTTTTCCAGGACAAGCTATGTATACAAAATTAACAGCTATATCAATTTAAATGTATGTGTCTATCTACCTAGCAATCGTCTAACATCTATCTCTACATGATAATAGAAACTTTATTTTTTTTTCCTTTCTTCCTCATGCTTGTGTTCTAAAATCTTTCCTATCAGTTGAGTGATTAACAAGTCCTGTAGCCACATCACTTTTTCCTTTCTTAATACAACTATGGCCATATTACATCACTTCTGATTTAGCTAGATAGTATACTGAAAAGATTGGAATTGTTTTGTGTTTGTGCTCTTAGTGCATCCAGTAGTCTTCTGGAATTACCCATTTCCTTCAACTGGGCAGTCCTATTTTCTGCAGGGGCATAGACTGTGTTCTTACAAACCACTCATTTCACTTAACAGCTTCTTATGTGCTTATGACTGCACCGAGTACCAGCTACAAAGAATCCTTAAAATAAGTTCACCAAGACAACCATCAGACATGGGGACCCTCCCACTCTTTGAGAATCTAAAATTCCTGTATTTCTAAACAGAGTTGGCATTTAAAATGTATTTGATACAGCTATGGATTATGTATATTTCCAGCCTTTCATGTGTGTGTGTGTGTATCTAGCCTTAAAAAAATGAAGGAAGAAATCCAGTTTATCTTTCCCTACCTAGCATTGCCTCCATAGGCTGTCCCCTATGCAGTTTGGTTTATTCCACAAATGAAACAATCCTTATTTTTCTTACTCTAGGGTAGACTTGTGTCACAGTACTTCTGACTGGAGCCCTTTTTCATGCACATGAATGCATTGCACACTGCTCAGACACTTACCTGGGAAAGCTGGCTGAAAAGAATAATGTAAAAAGCTAAGTTTTGAGCAGGTGCACAGAGGTTATCTATGCTGCCAGATGGATATACTTAAGAAGAATGAACAGATAAAGTAGTCTCCATATTTCAAGAAGTGCTTGGGAAACAGTTCAATAGTTCAACAGAAACTTTTTTTTTTTTAAGGAGATATAAAGTAAGAATGCATCGTTTATGATTTTTTTTCCATCTTTTCATGGCAAAATGACATTTTAAGATGTATAAGCATGTTTTCTTACTCTTTGTCCAAACCAGTCTGTGCTACAACTTTAATGGCTCAGATCAAGTCTTTAAAAAGGCAAAAGAGATGACACATAGGCTGTGCTAAATATTGTTGTAGATCTATGGTGCCAGCTTTGCGTTTTCACTGTCTCTACCTAATTAGATCAACTGGCAATTTTATGACAAGGAAAATGTTATCATTGACTTACATGGAATGCTTGTTTTGCCTGCTTTCACTGACACTCACCAACATACAACTCAGTTGTGATCATCTAGCAGCAATCTTCTTCTAAGCATCACTGCTTCTGAGCAGTTCTTGGACAAAACCTTTAATCTAAGTCTAACTTTAAATGCTTCTCTAGATAACTCCTCCTCTGAGCCATGAGCACACAGATCACTTTGCTATTTACAGTTTTCTTTCCAAAATGCTGCTGCATTCATGGGGTGGCTGGTATCACCCCTGAAGGAAATGAAGGCACAGAAACCATGCTTTGGGACATAACCAGTGCTGATGCTGTGTTTTCTGAGGCGTCCCTGTTGCATGTGAACTTTACTGTAGAGCAGAGCACATGCAATGGTCCAGGCAGGAGGATGGCAGCTAAGTGCTATGTACAAGGCAGAAGTCATGTAAAGATCTAAGCAGGCAGCATTTAACTGAGGAAATAAGAGAGCTTGTATTCAGCAAAGCTCTGGAAAACAAACAAACAAACAAGCAAATAACAAAACAAAATAAAAAAACCCACTTGACAGAGAAAGAACCTTTCAAACTTAATATAGCTGCTGCTTATATTTGCACCCTATGTCCCTTGTTTCTTGGCTTAATGGGACTCCAAAGGACTCTTTGGCCTCTATGTTTTCTTATTTTTCATTGAAATTAAAATTTACATATTAGGAGAAAAAAAATTAACAGACAACAAACATATTTTACAGAAAAAATTTAAGAAAACTGTAAAAATAGAATGACTTGCTTATATTAAAGTTGTTTAATTTATATTAATGAATTGTACTAAGGGACTCCCACAGAAATAAAGTGCTTGTATCCAAGTATGTCCTAAAAGATGAGTGGAACAGTCATAGCATACCTATTCCATTCAAACAACACATGATAAATAACATGGCAAAATAGTGTGTGGCAACTATACACAGTTTACTTTAGACTGAGTTATCTTATAAAGAAATAAAAAAAAATCCTGTAAATATTTTTCTAATGTTCCAAATCTAAATGCTGGATATTATAATCAAATAATTAACATCTCTATCTTCAACAACAAGAAAATGCGTATGTAGATTCAAATGTATAGAGTGAAAAATACAATTCAGCGATGTCAGGTGAAAGAGGCGGAAGAGACAAATCATCTGTGTTCCATCCCTGATGGAAAACTTCTTGTTTCTCTACATTCAGTCAAGTTATTTTACCTTGGTCAGGATTGTTGACTATAAAAATGTGAATAAGACCATTTATAAGAATTGCTGCTGTAGGAAGAAAATTCATGCAGCCAAAGTTCAACTGGAGTTGAAGCTGGCCAGAAATGTGGAGGATAAGAAAAGGAGTTTTTTCAAATACATTAATGCCCTGAGCTGGAGGACCATAACTGTGAGAATGATCAACTACAAGTCAACCCTGAGCCTGTGGAGGACCTGCTGCTCAAGCTGAATCCCTACTAATCTGTGCGGCCTAAGGGGATTCATCCCAGAATCCTTAAGAGCTGGCTGATGTCATCACAAAACCACTCTCAATGATTCTTGAGCAGTCTTAGGAATCCAGAGAGGTCCCAGTTGACTGGAAACCAACAAATGTTGTCCTGATTTTCAAGATGGGCAAGAAGGAGGACCCCAGAAACTACAGGCCTGTCAGTCTCACCTCAGTGCCTGGTAAAACTATGGAGAAGATTATTCTGGGAAGTATTGAAAAACATGGAAAAGACATTGCAGTCATTGCTCACAGCCGGCATGGCCTCATGAGAGGAAAGTCCTCCTTATCAAACCTGATTTCCTTTTATGACAAGGTAACCCACCTTGCTGATCAGGTGAAGACAGTTGATATCATCTTTATGGATTTTAGTAAAGCTTTCAATACTGTCTCTCACAGGATCCTTCTGGACAAAATATCCTCCACATCTGGACAAACACATCATGTGCTGGGTGAGCAGTTGGCTCACAGGTCAAGTACAGAGAGCAATAGTGAATGGGGTGACATCAGACTGGTGACCTGTCACTACTGGGGTTTCTCCACTGATCCTTCTTAAGCCCTGTTCTCTTCAACATCTTCATAAATGACTTCGATGCAGGACTTGAAGGGATACTAAAGACGTTTGCAAATTACACAAAATTGGGAGGAGCTGTTGACTTCCTCAGAGGCAGGGAGGTCCTGCAGAGACACCTCAGCAAATTAGAGGACTGGGCAATCACCAGCCATATGAAGTTCAACAAGGGAAAGGGCCAGATTCTGCTCCTGGGATGGGGAAACCCTGGATGTACATACAGAGTGGGGAATAAGATGCTGTAAAGCAGTGCCACAGAAAGGAACCTGGGTCTCCTGGTCAATGGCAAGTTGATTATGAGTCAGCAGTGCCCTGGCAGCCAGGAGAGCCAACCATGTCCTGGGGGGCATCAGGCAAAACATCACCAGCTGGCCGAGGGATGGGATTGTCCCACTCTGCTCTGCACTGGGGCGGCCTCACCTTGAATATTATGTGCAATTTTGGGCACCATGATGTAATAAAGATATTAATCCATTAGAGAACATCCAAAGGAGGACAATGAAGACAGTGAATGACCTTGAGGGGAATCCATATGAGGAGCAGCTGAGAGGAGAGTGAGGGAAGACCTCATTGCAGTCTACATCTTTCTTGTGAGAGGAAGAGGAGCAGGCACTGATTTCTTCTCTGTGGTCACCAGTGACAGGACCTGAGGGGATGGCCTGAAGTGTCAGGGAAGGTTTAGGTTGGATATCAGAAAGAGGGTCTTCACCCAGAGGGTAGTTGGATGCTGAAACAGGCTGCCCAGGAAAGTGGTCACTGCACCAAGCCTGACAGAGTTCAAGAGGTGATTGGATGATACTCTCAGGCCCATGGTGTGATTCTTGGAGATGGTTCTGTGCAGGATTAAGAGTTGGACTTGATGATCCTTGTGAGTCCCTTCACCTCAACATGTTCTGTGATTCTGTGATTGTTTTCAAAACCACTTGAAGGACAAGAATTGCTGTGTTGTGGTGCCCTATGGCAGCAGAGGACTACAGTGAATATTAGCATGCTCTGAGAGTGAAGCGACCAAATTATTAATCTGGAGGGGGAATACTACTGACCAATTCTTAAAGAAGACTGGAACCTTTTTTTCTTGCTCAAAGAAAATGAGGGTTACAGTAATATTTGTGTGAGAAATTTGGTATGAGGCATGATGGGGTTTTGCTTCTTGAGGATTTCTTGACATAAAATGCAACATATCAGACAAGGCCAGCACTTTTAAGTATCCTTGTAATGTATCCCAACTATGTACCTCTGCATCACGCTACACTTCTAACTTTGAAGGCATTTTGCCTTTTGGGTCGATCAGGATTTTTCATATTTCCTCTATCTACTTTGATTTCCCTAGACTCTTTTATTTCCTTCTTCACAGAGGTAGGATTAGCCATACTCTCTGGTGCTGCAAACTGGTATGCTTCCTTTGAAGTCCAGGAATCTGTGCCAATTTACACCACTGCAGACTTATTCGATACTGTGTTATAACTACTGATGCATCCCAGCTGCAGATCTTGGTTTGAATCCAAACTCACCCCAAACTAGGGAGTGTTTGGATTCATGATTGTGGTTCAGACCCCTCTCTATGTGTGTGTTATAACAGAAGAAGAAAAATTACTTTCTGAATAGGGTGAAGGGCCAGCACCTGTCAGGGAGGCTGCCTCATTATGATTCATCTGCAAGAAACTGTAGACCAATTTTTGTGGAAGTCTCCTGGCATAGAAGTGCTGTTGAAGAAGAGAAGAGCCAATCAAAAAACATGAAATATACAATAGGCTAAAATTTGTGTCTGATCTAATGCAATTTTAAGATAAATCCTTATCATCTTCAGTCACTGGCTTACTGAATGAGGTGATATGCTGCATATTCCTGTCCAGTACAAGAAGCAAAGAAAGAAGATCTCTATTTAAGTCCAGAAGAGCAATGAAAAATACATAAAAGCTCAGAGAAATTAGCATATATTTCATTCTATCAAGTGAACACTGTTAAATCCCACATTGTCTTAGTTTTTCTCCTCCTGCTAAGACAGAAATAAGAATTATTTTTCTATTTAATGTAGCAGATGTACAGCTAATTTAAATTAATTCATAATATTTAATTAATGATTTTTGAAGCTTTGTTCTACTTCAGTTTTGACCCTGGAAGATGATTAAAGTATGTGGGGTGTCACTGCCAGTAAACCAGAGAATTCTTGGAAAACAACTTTGATTCAAGGGATGAACAAGGTAAAATGGACCCACTAAAAATGCTGAAACAATTTTGAGGGGTTTCAAATATAAGGGGTTTTTTGGACAGTTTAAACCCCCAGCATCTTGAGTGGTATTGTGTGTGAGCACCATTGCCAGAGATGAGATGAAATATTGTAAAAGATCAGATAAAAAATTCAGGCCAGACCTTCAGAAGGGTTGTCCAGTTGACACAAATGATAGGTCAAAGTCCTCTACAGATCAGAAAGAGCAGCATGGTAGATTTTACATTCTCTTCCCAAACTATTTCTGCCCTGGTGAAAGATGACCAGAAAGAGGGCTTGAGCAGTTCATATCCACTCAAGTCACTACTGATCTGCCAAAGGTATTACCACCAGAAGTGAACTTTCTAGCACCACCTGGCCCCCCTGAGTACACAGTAAAAGGAAACAGGAAACCTGTTCATGAGGATGATGGTCCCAGTCTGGTCAAGAGTGGCAGTCGCAGTCCTGCTGAGGCTCTGGTCCTCCTCTAGATCGGGCGAGTGAGTGAGTCCAGTCCCAAAACCCCCATTATATATATGCTTAGGCTCAGGTGGGAGTGCCCAGTACCTCCCCCAGGGTGGGGAGTTTCACAATGGGTGAGTTACTGTATAAGGTGAATCATGGCATATTTTTGGAAACCCTGATGGTCCATTAGCAGACATGACCCCTCAGGCTGGGTGTAGAGGTGCTAACGGCTCTCCAGAGGGGTGTTACCACACCCGAGTCATTGGTGTGAAGACAGGAAACCTTTCTTATCTCACAGAAGTTCCTGAGCACCCACCTTGTAGCCTGAGGGGTCAGGTGTGCCCCAGGAAGCTGCTGCAAATGATCCATTGTTAGCAGTTCACTAGAAATTACATAGAGGGTGTAGAATACACAGTCTTAGCCACACCCACACAGGGACAAACTGGTCCTGGTCACTATAACCAGGACAGAAATACATACATGAAAGAATATTTTGTTAGAAACTCAAAGACCATGTTTCCAAGCATCTAGATTTGAGACCTTAGATTTAATTGTTCCTCCCATTTTTTATGCATTATTTTCACAATGTTGCACATAGATGAAATTCCCAAAATACATAGATCTAGTTGCTAGGGATACCTAACATGATTAAATGTTTGAGCAATCCACTGTGACCTGAATATCTCTTAGGAGCATGTGTAGATCAGTTCTGTGGTGTGTCAGACTTGTTGGCGACTGTATATCATATGTACAAGGGGTCCAGTGAAGTCCTGCTGCACATAGGCTGTGGAAGTCATCTGGACTGGTTTGCTCAGACAAGCAAAGAAGAAACTCAGACAAGGCTGCCAGACTCTCAAAAATGATTTGAAAACATGACGAGAAACCTGTAACGTTGTAGATAATTGATAGTTTTTTGATTTACTGCCAAAACAGGCACAGTAGCATAGTCCGAGTATAGGGAAAAGATTTAACCTGATATTAGCCTAATAAATTATGTTATGCAGACAATTTTTAAATTATTAATCAAAGTACTTTTTGTACAATTTTTCTTCTATTTTAATATCTCCATGCCTAGCTTCTTCTTCTAAGTGCTGAAATGTAGTTTCTCTTTTATCTGTGGGATATTTAGTAGTAACATAGACAATTGTACTCATTTGGAGTTAGATTTTCCAGTTTCACTGACCTTTGAATCCTGAAATATCTGCAAGTCCTGTCTCAACATTGTACACAAGAAGAAATCATATATGCTCAGCACAGGAGAGCTCCTACTCACCTGTGCCGAGTTGGATAGATGTCAATGTGCTGAAAGATGCAAGTCTGGTCCTGAAAACACTGTTCACGTGAGAAAATGTATTCACAAGGGGCCTGACATGGCAAGGACCCAAGAAACTATGGCATCTGTCCAAAAAAGCACTTATGCATATGCTTAGAGCTACAATTCAGCTGCAAGTATGTGAGCAGTAGCATTGCCTTTGATTGACAGTGAATCAACAAGATGTGAGAGGTGATTAACAGATTTATCAAGTGAGGGAAATATTTGGCCCAGAATGGGACTTCTGTTGTTCAGTTCCTGAATAAGGAAATAGAAACTGTTTGTAGGGGCTGTGCAGAACTTCTCTGACACAGAGAGTTTTTAGGCAGACATGGTGACATTAAAGACAAAATTAACAGTTTTTCTAATGTCTTGAAAAAACCAAAATGTCCTGAATAGATATGTTAACACTAATTAAAAAAAAAAAAAAATCTAAGAGTTCTGTTCACTGACTGTAGAAGATGTCTTAATGAAGAATACTGAATACATTCTCTTTACTTGCACAATACTATTTGCCTGTATGGATAAATTTGGCCAAATCTGGTCTTTTCTTAGACAACACCCACTTTATAATGTGCACTGTTATATTACTGATGGACTGAAAGACCAAGACAGAAGAATATTTCCAAGATTTAAATAAAACAACATTCTAAGTCTATTCAGATTCAGAAGCAAGAAGTGTCTCTATTAATTTAAGCTTGAAAGGTGCTGAACTTGATAGAAATAGACCTATTTATACAGAAGTTACATTTTCTGCTGTAGTGTACATGGTTATTGCACAGTTTTGCTTACAGTTCTGGAAGCATGAAAGTGTGAGTCTGGTAATAATGACAAATGAAGGTGTCAAAAGGAGAATTTATTTTGGAGAGGAGGCATGGAGCAAATATTAGCCCACAAGAATGGTTTTCAAAGGCGAAAAGAGAAGTTAGTGTATTCTGAGGACTTATACCTATCTCTTCCCATTTGGAGCCTTTCTGAACCACTCTGTCATTTTCACATATTTCTTTGTGTTCTTGCAAGCAATTAGGAGTTCAGATGTCTCTAAATGCCAGTGAAGTATAATTTTCAGTTGTGTTCTTGTAAGCATGTTCTTAAATTAGGATTTAGCAATTTTATTTCAGATTCTTAACTGGGGCGGGGAGGAGGATGAACACACAGAGAATTGTCAAGATGGAAACATATTTAAAAGCACTGTTTCTGTTCCAGATAGAAAAGTATGATCTGCAAAATTCCAGATTACATGGACTTTCAATAGTTTATACTATCATCAGCCTTTTTTTTTTTTTTCTTTTATCCAGTTCGGTGTTTATAGCTTTTAAACTGATTATATTGAGCATGCACTTGAGGTTTCAAAGGAAATTTTTAGCCTATTGGGTAATCAGTTCCTTAGGTTGACATCCAAGCCACAAAGTATATATTTGTGTCAAATTTTGCCTTGCTACATGAAGTTGTTGAAAAAAATCTGCTCAAAATGCAGTTGGCCAGGTTTGTAGCTAAATTATATACATTAAACCTCATCTCTTTATGAATAGTTTGGGTTCAGCATTTTCATTGTCTTGATCATCAACTTGAACTTTATAGACAGCTATTTGAAGTAGAAGGTACATTTAATTCCACAACTGTTGACATGGAGAGCATATTGTTGATACAGGCTTCAATAATAACCTCGTGTTTTAAATTGTTTCTGCCCTAGTTTAACAGCACAGTTTATTGTTAACCAGTTTCCTCTTTATCCCTTCTAGCTGCAGATTTATTAGCAGAAACATGTTGTGCAAATGATGATTTATAATAGAATCATGTTGCCTGAGAAAATATATTGATTTAGAATGAAGTTGCAGTCCTTACTATAAAGGCAGAACAAAAGAGATGAGAGGGGTCTGCCTCGAGTTAAGTTAAATTTCTCTGACTGCCCTATACACACATTTTCTTTCTTTTGTAAGACTTTACATGAAAGAAAGGGTTACATTAGGCATTTTTTTGTATTCAGTTCTTGTGATCTGTATTCCTCAACATGCCACAATTACTATGATTGTCTTTGTTCAATTCTTTCATCAGTTCAAAGCAGTACAGCATTTACCTTAGCAGCATTTAAAATGAACTGATCAATAGGTAGATGTTTGCTATTAAGAATGATGAAGAAAGCTTGAGTGGGAGGCAAACAAGGTTATCTACTTTTAATATATTACCTAATTATTTTCTGTGTTCGAAGGAAGGCTTGCTTTCATTTAATTGATTCTAATACACACACATGCAATTAATGCCGATGACCAAAAGTGGACACTACAAATCCTGTTTGTCTTTTTACTGCTTTAATTTCTTTTTTAAGTGCCATGTCTTTTCTAAAGAAAATACATTGCTCTATCGTTTAAACTATTGTTGAAATCAGAATTTTAAGATAGCCAGGCAACTTTAGTATATAAAAGGTGGGGGAAAGTATGTTTATTCCTTAAGCTAAGACATGGGAAAATTTTCCTGTTGTTGAAAGAGTTAACTTGCTTTTGATGCAGCATTTTTTAGACATCTCTAAGTTTTTTAAGTTCTATTGCAGTTTCTGCATAAGATTCATTTCACTTGATGCTTCTATTGCAATACAAATTTCAAACAGTGATTTTGTTAAGCTTTCTGAGATTCCAGAAAGCCTGATTTTTGTTTCAGAAATATTTTGGGCCAGCTCATTCTATTCATTACTTCACAAAAGGATCCCTCTGCTAATATTTCTTGCTTTCTTTACTAAGCCAGAGCCACTATGCCTAAGTTTGCTACAGCATCAAAACTGGACCGCTATCACTAGCCATGGCTCTGGGTTTTGTCAGACCTCTTTATGAAGGACCATCTCCTGAACTCCAGCCAACTCGTTTTCCATCCACAAAACCACATCCTTTGACTGCCTCCAGCTTGCCCAGAAACCATGTTCCCTGCCCTCAGGCTTTCTTCTGTTTCTGAACCTCCACAGCTTCCAGAGGCTCCTCCAGCTCCTTAGATGCCAAAATGAAGTCTGAGCATCTCTGAAATGACAGGCTGCACAAAACAGCAATAACATCCTGAAACAGCATCTGGGGACCAAATTAACAGATGGATGCCCTCAAATTGCAAAACGATGAGGAAGCATTCAGTGTGCTTATGATGGGAGCTGCAAATAAAGGAGGAAATTTGGTGCTAATAACATCCCAGCCTGATCCAATTTTCATTGGTTTGCGTTATCTTTAATAGAAGCTGAATCAGGATCAAAGAGGAAGAAAACAACACATTATACAATGTCAAAATGAGACCCAACAACATTTGAAACAACAAAAGCAGTTAATTTTCCTCTTGCTGTTGATATGACCCTAATGTGAGTTACTTTACATGAAATCAAGACAAACATGTACCTTGAATCCTATTTTGTGCCCGTTTTGTACCCTTTGTCAATACTTGTGATCACAATAAGAAATACGTTCTACTTTTCTTTCTAAACTTGAGTCTCATTCTAGTTTCAAGTGAAGTTGTAAAGCTCTTCTGACTTTTCTTAATGAACATTTTCTTTGCCTCCATCTCCTCTAAATAACATTTTGGTCACCATTATACAATTATTAGCATTGCATTTTCAGTGTTTGCCATGTCTGTGCTGACGTATCATCCTTTCTGGCAACTGTTACCCATTTGGTACAGAAGTCGTTAAAAAATCACTTTATACAGAGACAGAAATATTTTTCTGTCCCTAGTACATTGCTAAGAGGTATCTCTCTGCTATTCTGGTCAGTCACTTAGCACATTTTCATTGTTCAATATCAAGGTCACACTTGACAGAAAGAACAGGTTTATTTTTAATATTCCTGCCAAGATGCAAAGATTCTGTAGGAACTTTGTTCAATGTTTGTATCACAACAGGAGCTGCTGGGAGTGTTTTGATAAGACTAGAGCTCTAATTCAATCTATATCAACTGTAGTAACAAGGGTGGGAAAGAAGGGCATATTTCAAATGGCTACTTCTCTTTGAATTAGATTTCTGAAAAACAAATCTCACTAAATAAAAGAATATGACTGAATTTTCAGCTCATTTTTCTAGCAGAATGACATCAACTTCAACTGTGACTTTGGCTGTAATGTGTAAAGATAATGTTCTAAGATTTGGTATGTGATTCAAGATTGAATGAAGTATTTCATGACCTCAAATATTTATAAGTGGATGTATCCATTTCTTGCTGCTAAATTCCTTAGTGATAACTGCACTTCAAATTTCTGCTGCCAGCTTCAACAGTAAAATGCCAGTTCTCATCATTATATACAATTGTAATATTCTTTATCATCTACAGAAAATCCTTATGTTAGTATGGAGCAACTGTATTTTGTCAATAATAGATAATAAATGACAGAAAGAAACAACTCATTTTAGTCTCAGACATATATTTCTCATTGGATTTGCCTTCGCTCAGTACAACAGAGGATTAATCACATGAATTGTTGATTTTGTTATACTGAGCAACATACATTTGAATATATATATATGTATATTCTTAGCTCTCCTTAAAGAATTATAGAATTATAGAATGTTAAGCGTTCAAAGGGAACTTAAAGGTTATCTAATCCCAATTCCCTGCCATGTGCAGGGACACCTCTCCCTAAACCGGGTTGCTCAAGGCCTTATCAATCTCACTTTGAAATCTTGCCAGGGCTGGGACATCCACAACCTCCTTGGACAACCTGTTCCAGTATCTCATCACCCTCACAGTAAAGAACTTATTCCTAAAGTTTAGCCTAAATTTCCCTTCTTTCAGTCTGTACCCATCACTCCTTGTCCTACCACTACAGTTCCTGATGAAGAGTCCATCTCCGTCTTCGCATTAGATCCCCTTTAGATAGTGGAAGATTGTTATGACATCTCCACACAACCTTCTCTTCTACAGGCTGAACAGACTCAACTTTCTCAGTCAGTCTTTGTAGGGTAGGTGCTCTAGCCCTCCATCAACTCCATGGGCCTCCTTTGGGCTTGCTCCAGCTGTTTGAAGTCCATATGCTGGGGGCACCAGAACTGTACACAGTATTCCAGATAATGTCTCACAAGAGTAGAGGGGATAGAATCACTTCCTTTGGATGGGGAAACAGAGTTGACACATTTTATCCATGGTAACTGTGGATGAAATCCAGGAGAGAAATCTGACTGGATTGTTCTAGAGCTCTTTTCTTCAATCCTAATGAAGCTAAACTCCTGGAGTCAACTTAGATACTAAATGTTGAAGGCCTTATCCCCAAGACTCAATAGAATTCTTGAACATATATCTGCTCCAAAGGACTTCAACGCTTAGAACTAGTGAGCTTAAAGTTAGGTGAGGACTTAAGCACTCTCCTAAATCTAACACTAAACTTCATAATTCCTATAGAATTGGATCCTAATGCTGATATGTAACAGATATGTAACATGAGGCTTACCATGAAAGCAAAGCAATACAACACTAGTAGATAACATCAGAAAGCATCCTATAGACAACTGTTGGCCTGGGAAAGGGTAATAGTTTCCCAGGTTGAAGGCAGCAGTAAAAGGCACACAGATGTAAGCACCAAAGTAACACCATTTGTTGTGGACTACAGGAAAAGCAAGGCAAGGTATTCAAAGAAGAAACTTGCTCTCTCTTAATGCAAGAGGTCATTTTCAGAATTGTGTTGTCAAGATGACTCTATTGTCACTTTTGAAGATTTCACTGTTTAATATATTTAATAGTTCCTTGCTACAGTACATTGTTTACATTGTCAGATGAATGACAGATGATGTTCTTTCCCTATGTGTCTCCCTTTTTGAGCTAAAGCAAGTCATGGAATGATAATTACAGTCTAAGGGACTTTGGAGTTGGTCGAGCAGCTTAGGTATTTGCTGGAATTAGAGAATACATTCTGAGTCTCAAGGTGATTGTTAAACTGTTTTGGAAATAAGAATATGTAAGACAAAAAAGAACTATTGCCACAAAATTTTTGAGTTTATGCACCAGCCTTCAAAATGGCAAATGTGTTCCCCAGGTTTTTTCCAAGGTGCTTTTGAAGGATAACTAAAGGCTGAGAAGAAACACTGGTTTGTTATTAGCAGTAATCATTATCTCACAAAGCAATACCCAAGCAGCACAAAAATATAATCCTGAAGCCAGTATCATCTTCTGGGACTTTATTCTTCTTTGGAAAATTGACTGTAATGGCATCTGAAATGGCAAGCATTATCTTAATTCCCTGACTTGTTTACTCAGAGACAAAATGCTTTTTGCATCAAAACTCAAAGATATGGAAGGGCAAAGATTAGTAAGTTTGTATATGGACATGTAGGGACTAATATTTCTCATATAGTTCATAAAATTATAGAACACTTATGGTTTAGAATGCACTCACTCTTTTTGAAAATACTAGGTGAAATATTACTGAAATTCAAAAATGAGTGTAGAATTGGTAGTGTATTCAGCAGTAAGGCAGTTGCATTCTACATCATCACCTCAGAATATTAAAATCCTTCTATCAGCACAGAGAACAGACTCTGCAACTCCAATAAACAATCAGTTTGCTGTCAAACTCTTCTCTCTGTCTGACAGTGGTTGTCACTGTTAAAACCTAAGTGGTGGTGTCCCATAAAACTATGCAGAGGACTAAGGTTATTTAGCATCTTTCTGCCTTGGTCTAGATGGTCATTCAATTATATCTTATAAGACTACTGGAAACAGTTGACTAAACTGACTAACTAAAGTGCCTAGAAACATTCAGTATATGAAAGATGCTACTAGGAATAAAACTTTTCTATGTGATATTTTTGTTAATGAAAAATGTTTCATAACAGGGCATCTCAAGGGCAAACTTTCAGTTGGAGTTTGATAAATAATTGACATTTTCACCTTTTAAAATCTTTCTCTGAATCCACAAAGAGAACTTTACTTTTATTTTGCCTTAGACAAAAGTGATGTCTCCTGCAAGTCCCCAAACTGAGTATGAAACTCTGGCTGCCAATATGACCAGTGTGTCCCCAGTGAGAAACCAATAATCCACATTTAGTTCAACTGGGAGAACTGTCTGTGTCAGAAAGGTAGGAGAGCTCTTAAATGGAGCAATAGTTACTGGGAATGAATACCTTGACATTAAGCTACAATATTGTGCACGAGGAAGCATCACAGTGCTATCATACCCAACATAGGGAGAAGACACTTGAACTCAATAGGAGCCAAATTCAGGTAGCTGCTTTAACAACTTGGCAGCAGGTGGAAACGTTCTCCATTTTTCTATCTTAGCCCTGACTTTCACATTTCAGATTGCATAATAGGATCAATCATAGAATGGCTTGGATTGGAAAGCACCTTTGCAGATCATCTCATCCAAACCCCTGTCATGGACAGGAACATCTAGCATTTCATAGCATCCACAGGATGAAAATTATTCCTGCCCCACTCTGAACTGAAGGTGCATAATTGCTGTAGTCCTGGAACAGGAGCTTGAACATTGTATGTCTAGATCAGGCATAGACCACACCAGAACATTGTGAGGATGTTCTCCAGCCAGATTATCAGAGGTAATTAATGCTCCCTCCTTTGATATATGGATACATATGCATATATATGTGTGTGTATACAGAAATATATATATATATATTTGTACATCCATATCTAAATCTGTATCTATAAGCTACTTTTATGTGACATTCCTGATGTTGCTACAAAGCATCAGAACTAAACCATTCACTTGCCCAGTTAGAACAGTCTGCAATATTCCAGAAGCAGGACAGAGAGCTTGGGTCATCTCTGGGGATTTTTATGATTTTAACCTTCTGCCACTAAAAGAAAAAGTGCAAGATAACTCCAAACAACAGGGAAACAGTCTGGTGTCTGTTTGGTTTCAGAGTCTTTGGCAATAAGAAACTAAACCCCAATACTTATGCTCAGCAATGAAAGAAGGAGATGGAATTGGCCCCTCCAGCTACAGTCTTTAAAATGCCACCTGGAGACTCACATTCAAGTCTTCTGTAAAGAAATGATTTTAAGCCATATTTTTTGTTTTCTAAGAGACTACTGTAGTTACTAGATTATGAGAGAAAGTTTGACAGTTCTGTTTTGTGCCAAACAATAATAAATTCAGGAAATTTGCAAATAGCTGTAGGCTTCTCTAGAACTTGCATTTGTTAAGGAGTTTTGGATTATAATTCTAGTTGATAACAACAACAACACAGTAATAATAACCACAACAATAATTGCAACTGCTATGCTAAAGAGCAGATCTCTGTGAATGGCCTACTTGCATGATCTAACATCAGATACAGTAGACACCAGGAAACAAAAAAAACACTAACCATTTAATCTTTAAATGATCTTTGGTCATTTTTTTTTCCCTTTTCATATTGGCTGTTTGGTGGGGGGTTCTTTGTTTGTTTGTTGGAGGGGTTGTCTGGTTTTGTGGGGTTTTTCTGTTCGTTTTTGTTTGTTTGTTTGTTTGTTTGTTTGTTTGTTTGTTTGTTTGTTTGTTTGTTTGTTTGTTTGTTTGTTTGTTTGTTTGTTTGTTTGTTTGTTTGTTTGTTTGTTTGTTTGTTTGTTTGTTTGTTTGTTTGTTTGTTTGTTTGTTTTCATGTATTTGTTTTTATTTTTGTTTGGTTTTGGGAGGCAGCGTTGGGCTTTTTGTGGTTTATTTTTCCTACAAGTCTGGTTGCAAACTGAAATAGCTCTCAAAGTCATATTACAATGGTTGCACTTCCTAACAATCCCTTCTTCAGAATGCAGTAACATTCCACCACCCAGAGCATCTGTAGGCAAAGATAAACCAGCCACATAATGAAAGCATTTCCTAGAGAGCAGCCAGGCAACCCAGGATATATATGAACACTGCAAACATTTTGTGTAGTTAGATATGCTAGCCAAATTTTTCATTTAAAAGCAGATTTCAAATTTCAGCCCCTAAATTCAGTCATTAGAAAAAGAGTAGCTCCTGGAAATAATAAAATGAAATCACAGTGTTTTTATTAAAGGCTGAAACTTTTCTGATAATGATGAAAATGTAACGTAATTAAATCCACTTGTCTACCTTGATGCAGTTAAAGTCACTGATTTCCTTCTTAGATATCAGAAAGATATTTGACCAGGTCAAATAGACCTTCCTTTCCTATACATTGTGAAAGTCTGAATTTGACTTTTTTTTTTTCTTCCCCACTAAGGGTGTGTGGTTTGGTCAATGATGGGTTATCATAACAATTTTTTCTTCAGAAGATCACTGGACAAGAAAATCAAGCCTATCTTGCTCTTCAATTTCATGCATTTTTCAGTGGGTTCAACTAATAGGAAAATGCTCAAATGTAAAGTAACATTGATGCTAACAGAAACAAATCAGTTGTATACACAGGCACTTTTATCTTATTTAACCTCTGTTTCCAGCTCCTAATTTTATTTTTATGCCCAGGGAATTTCAATGGAACTGCCATACACTAAAGCTTTGTATAAATTCCAGTGCTCTTAAAACTAATTAAAACCATTCTTTCTCATTAGGTGGATTCCTCTGAAGTTAGAAAGGATTCAACAGCAAAAAAAATTATATAATTTTAAGACATTAAATTTTAAATATGAAGTTGCAAATTGCACTTTCTATTAATGTCCTGCCAGAGAGTTTTAAAAAATGTGATACAGTCTCGTGTGTATAAGGAAGACTAAAAAATAGAGTTTTGTAGAATAAAACAAAATTCTGAAAGATGACTTCAGTATTTTTATATTTTGTTTGTTTGTGTTTTTTTGGTTATGTGTGTTTTATTAATAAGACCAAGGTAATACCCTTGGAATTTGATGGACACATGGTTCATGCCCTTCCTGTCCTTTTGTCTTCTTGTCTTCCCTTGATCACATTTGTCCACTCCAGACACGAAGTGTACAGGCACAGTAGGGGTGAATGTTGCAAATCTTCATTTAACAAAATGAAAACTGATTGAAAAATTATATTTTAGCCTAGGAAAAATTCTGATTTTGACTTTTGTTCCATCTCTTTGTCGCATCAAACAAATAGCTACTGGTTGAGGCAGGCATTATTTTTAACTAGCAGCTGAATTACTCTTTTATCACCTTTTCACTTTGAATTCTCTTGCTTCTGCAGCTCATTGAATGGGTGTTTGTAATATTAGAGTTCATTAGATGAGTCCAAAGACATAGGTTAGGTGGATTTCTGTGGAAATGCCTACAGTCAGTCATGAGAGTCAGTTTACTTTTCAATCTTCCCAGACTGCCTTAATTTAGGAAGAAACAAACCACTGTGTTTAACAGACTCTGGCATGCACAACCCAACACTTAACACAATTTGGTTAGATACAGAATCAAACCTGAGATACTTTGCACAATTTAATGCATGTCAGGTGGCATGTAAAGAACAGGAAGTCTTGTTTGAATGAATTTTTGGCCCTGTTTCTATGTGAATACCTGTGAGAACTGAGAGAAAGAAAAGAAATTATAAAAATATTTGAATATTCTTGTCTGCTGATGTTTGTTATGAAAACTATGAGAAAAGAAAGGACAACAGTTTACTTTGCATTTCAGACATTTCCTGACACCTATCAAGAAATTCATCTAACCAAAAAGAACAAGATTTTGGTTTCATTTTTCATGTTCAGTAACCCTTCAGAGGTGAGGAGCCTGATGAAGGTCAGCTTCCTGCAGTGGCAGCTTTCCAGGCAGCCAGCCCTGGAGAACATGAGCCTCTGTGGAGCACAGCTGGTCCAGCTGCCTCACACTGGAGCCTTCAAAGTTATAGATTTTCACATAATTTTCTTTCAAGTAGAGAAAATAAAAAAATGAACAATGTTAAAACTGTGTGGTCCCTCTGATATCTGTAATTTAAAGTGAAGTGGTGCTCCTTTGGTAGGAGAGCTCTTACACTCTGTCAGCTCTCTGAAAGCCAGATCTTTTAGCCCAAATCTGTTATTGTAAGCCAGTCACTAAAGGATGATAAACTTATCTCCCTCCAAGAATACATGCTCTTTAACTCTCTGGTTCCCAGAGACCCTATGTGCACCACAGTGCTTCTCTTGGTCTTCTGTGGAGCAGCAGGTGAATTTGTTCTTTCTGGGGCTCATCTGTTGTGGACAGCTACTCTTACACCCTACCCTCTGGGCTTGGAAGAAATAATTACTTTTCTGGTTTCTGTGATAACTTCTGAAAGACCTAGATTCAGTATGTAGGCTAGTAATTTTTAGCCCACAATGTATGACTTAGATTCATTTGGTTTGCAACCATACCAACAGTTTCATTCTTGGCCTCCTTGATCAATATTAACTGAAACACACCAAAAATACCAAGAAAATTATTCCATGTGGAATGATCACCCTTGGATATCCTACAATGTCTAAAATGTCACAAAGCACCTGAGCATATGAATTGCTCCCAAAGGTTAACACCAGCTGTTGTAAGAAACAACTGTTACCCTGGTACCTTTCTTTTGCATGAGCATCCAGATTGCACAATCAGACTGCAAAGCTGTTTGCTTATATTTCCACATTGCTAGAAGTCTCAACCATTCAGGGCATCCTCCCAGTGCTTTTTTCATTCATGTTTTGTGAAGGGTAGAGCTCACAGCATGCTGCTGTCCTGATGGGCAAAGGATGCAGGTCTCCTGGACTTGGCAGGCCCACCTGTCACAAGGAAGTCACTCACCTCTCCAACTCTTTCTTGTCCCCTACTGAACCCCCAATGGTTGTCATTTCCATCATCTCAATCTCCTCAGTTTAAAATATGCTTTGAAGCCTGAAGCTTACCACATATTACAACTCTCTTAAATTCCCTTGTTATCACTATGCTGCTCATCCCTCAGCACAATCATGAGATCTCTGACTCTCTTTCTTCTCCATCTTCACCTGGAGCAGTTGCTGTGACCACTCACATGCTGTCCAGGATACTTGGAAAGAGAGAGTGAGGTTATACCATAAATAAGAGGGTTAAATACAAACTACCGTCAAAGGACCTCATTGCTTTTGTGTAATTGTATTAATTGTGTCTTTAATTGATATTTATGTGTCTCTGGTCACCACAGCAGGATTAAGAATGTTGAAGAGAAGGCAGACACAAGCATAGAACCAGTAATGTACTGTTCTTTTGTACTAATGGTGCTCTATTTATGATCATATGAAACATAAATTACATTCCATTAAAATACATAGGGATTTTAATTTTATTTTGTTATGTCAGAAATCAAGTATAAGATCCACCTTTAATACAAAATAACTTAATTGAGCTCAAGGAGCTGAGCCAAATCTTGTTGATATTCACCACCACGCTCCATCCCCTCTTTCTCCCTCACCCCTTGTGTTCTGTAACTCTGCTAAAGCCTCTCTTGATTTGCAACAGGATGAGAGAGGAGTTTACATCCTACGTATCTTTCCAAGCCATGCACAGGAACTGTAATGCAGCAGTGAAAAGGCACTCCAACTAATATACTAATTGGATGCAGATGTGTTCTGCCTCTTGGAAAAATAAGACCAACTGGATGATCAACAAGAGCCAAATGGGTAATTTCTTTTTAAACAAATTGGTTTTATTAACTTAAAAATGCCCATAATCCAACTAGTCTGGTAGACATTGGATACTAAGAAACCACAAGCAGTATGCGATACCTGTTATTATCTCATACTGCTTTTGGCTGTGATCTTGCCATTCTCAATAAAGGACTAAGATGTAAGGCTGAAGTCTCTCTTAAATAAAGGGTAGCATGTGTGAGCGCTGCCCCAGAAGATGGCCAGGAAATTAACTGTGATTCAGGCTAAATTCTTTTCTTGCTCCCTACTTTCTTCAGCAGGAATGCATTTGTACACTGCTAACACAAAGCCCAGCTCTCAGACACCCTCTCTAAGCAAAGAAGGGTGCTGTCAGGGAGAAGGAAACCATGCCAGTCTTGCTCTTAGTGGAGAGGAAGGGTTTTAGTGACAGCATTCAATGCTACTTATAATCCCATCAGCCACTGAGGCACAGGGGCTAGCAAGACTGACATATTAAAGGTTAACATGGGGCCCTTTTATCTAAGATATGCTTCTGTCAGAAAATAAATTCTTATTTAATTCATACCTTTGATAGTGATGGGAGGAGCGTGATGCCAGTGCAAATGGATATGTTGCAAAGTCAAAAGGATCTCATTGAACATGAACCCTGTGCTGTCACTTGACAACTTCAGCTTTCCTAAGTGACGGAGAATGGAATGAAGGGTCAAGAGTTGCATGCTTTTTTGAATACTTTTCTTTCCTTGTCAGCATGTTTTTATTCCCTTCTGCCACTTTTATTTCTGTGGAAAACGGCAGTTATGACTTTACTAGAGACAGGAGAAAAAACAATGGGTATTGTCAATATTCTTTGGAAACACAATGGTTGGAAGAGTCAACACTGCCAGTATCTGTACAGCTTGGGCTACCAGGGCTCACAACACTGCATTGATCTTCTCAAACCCTTTGGCATCACTTGACTTTTCAAGCCCACTCTTTGGGTGGTGGTCTGGGAGGGCAGCCAAAGATTTTAAATTCAGAATGAAGGATTACAAAATACTGAATGACATCTAGGAATTACTGTGGGAGATCTCCATTTTCCTGGTCACTTAGAGCAAATCTCTTTTTAAAAGGCATACATAATTCAACAAATAAATACAATGTAATTGAAGTTTAGCTATAGTATCAGTGAAACCTAGGTGTCCATTTTAGCCTTGGAGAGTATGGAAAATAGTAATGACAGCAATATTTTTATCTGTGAAAACAATAAGATCATTAAAAAAAAAGAAGGAGGTAAGTTACCATCAAATAGAGAAACCATAGAGATCAACTGAAAGCAGCAGGAAAAAAACCCAAAACTTCAGTTGTTACTACACTGATTTGAGGGAATCTGGAAACACTTGTCTTAAAAGAATAGCCTTGCTCCAGAACAGTGGGGTATGAACAGCAGATTTGAATGATTACCTTTGAGACGATTGTCAGTTCAGATTATTTGAGATTGCAATCACTTCAGATGTAACTTCTTTTAATTTTAGCATGAAAAATTACAACTACAAGAGGAGTAAATAAGAATCTAATGAGACTCATCTGAAATATGTTTGTTTGATCCAATTGAAGAGCAGGAGTTAATAATAAGAAAAGAAAGAAGATTTGCAAAGTTGAGCATGTGCTGGTATAACTGACAAAACACTTAAGTTTTTAACAGAAGAACAACTAGCAACCAGAGCTAGGTTGGGGTGCTCAAGTCACATGAGATTCAGGAGCAGACATTTTTCTCATTTAAGAAGAATTGCACATCACACACTGCAACCACATCATGAGTCTGATGCTCTGTGCAGGGACCTAGACCTACCATTCAGGCAAATCCACTTGTGTTAAAAATGCCCTTTTCAAGGATTTTCACTAGAAACTGACCAGTCCCTCAAAGCCACATAATTTTTCTAATGATTGATTACAACATCTAAATATAAATGTCCTCAGATCATACTTGAAAATATGACCTGCAAACAAAGACAGCTCCAATGTATATCTGCAAGTTTGAGAATGACCACTAAGAAAAGCAGAACTATTCCATTCAATAAAGTATGAGAAATAAATTTAGGCCAGTCCTTTTCAAGTTTCTCAAATAATGAAAAGAAAAATTGTGTAAAATGACCTCATTAGTAATTCATGGATGATGTCAGGTTCCCCAAAGAACCATTTTTAGCCCCCTGCAACTGTGTGCAGATGCTGAGGCGTTTTTTCTGTGGGTCAGAGCAGGGTCCCTTGACTGTGACCAGGAAAGAGCAGGAATGCTTGGGTGCATACACTTGGCTAGGAAATGTTATGGTTTTAATTTTTAATGGTAGACATACCTTCGAAACAGCTGCAGGATTCCTATTCTAGGTTTCATTTTCCAAAGCTGTGCAGCAGTTATTTTGGCATCTAACACATCTGGCCTTTAATCACATTCTCACAGCTCCACGGTGTTTGACAGACTATGTGGTAGAGCCCTGGCATTCACAGGATCATTCACAGTATCAAACCACAGAAATATTTAATTTGGAATGGACTTCTGGTGCACATTTCAACCAGTTTTCTTTTCTACTCCAGGCTAGCTTCAGGACTAGAAATCCCATTAGACTAAACCTTTATCTTTTAGAAAGGGTGATTTATTTTTTTTTTAGTCTGGCAGTTTTACACCCCAAATGGAGGTTACCAAATTTTCTGTTCTCAAGCAGGGTTGTCTGTCTGCATCATCACTACACTAAATATAGTCATCTGTGTAAAAAGACTTTTTCAAATCAGTGTGAGAAATATCTACAGTTCACCTACCATGGCTCTGCAGGCAGTCAATGATGTGGGGATGAAAATCTGGCATTTTTTTGTTTAAAATTACTAGAATTGACCATAGTTGCATATATGACTTTAGTATAGATAAAGTTCTACTCTCATCAGGCATAATAATAATTACATTATATAGATTCTTTTTAAGATTATTATGACACATTCAAATTAGACCTACATACAGTTACAGAAGCCATATCAAATGAGACACACTAGGACTTTCAAGAGAAACATTTCAAAGTTGTAAGGCAGGATTTGTTTTTGTAGCTTTTGTCCTGTAATCAAAATCAAATGACTGACATGATTAAATACCAATCTTGTCAGAGGACTTGGCTTCTCAGCTGGAAATATCTTATGTATCTGATTTTCCGTTCTGTTTAAAAACAGAATTGGTTAATTTTGCCACTTTTCATTCACTACTCTATGTAATTTCTGTTTATCTTTCAGAAGTCTGCTCCAGCAGTATTTCATGAACTGTTGTACAGTTCTGACACTCTGGGCTCCAGCTAGTCAATGGCTTTGTTTCTGTCCTGGCTGTATTTGTCTGTGGCTCAGAGGTATAATCACTAACAATGCAGTGGAATGATTTGTAATCACATAGTTATTGTCCCAGATCTGGATACACTCTCAGAAAATCTGCTCTGTAAAGGATCACAATGAGATATGTGAATAGTCTGTATCTTAATTTCGTAGAAAATATCAGGAAAACTTTCTATAATAGGAAGAGTTGTACAGCAAAGCAGGCAACTGGTGTGTATAAACCCATACACTGCTGCTCTGCTGGGCTCTGAGAAGCCAGATGGTTTTATTAGTCTTGCCACTCACTGGAGAAGCTGCTGATTCTGCCAGTGTTTGGGTAATAGCTCTGCCCTGGGATCTGTCAGAGCTATGGCACATCCATCTGGCAAAAGGTTTAGCACTGCACGAGAGCTCCAGTCTCATTAACAAACACAGAGCAGTGTACTCTGATGCCAAAGACTGACGCTGTCAGAGCTGCCTTCCCAGCAGTTGATCTGTGCACACATTGCATAGCTGACTTAGCCCCCCACGCACCGTGAACACACATAACACTGTGCATGTCCACTCATTCTCTCTGGAGGTGAATCACTGCTGATCCTGAAGACTGCTAAGACAGCAGTCTTAAATGTACACAAAAAGACTAAGCCCCTGATTTTGGACACAGCAGCTACCAATTTGTTTCATTTGGAGGAGTGTTCACTTATCTTGTTTATGTGTAACGTGTATTAAATTAGCCACCTCAAAATACAAATACAAGGCTAGCTTAAGAATTCTTGGGAAAGAAAAGTCAGTTTTGAAGAGTTTCTAATGTTCTTTAATTTATAGGGTCTATGGAGTTAAATGTGTTGCTGGGAACTCAAATAAATTAAAATTCGGCTACAAAAACATGCGTGGCTGGTGGAAGGAATAGAATGATGAAGTCAATGTACTTCTATAGATAGATAGATGAAATATCTTAACCCATTTCCCTACAAGTAACAATGGAATTTTAAACCTCTTACCATCATCATCATGGCTAGGCTTCGCGAACGAAGATTTGAGAAGGGCTCTACCCACTTTTGCTACAAGCGCGCTGGTGGCTAAAAAGGCCAATGCGCGATAGGCAAGTCCGGTCGCAAAAGGCACAGTGGAAAGTCTCCACAGGCTGTATTGGCAAGGCACGGTTCTTTCTGTGCTGTCTTTTTTCT
>VXBX01004828.1:72501-88848 GCA_013400415.1 Scytalopus superciliaris | reverse complement strand
TTTTTTTTTTTTTTTTTTTGATTATTCCACCTACATGGTGTCTGGATGCTGTCATACCTCCACCACCACCATTATTCTGCCCTATGTTTCTGGAGACAACTTTCAGAAAGTTTATCTACTCATGGAGCTGTGGATTGTTTAGCCAGTCTCCTCCATGCTCCATGACCATGTTTAGGGTATGGACTTCTGTATTTTGTTCATTTTACTTCAAAAAGTAAGCTTAATTATACCTTTTTTTTTTTTTTTCCTACATGAAAGTCTGTTCCCTTCAATTTCAAGATTTCATTAAGTTTTAGCCGTAGCAAGAAAGAACAGGAGATAATAAAGGCTGAAGGACTTTCCTAAGTACGAATTTTGCCTCCAGAAGGATGAAGAGAAACAGTTTTCATGGGAATAACACTAACATGTATAAACTGCACCAAAATTGGCATAGCCGGGCTGGAAAACTATAGCAAACATCTAAACAGAAACACATTTGGGATTATTAGACAAGATAAAAAAGAAACTAAGATAGCAGTGACTGAGAGAAGGTAATTAAATACAGAGGATTTTGCAGTTCCGGAGAATTCAAGAGAAGGACTGCCTACCTGCAGGAGGAGAGCTTCAGATTTGATTGAATCAGTTGGTTTTGTCTATTTGTAGGGTATGACATGACGTTACTGCTGATAGAACTGCTGCCAAAATGCTAGTTTTTCTACCACCTGTTTCAGATTAAACAAGAAGGATGGGGTTTTTTTAGTAATGAAGATAGAAAATAGTGGAAATTTTACACATAAGTTGAGCTGCATTCCTGCAGTTGTGTCCTTCCATTTTGGAATATTTTTACAGACTAAAATTTTCTTACACAGTTTTTTAAAATTGTTTTCAGAAGATAGCTATTTTGCCAGAATTCATTCATCTGTCTGTCTGTCTACCTATCTGTCTTTCTACCTATCTGTCTATGTATGTATGTATGTACATATGTATCTATCAATCTATTTAGGTAATGGGTTTTTCATCCCAGAGAAAATAATAATGTAGAATTATTCTTTAAAACTGGTGTTTGTTTTTATCTGTGGATAAAAAATTATGCTTTTAAGAAAGTTTTCCTATTCTCCACATCAAAAGGGTGTCTGTAGCTACTGTTCATATATATCTTTCCCAAATGCATCGTCTTTTTTTTCTTTCAAGTTCTTCCTCACATATTTTTAATAAGTTTTGCCTACACAATTTCATGTTCTACACTTGCCAACCCCCTCTTCTCACAACATTTCTAATATATATGAATATTTTGAACTCCACTTAGTAAGGCAGACCAATCAATTACAGAATAATAAAAAAATCCCTGGAAATGAACCAAAACATACCACCTCTGCAAATGAAGATCACCAGACAAGCTACAGGTAAAGAGGTTTAATTTGATCTTTCATCAAATAGACTATACCTCTGTAAGAAATCAGATTAGACAGGAAATGTGCACAAATATATAAAGTCCTAAAATTCTGGAAAAAAACCACTATCCAAAGCCCTCTTCTAGCCCTTCCATCCCACCTCTGCCCATTTATTCTGCTGGACTGGTTGCAATCCTTGGTAAAGGAACTCAGTCAGGATTGACAATTTCTTTTCTGCACTTACTCTGCTAATACCTGCTTCAGTGTGAAGGTGCATTTTGTCTCACAGCCCAAATCAGGAAATATAATGTTTCTGTTTGTAAGCAAAGTAGTGGGGGTTTCCCCTCCTTTTCTTTTTCTTTTTCCTTTTTTTTTTTTTTTTTTTTTCCTTAAAACACATTAAGTGAGGAAAGTTTTGGCAAGTTAGATGATTGGGTGCAGTTTCACCTGGTGCACTGCACTTACTCATTCTGTGTTAAAATGAAGACTTCATAAGACAAAGGGATCGAGTGCACACTTCACAAGTTTGCAGCTGACAACAAGCTGAGTGGTGTGGTTGACACACTTGAAAGATGGAATGTCATCCAGAGGGACCTGAACAAGCTGGAGAAGTGAGCCCATGGGAATCTCATGAGGTTTAATATGACCAGGTGCAAGGTGCTGCTCCTGGATCAGGGCAACCCCTGGTATCAATGCAGGCTGGGCAATGAACAGATCAAGAGCAGCCCTGCTGAGAAGGACTTGGGGGTGTTGATGAGGAGAGGCTGGACATGACCCAGTAATGTGCACTTGTAGCCCAGAAAGCCAAACATGCCCTGGGCTGCATCAAGCACAGCATGGGCAGCAGGTATGGGGGATTCTGTCCCTCTACTCTGCTCTGGTGAGACCCCACCTGCAGCACTGCATCCAGCTCTGGAGACTCCAGCACAGGAAGAGCATTGACTTATTGAAGTGAGCCCAGAGGAGGCCGCCACATTGATCAAAGGGATGGAACACCTCTCCTATGAGGAAAGGCTGAGAGAATTGGGATTGTTCAGCCTGGAAAAGAGAATGCTCAGAAGTGACCTAATCATGGCCTTCAGTACCTGCAGGGAACCTACAAGAAAGATAGAGAGAAACTTTTTACAAAGGCTTATAGTGACAGGATAACTAAACTAAAAGAGAGTGGGTTTAGATTAGATATTAGGAATGAATTCTTTACTGTGAAGTTGGTGAGGCACTGAAACAGGTTGTCCACAGAAGTTGTGGTGGTCCATCCCTGGAAGTGTTTAAGGTCAGGTTTGATGGGGCTCTGAGCAACCTAGTCTAGTGAAAAGGGGCTTGGAACTAGATGATCTGTAAGGTCCCTCCCAATCCAAATCATTCTATGATTCTACAGTTCCAAGATTTTGCACTGGTGTGGTCAGCCTCTGCAGGCTGCTTTTATGCTTATTAAGTTTCTGACTCAGAGTTTAAAAAGCACAAAGCAAAACAAAAATGAACCAAAACAAAATAAAAACAAAAGCAAAACACCAAACATGAAGAAGTGAAAAAGAGACAACCTGATGAGACAGGGTAGAAAAGAGAGAAGGCCCAGATGGTAACAAGCAACTGAAGCTTTCCTTAGCTAGTTTATAGCCAGAATATGTCTTTGGATGGCCAGGGTATCTGTAATACTTAGTATTGTAATATTTAGGGATGGAATAAGTCCATATGGCTCATCTACATTCATTCATTTATCTATCTTTCATATCATGTCATATTTTTATCCTCTAAGTACTTGCATATCTATTTTTTTCCCCAGTATGTTGCTGACTAAAGCATATACTGCTACTTTTTGTATTAAGAGACTACCTAGTGCAGAAAAAAGTGGACTCCTTTGGCATATGCTTATTTAATTTGCCTAATTTTGTGAATTCTATAAATTATTCAAAGAAGCGATATTAGTGGTTCAACAGTAGCTCTGGTTCATCAGGTCATAGTAACAATTTTGGACTATTAGGTTGGTGGAGTGCCAAAGTACAACACTGAGGGAGAATTTGCAATCTATCTTTCAGAACAATCCCTCTGTACATAGTGTCAAAGTCCATTTGTGAAATATTCCTACAAAATATAATTGTCAGTGCAGCCCCATCCCTGGAGTCAGGGTGAAATCTGAGACCTTTTCCAAATGTGCGATTTTCCTGTCATCCTTCTCCTTACTGCTCTGAAGATGATTGCAATCAAGAGCTACACATAGGCAGCCATTTTGTGTATTATCTGTTCACTTCCCCCATGCTTTCAAAGTGCTCAAGGAGGATTTTTGCTGAAGATTTTCCAATCACCTTTTTCTTCCTTTTACTGGTCTGTGTAGAAAATATCTATAATGGGGTGCAATTGAGAGATTCTGATTGTCCCTCCATTCAGTTGCCTAGGAGACAGACTTGTGGATATCCAGCTTTTTCCTTCATTACTGAAGATGCCATTTACAGTTGATTTCCTCCTATGTCTCCTTTGCTGTGTACACTGCTTAAAAGGGAAGGACAGAATAAAGCTTGTTCTATTGTTTGGTTTGCTGTTTTAAGGTGTTATCTCTTTGGAGAATATTTGGGTTATAAAGTCTGAATACATTGTTCATGATGGATAGCCATGCCATGGGCAATATAGATTGCTGAAAATACCACATAATTAATTTCTTTCTTCTTTCTTTCTCTCCCATTACTTTTTTTTAAATCCCCTTCTGCTTACTGGGAAAGAGTCAAATGTAAAGCTGGTTAGATTCCCTAAAATTATCAAATCTATTTATACCTGTGAAACATTATCATGGTATTAATTATTCTACAATTCAAATTGAAAAATAGAGGTATAACTGAGAGCAGATTTGTTTCCTTTCATTCAGTTACTGTGTTCTCATGTAAACTGAAGTAGAGGAAAGTTATTTTGCAGCTGGGATGTGGCATACCCTATTGAGAATGGATCTTAATCAGTCTGAGGACTTTAATCATACAAAGCTCAAATTTGACATCTTTCTCTGAAGAGGTGTAAATGGTGATTCAGTCTGCTATTTAAGTGCAATATAAGTTTATTCTCAGGAAAATAAAATATATTAATCAGTAAGAACTCCAGGTCTTCATTTGGATACGTGTTTTTTCTCCGCTCTGTTTCCTTCTCTTTGTTCTTCTCCTTTGTTCTCATTCTTATTATTTTGGCTCCTTCTATTTCCTTGCTTCCTCTCATCCATCACTTTTATCTTTTTCATCTTTCCCCCTTTATCGTTATCTGTCCCTCTTAATATTTACTCTTTCTCTGTTGTAACTGCTTTTCTTTTACAGAGTCTTCCTAGCCCCACCTCCCTTTTCTTTACCTCTCAGGAAGCATTCCTCTTTTTAGAAATATACCATATTTAGTTTCAAAGTCATCTCCTGCCCATTCCAGTTTGAAAATTATTTATACCAGTAATAAAGAGAACTGAAGGGCTGGGTAGTAGTAGAGAAGGCTGTCTGTAGGGTGGAGAGGAACAGAAAACAATAGACATTTCCTTACTGTACCAGTTTCTTTTCACGTGCATGTTTCACTTTGCCTCCCCCAGGTTTAGGCAGATCATCCCAAGACCACTATGCTCTTTCCCCCTCCCCTGTTTCCAAGCTTCCCCCAGTTCCTCAGTTGCAGATCTCCTTCCTTGTCCAATATTTTCCTGCCTGCTTTTCCTTCCCCTCACAGCCCTCTCAGCGCAGTTTACACTGCTTCTCTCTACATTGCCTCCAGTTTCCACAGATTGCTCCTTCCTCTGATTACATCTCTGTCTTTCTGACCCCAGGATGACCACGAAGTCACCCTAGTTCTGAGGTTGGTTTTTTGTTGTTTTTTTTTCCCTTTGGTTTGAGTGGGGTTTTTTGTTCCTTGGGTGTTTTTTTTTGTTTGTTGGGGGTTTTGTTGTTGTTGTTGTTTTGTTTTTTTGTTTATTTTCTTTGGGGTTTTAAAGGTATTTGTCTCAGTGGTGTTTTTCCCTTTCTTTTCCTCTCTTCAGTCTCCTTTTCCCCTGTTCCTCATCTCTAAGCAACTTGGCCTACCTCATGTTAGCATAATCAGCTACCAAAGCTGGAGCAAAGCAGGTAGAATTGGACAGAAGTTGAACATTAGAAAAAGGAAAAAAAAAAAAAAAAAAAAAATTAAAAAAAAAAAAAAAAAAAAAAAAAAAAAAAAAAAAGACAAAACCTGCCATTTTTATCAAGAGGACTGGCCCACAATTCAGAGAGAGAAACAAAAGGAAGAGCAGTGCCTATTCCCATGAGTCAGTGCTGGCAGAGGAAGGACAAAAGTGACAATGATCTTTGGGGTCTTCCTCTTTAATACTCCAGCCTTGGGTTTGCAATAGTTCTCTGTCCACAAAGAAAAGGTGCATCAGGTAGTGCATCCTTACCGCTTCCTGAGCAAGCTCAGACAACAGATTTGAGAGGAGAATGAAGCGATGATCAGAACTTATGGCCAGTTTCTTTCTGGACACACTAATGGAAGTGGGAGAGGAGCTGGGTGTGTTTTGTGTTCTTACATTTCATCTGCAGGCAGTGTTTTGCTCTGCAGACATGAAGGTGGTAGGTAGAGAGGGATGAACATTAATTTATTGATGTTAATTATCAGCTGAAGCTGACAGGATTTTTTTTTTATTATTAAATGTTTTTCTGCTTTCGTCAGAAAATGCTAATGGGTGGAAACAAACCCAAAGGTTTTAATAGGAATATATCCATTTCTAACGCATTTCTATTGGGAAAGCTTTACCCATCTAGGTGGGGAGTTCTGTTCAAAACTCTCAAAATGTACATCCTGCCTCACTATAATCATTATTTTGGTTAGAGACTTCAGAGGAAATTTTTTCAACTCCCTTTTTTTTTCTAATTGAGACTCTGATTTAAATCTGTGTATAACTCAGGTGAATGACTCTGTCATAACAGTACTGACATGTATTTAGTAAGGTGGCAGTTCTTGTTTTCATAGTGGACCTTGATTTTATCTCAGGATTTAAGTGGATGGGGAAAGCTTCATCACAGATACATCCTGAAAGACAAATTTCAGAAACCTGATGCGTATCTGTCCTCTCTTCATCCTCCACCCACAACAACATGAGTCATCTTTGGCTCTGACTACCTTGGGCTCTTCAGGACCTCCACAGATCTGAGGGGGACAAAGAAAATACACCAAATACATAGAGTGAGACGCAGTCTGAATCGCCAGGTTTTAAGAAAGGTTCAGCTGAAATCTGCAAGGACCAAGTAAAAAAGAAGTATTTTTAGTAATAAAATTTAATATCTTGTTATAGTTGTGCTATAAAGATAATAATTAGGGAAGCCCTCTGCCTTCTTCAGTGATACTTTTTATCTTGAGTTGGAATCAAAGAGCCATATCGAAAGTGTGGTGTCTGACTTGCAACCTGTGGCATCCTTCTGCTAGCTGGAGTGGCCATGAACAGAATAGACATAATAAACCTCTGCCCTCTTGAGAAATCCAGTGAGACTAACACTTTAAGAGGTAACTGCTTCCTTCAGCAAAGGCTTGCAAACAAGTTATTATTGTCTGAATGGAGCTCAACCTGAAAGGAAACATAACAGTGTGTAAAAATGTTAATAACCAAACCTTCTGGTTTGGGACATGTGAGGGCCTTGCCCAAAAGATTTGTGAGGGAGTGAAAAAGGAATTCCCCTGTCCCTTCCATTAGGATGATTTTTGGGGGATGACTGGCTCTGTTGCAGTGTTTGGGCAGCAGGGCACGAGCTACAACCCGATCTGCACACAGAAACATCCATGTCTGTGGCTCAAGTCCAGCAATACGTGTGCTCCTGCATAAGCTTGTGCTAGCCCCCACCGCCACAACTGGAAGAAGCTGGAAGGAAAGGCTCCCTCCACTTTCTAAGAAGCTCATCACATGAGTCTGTTCAAGGCTGGTCACAGTCAAGTACCACACTACTTTGCTGAATTAGGCTGTGGAGTTATTATTTACAAAAGAGAAATAAATTGAGAATAGGATGGAAAACAGATTGCAGTAGGGAGATTTATGACTTACATGTCTTGTGTGAACCCCGGTCTGCAGTCATGACCTAAGTTCTCACCAAACATAAAAAAAAGGTAGGAAAAAAATTATTCTAGTAAAGGAGATAAAGTGAAAGGTTAATACAAAACATACTAAGTAACATTGCTGTTCTCTTTGATGACCACATTAGGGACTAATTTCTCTTCTTTGAAAATTCTGGGGCTCTGAGTCTGCTTATTGAATGAGCCTACTACATTAAGATTTTCTTTTTGTTGTTCTTGCACTTCATAGGTTTTATGTTAAACTTTGATAGAATTCCATAAATCCAGATATATCCTTCATCAACAGAATTCAGTAAATTGGGTACTTCAAAAAAAATTTGTACAGTTTCTCTGTCTTTCTGTGAAGACTGAGAATGTTTTAGGTTTCCTCAAAAATGCCATACGTTGCCCTATAAAGCCTTGAATTGGGAAAGCCTCCATTTAAGAAAACATTTAACCATATGCTTGACTTTAACTTTAGGCATATGTTTAAAATCTAGCATGTGCTGAAATTCTTTCTTGAAAAGGAATGAATTTAAGCACTTGCTTATGCTCTTTCCTGGACCAGAGCCCTATATGTTATCCATAAGATTCTGCTGCCCACACCTACAGAGTTATTCAACTACTCATATTCTGGTCAGTATTTTTAAAGCAATTTCAATGATTAGGATGATAGTTCATCAATGAGAAAAAAAGTAAGAATAGGAGACCTGAATTTTTTGGATATTATTGAAACTCCTAGCTCTCAGCAGATATTAGTTCTTTTTGCCTGCAGTGCTTCTGTATTGCTCCACTATCTTTTGGAGGAACCTTGTTAGTGACTTAAACAATTTTTAACTTGTTTTACCTTTGGATTTTGTGGTCAATATTTAGGTATTTTAGTAGTTGATGGCCTAGTTTAAGATGTCTAAAATGAGTTTAAGTTAGTTTGCAATTTTGGAAAAAAATGATTGACTTCCCGTATTTCAGACAGAGGGAATCACAGAATCATTAAGACTGGAAAAGACCTCCAAGATCGTCTAGTTTGACTGTTGACCAACCACCACTGGGTCAAAAAAACCTCAGCACTAAGTGCCACATCCAGTCATTTCTCGAACACTTCCAGGGACAATGACTCCACCACTTCCCTGGGCAGCCTGTTCCAAAGCTGGACCACCCTTTCAGTGAAGAAATTCTTCCTGATGTCCACCCTGAACCTCCCCTGGCACAGGATGAAGCCATTTTCTCTTGTCCTGTCATGAGTTGCGTGGGAGATGAGGCCAATGCCCACCTTGCTACAGCCTCCAAAAGTGTGAATTGATGAGAATTCCACAAAGGTAGATGCATTTCTCTATTTTCTTACTTTTTTTTTTTCCCCCTCCTTTTTGGAAAGTGAGAAAAACTTATAATGGTTGAGGAAAAAAAACAAAACAAAACACCTCCTTCTTCCCAATCCATATTCATATCCATTAATAATGACATTATTAATACTGAGTGAAATTCTGCCTGAAATGATACATCACTTTTAACCTTAAGTAATTAGCAGAGTTTAACAATTTCCTTTCATGTTTGCTAAACTTAAAAGAGTACAATTTGAGAAAGGGGTATCTGCAGCAGTTGGGGGAGGGAGTAGACTGGCACACAAATTCCTTTATTCATGAATGGGATTTGTTCATGCACTTCCTGCACCAGCCCAAGTAAATATAATGATCAGAAACTACTAAGAAAAACTCTTTCTCAGGAAGTCAAAGCCCTGCTGTTTCCTAGAGGTCTGACATTCTAGCATTGAATTTATGCTTCATTATAATTAGAGCTGCTTGCACTCTGTTAATAAAATGCTTTGTAATTTGTATATACTTCACTTTAGACGATTGTGGTTATTTCACACACCCTCTTTTTCTTGTTTCCTAGGAGATTATTAAAACACACAGTTGAACACTAATAATAACATAGTATGTATTCCAGACATTGAAATACACATGCCAGAACCACTAGGGGAAATAAATCACATCTTAGTATTCAATCTCAAGCAGCCTACGGTCTGTCACTGCAGGCATATCTGCAGACACCATAGTGCTCTTCTTAGAGTCCTCTTGGCAGAGAAACTCCAGCTGACAAACTCAGAAATACAGCTGGCACTCTGCATATGCTGGCTGTATATGTGAATGGGAAAATGAGGCTGCTGTGCCCTGCACAGAGGCAGTTACAGGGAGCTGGTGGCAGCTCACCTAAGGGGCTTGTTAACCACCCCTGAATCTGCCTCCTGACAGGGAGTCAACACCAGCCCCTTGCACAAATTCATAGGAGCTCTACAGGGTGTTCACAGGAGCCCTTTGGCTGCTGACAATTGATGGAAAGCCTTTCAGGACACATAGCTGAGTTTGAATTTCACATAAGAATAACGTAAGAGTAATGTGTTTTCTCCAGGCACATTTTAGTTCAGTGACATGGACGTTCTGTTCATCTTGTTTATAAGAAAGCAGTATTACCTTCATGGAGGAGGTGAACTGAATTTTCACCAGATTCATCTGGGCTCCAGCTAGGACTGGTGACCTGCCTGCTCAGAAGCTCCCCACTGGGAGCATCTGAATAAAGGGAAGAGGGAATTTGTGTTTGGAAGCTCCTCTGAACTCCCTCTGAACTAACCCTGAACTCAGTCCTGAACTAACTGGAGGTTATTTCAACTATCCATATCTGATTTCCTTCAAATTTTTGGTACATCTGAGTTTTCATATGAATAGGGCTTTAAAAGTAGAGGACTGGATCAATTTCCTTTTTATTTATTATATAAGATCTCTAATCTTCTTTGTCTCCTCACAGTTTGCATACACTGTATATGACATGACCTGCATAGAGCACTTGCTATTTTCAGTCCTGACTCAGTACTCTGGTCATTGGCTATTATTAATCTGTCTTTATCTTATGTTAAACATAACAATATAACATTGGAGAAAGTCAATGAGAGGTCAGTGAGAGACCCTTAAATCAGCAGACCCTTTGAGAAAGCACAGATTTAAATTAATCTCATTTTGGTCTGTTTGAAAATATTACTGAAGTTTCTAATTTCCTGAAGAAAAAAAGTATAGTAAAAATAACTCATGTGAAAGCAAAACTATTAATTAAACATTCATTTAATTACTCAGGTAAGTAACCTAATTCCTTTAAATCAAAGGAACTAGGTGAATATTTAGTTTTAGTCTGCAGTGCGTTTCTTCACACTGCAGCCTGAGTCAGTGGTAGGGAAAACAGAACAATTCATGTAAGTGATCAAAACTCCCCAAAATAGCCCAGGAAGTCAACTCCACAACTGCTGCTCATTTGCAGTTAAAGACTGTGAGTGAAGGGCAGCAAATGAGATTTCCAACACAAGGTAACAAAATAAAATATTTAATTTCTTTTTATGAAACAATATAGAAATCACCAGAGATCTAGATTTTATCTTATAAAAGATGTGTTCAAAGCTAATGCATGTCTGTGAGTATAGAATAAAAATGTATTTGTTCATGCTTGGTTAAGCTATACGCCTGTGTAAATTAAAGGTTGGCCTCTTCATCATATCTCAGCATGATACAGAGATTTACTAGCATAAAAATCTGTTTAAGATGCTTACTTCTAGGACTTCATCTTCTTGACAAAAGTGCTAAAGCATTTTACTAGAAAGAATCTTAATAAGACCAAAAGCAAATGCAGAATTGTCAGACAGATGGAGAAATCATGCAGAGAAACAGACAGCCAGTGATGGGTAAGAACCTATACAGGAGGGTGAAAAGCTAACTTTAATCGAGTTTATTCTTCTTGCTTTGTGGGTTTTGATTTTTTTCTTATGCTTTTTCAGAAACGTTTTGTATTATCAAAAGTGCAACTGGCAATTACACTCCCTGTTCCTACTAGAAATAGCTGGAATGGTTATTGTTGTTGATATTATTCACAAAGCAGTAGGGCTTGGAGTCAGTCAGGGACTCCCACTGTGAAAAGGACTATAAATGCAGAATAAAAAGATAGTTCTGTCTTAAAGCATCATCCTATTTCATTGTGTTGAGAGTGAATCTGTGTTCCCTCCCACCCTGTAGTGCTGGGTTGGGAAATCTAATTCTGTGCTGATTTTTCCATAGCAAGTAAGGATAAGAGACTGGAAGTTTTGTTGCACCAATGAGAGCCTTTGGCCCTGCCCTGCTCTGTATGTGTCAGCACAGGTGTTTTGACTCCTAAATTGGTCTGAGAGTCATATTTTAGATTCTCCCAATTTAGTACTTGTTAAAACTAGATGTGCACAAATAGCTGGTGGGCAGAGAGTTATGCAGGGCCAAATTTCAAGGCTGTTGCCCCTCAGTCTCTGGATTGCACCCGGGCTGGAGGGGAATTCCTGCAAGCTCGAGCTGCTTCCTCTGGCATGCACTAAAAGAGATACTCTTTTTACCTATGATGGACAAGCATTTTTTACTGGATTCCGTGTCACTGGAAAACAAAATCAGTGGAAATAAGCCCTTCCACAAACTCATGTTAATTTTGTTAATTTGGAAAAGGGAAAGGGAAAGGGAAGAGAAGAATGAACTCTCATTAACTTACTTCTGTAGGGCTTAGTTAAAACTATAAACTATCCATTTTCCAGAAACCCATTTCACTTGACTCAAAGTGACTGTACTTTAAAATATTTTGACATCACTACTAAGCCAAGGAATCTATTGTTCATTCATCTGAGATTTCAATGTGCTGTTAACCAAACTTGCTTAAAATAAAAATTGATTAAGTCTTTATATACTGGGCATTTTATTCAAACAGGTCATTTAAATTTTAAAATTAATATATTGTTCTTCAGCTCCAAAATTCTAACTTTTATGAGAGGAAATACATAGGGAAAAATGGTTTTTAACTGATAGCAAAAATTCTGAAAACAAAAATCTTCAAACAATATTTGAGATTTCCACCTTTGGACAAGAGAGCAGAATTAACCAAAAGGTGCTATTTTCCATACGGTTTGGCTTTTGCCTCTTTATAGAATCCCAACAAAATGTGGAATATCACATCTTTGAAATAATATATTTTTTATCAGCTAATTGTCCTGAGGGCTCATCCTCAGTAACAATGAATTATGAATAACCCATACTTTCTAATCCCTGAATCTCCATATTCAGTGCCTGAAAAGAAGCTGAGATCTGCTCTTTCATCATCTGTGCTCCTTTTATTTCCTAACCCAGCAGTGCTGTACTCAGAGGGTCTGGCATGGCACTACCCGTATACCCAGCAACCTCTATGGATTGCCAGAGTACTCTGCCTTCCTCAAAGCCTTTCTTGGGCATCCATAGCTGTTCCTGGGAACTATCAGACAATGTTCTGATGCTAAATAAAGGGACAGAGCTGGGACACAGCTGACAGAGCATGTCCTAACAGTTGGAGGAAGTTCACTTGCAGCTGCATTCCCAGATTATACTTTGGAGCTAGAAATGGCTGCCACCCCCAGTACAGTGGAGTCTTGAGGAAAATAAGTAGCTTAACGTTGCCTGGCTTATTAGAAATGTAGAGGAATCCAGCAAACCTTTTTTATTTTCAGGAGGTGTGACTGTGTCACTTCAGCTGATGCAGATGTTGGACATGCCCTCACCAGCCTGCCCACACCACAGTGAGCTGTGAATTGGGTAGCCCTGCCCCAGAGCATGTATGGGAACTGTGCTTAGCCTGCTGCAGGGAGAGGGACTGGAGATCAAGGAGGAGACATTTTACCCACAGGCTTCTTGAATCCTTTTTTCTACATAGTCCCAGAAATCAAAGGAACCCAAAGTGGCCCCTGAATACTATCAGAAGTGCCAAATCTCCAGCTGTGCTTGCTTCTTATATTGTTGTTTAAAGGTAAACAATTATCATGTGAGAAAACCACAACAGCATTTGATTTTTATCAGACTCCCCTGCCATACTCCTGTCCCTCCTCCCTTCTTTTCTTCTCCTGCTCAATCCCCAGTCTCACTGGCACACATGGTCTAATTTGTCTTGTGCAGCAAAAGTGCTCAAAACTCATCAAAGAAAAGCTTTCCCCAGTAAATATGATCCCACAAGGTCACAAAGCTTCTTGTTATCGTGCTTTGCAGGTTTCTGTTTTGCAAGTGCCCAGAGAAGGACCCATGCGGATGCCAAGGGCCCTGCACTCCTCAGCCAGGCAGCACCAGCAGCCAAGCAAAGGCTTTTCCTGAGCAGAGGCTATTGCTTGGATCTGCTTTCCAGAGCGTGCTTCACAGCTCCAGTGTCCTTCAGACTGAAGATGAACTAATTTAGCCCTCTTCTCAATGGTGATGCTATTTAATACAGGCATTTCCTAAGAATGCCATCTGACCATGTCAAATGAAAAAAAAACTAGACTTGGCCATTCAGTCAGGCTTCTGGCACTGCAGCATATTGGGAACTTCAGCTCCTACTGAGGCAAAGAGCCACAACTGAAGTTTTGCTTTATAGGCAAACTTCTATTAGACTAGTGATTAGGATAGTTCTTTGTATTATTCTTATTCTGCTAGTGCCAGTATCTTCTGGGAAGTACAGAGCATTCAATCCCTTCAGGTCAGCATCTCCAGCAGGTACTCAGCCAGCTACGGTAATCACCTATAGTACTTATTGTATTTGTTAATGGAATTTGACACCTTTGCCTTCTGGTTTCAACTGCAGCCTACACTTATACTCTGAAAACACTGATTAAAGTACTCACCTAGTAATTTTCAGGATCAGGATGACATTTTGAAAAACTAGCATTGCAGTTTGATCTTGTAGTATATAAACTCATTTAAAAACCTGATTCAGCAAATAGTTTAAGCCCTTACAGAAGTATCATTGAGTGACATCACAAATAAATATATTTTTGCATGTATTTGCTCTATGGCATTATCATGTAGATTTCTGAAAGGAAAGTGAATTAACTTCAATTGTTATGATTTATTATCTGATGAGTGCTGACAGTACACTTCAATGGAACTTGAGGAAGTGCTTAAAGTTAAGCACCTTTTCAAGTACATTACTGATCTAGGGCCAAAAAGTGAATCTGAGGCCTTTCTTGTTGGAAAGCATAGACATGACACCAAGGAAGAACATTCTTTAATATTCCCTTAAGCAGGAAACACTGGTTAGGCTTGTGGGTCTATTTTACAGATAAAAGAGTTGACTGTCAACCATTTATCATTTTGATATTCCACTGCCAAAGAAGAAGTGTATCAGCTGTTCATATAATACGCTAAATGCAAATTTAGGAAAGTGGCCAACAAGACACACTTATCTTCCCAGAGAGAGATGAAAGCGTAGAATGTAAATACAGCACCTGGGGCTTGCGACCCCCATCCCAACCTGATGTCATGTCCTCCTGGAGGACTTTGCATGCTCTCAGAATTTTTCCTCTGGACAGAGACAAGGATATTGTCATCTCCCAATAAATAATACACCAAAGAACAACTAATAAAAGTAACAGACTTTCCTCTTCACAAAACTGCTTGTTAGTAGTGTAAACATCCATGCCAGATACCATCAGCATGGGAGAGCACTGGGTAACTCCAGACTGCTGTAGGTTGCATGTGTCTTTGCTATTGCTGTGTACGGTGACTCTTAATGCTCCATCTAGCTAGTGTGACTGCTCAGCACCTGCTAGGAGTAGTCCCTAAATTAATTAGTCTGGGACTGTATACTTTTTTTTATTACATGTGAAAACAGAGTCTAACACAATAGAACCTTGTCCCTAACTGTAGCCAAAAGGCTCAATAGAAACAACAACAACAATAACTATACTTATATGTTGCCTAAACACAATTCTGAAACATCTGTGGCTTGTCACTGTTATAGTCCAGAAGCTATAGCCTAAGCGAGACTTTTTTTGGAGGCAATAGAAGGAAACTCACCATGGCTCCTGAAAACTCTCTTGGAATGTAATAATATAAATGAGGAAGAAATATTCTATGGGGAAAAAAGTGCTTAAGGCAACAGTAATTATATTGCCAAATATAGCATATAGAATCTGCAGAGTGAGAGTTTCACATAACAAGGGAAATGTAAAATCATACTTGGGGTGTAACTAAATTGTAATAGAACGGCTGGGGGGAGCATTATTTGAGGGAGCTAATATTTAAGCTCTGACTAGCCATGCAAGCACAGAAGAGAGGCTGTTTTTAAAGTTGTATTTTCTTATTTTGTGCAGGAAATTATCATTATGTGTTTGTGTGTTGAAAAATCATAAATAATAATCTATTAAAGCTCCCGTCCTGAACATACCTAGAATAATACAGTCTCTATCTCCATCTTCCCATTTTTCTGGCATTCCTAAGCTGGTAATATGGAATCAAAATCTCTGGTTTTGGGTCCTTTTCTGGGGAAAGCTGAGCAGGGCTTTCTATTTGTTAGAAGGTCAGTCCTGTCTGCACTATAGTATGCTGTAATAGGAAGGCATTTGTAAGAGTTCTCTCCTCTACCAGCCAGCTGATCAGGGCTCTTCTGTCCCTGTTGATCTCATCCAGTCTTAGTGTAGAACCACTGCAGTAAACACGCACCCAAACACTTCTGCTGCTCCAACAAGAAATTTCAGCTTTTTCATTTCCCTGACTGCTACTGCTGTCCTTGATACCTCCCTTCCCCTTTTTGCATTTTCTCGTTAAAAATGCATTTATTCTAACTCTAGCTCTCATAGTCCCTTCTTCTCAGGCATTTATCCTTCTATAAGCATTATGTATTTGTGAATATGCTTCAGACTCACCTCAAAATTCAGCTGCAGTCCCCATAGTGTGTACAGTACCCCATGAATAGTCTCTTTCCCATCAGAGGTCAAAACAGGGACAAGTAGCATGAACAAGTGCTTTCACAAGCAAGCCATTGCATTGAGCCAAGGCCAGTGAAGTTCTGAGGGCTTCTCCAATGCTTCTAACATTTTTGAATCATAAAACATACATAAATGCTTTTTAACACAGCAATGTTTGCCATTTTTCTACATTTGGTAGTGATTTTTTGTGTGTCCAATTAAAAA
>VXBX01004828.1:0-65465 GCA_013400415.1 Scytalopus superciliaris | reverse complement strand
TTTTTTTTTTTTTTTAAGGATTTTATTTCCAGAGAGGTCTGTTTGTAAGATCTTAATCCAGAAGAGCCTGGAAAGCAGTTTTGCATAGTTAATGTACTGCACGTGAATGCATCTGCTAAGTTTGAATGCCTATATAAATCCTCCAAACTAAGACTCTGAAATTGCCTAGGTGACAGAATAAATCCATCCTGTAACAACAAGAAAAAAAAAAAGCTAACATTTAGCCTCCAGCTGCTTAACCTTAGTTACTACATCATGGTTACTGTGTGCATTCCTGGGTTTATAATTTTTTTTCCTAGATAGGAAGGCATCTTGAATTTGTTTTTATTGGCCATCAATTTTCTCACAGGATCAAAATATCGCAAGTTGATTAGGTATTAATGAGAGTTCATTAATATTAAGTTTCTGGCTCCAGAACCCTGAACATCTGTGATCTTGTAACTTAGTGAATTTTGAGCACTGATAAAATCTTTCTCTGCAATGAAGTTTATTAATAAATGATTGAGCAATGTAATTTTTCTCTGGGTGTATTATTATTTCTTAGAGCTAAGGTTGCATTATAGTTTGACTCTTCAGAAAAAGGTAAACTGATTCACGTAAGTCAGGTCTTGTCTTGCATTCTAACATATGGTTTTGCTTAAATGTGGCCATGTTTGCAACCTACAGTTGACATTTTTGGCACTCAGAATAGTGTCTTGTAATTATGCTAAGTCTAGAAAGGAGGATTAGCTTTTATAGCAGAATTCATAAAATTAAAAAAAAGAAAAAGTTTTAGTCAAATTTATTGGCTGCAATGAGCCCTCCAGAATGCAGACGTCTGGTCTGGTGGAACTCAATAGATTTCTGTTTGCTGCATGTGCGTGCGCGTGCGCACACACACACACACACACACACACACACACAAATGACTGTTTTGTGAAAGCATTTGTGTGCAATAAAATGTTAAATATTTTCACCCTTAAAAATCAGCTTCCCCACCTGCAGTGATTATTATCAAACAAGCTTCATTTGATATGTTTTGAAAGCCTTTTTCTTCCTCTTTCCTTCCCCACCCCTTTCTTTCTCTCTTAAAATACTCTTTACTGGTTGTATTGGCTGCTTGGCAAAGCCAGTTTTTTGAACACTGTCCAGCTTTTTCCATAATTCTCACGTTGGTGCAGAGTTGAAAGAGTGTGAGCTGAACTGTCCTGCAGTATGCTGTGTGTAGAAACCATCACTTATCAGTCTGAAAGGCGCATTCCTGACAGCTGAGTGTTGGTATGAAACTCTGACTTTTATCTCTGCACCAACAGGGAAAGGTTTCATTTCAGTTAGCAAACACCAGGCACCTATTTCCTTTGCAACAGCCTGCCTCAAAGTGCACTTTAAATCCTGATGATTCCACTGGAAGATCAAGCTCACACACACATCTATCAAACAAATCTCCTCATCCTCAAGGATCTTCACCCCTTTTTGAACTCTCTTAAGAATGAAAAAGCCAATAGCAACCTAGCTGCCATGCCTTGTACATTTTGAATACAAGTGTCTGCAACAAGTCATGTTCTGTGTTATTATTGATTTTTTCTTCTTTCATCAGTTTACTCTTCCAAATGTCCGTATTAGACACTGTACGGCAAAAGCAGGATGATTACCTTGAGTTATCATAGTCAAGCATGAAATACCATCTCTCTCCCTCTGGGAAATAATTAATCCACTTTCTGTGACACAGTTTAGAGGAAAAGGTCTAGTTCTTTCAAGGATTAAAAGCCTCCTTTCATTGCTTTCCTGCGTTAGAGTAGACTTTTAAACGATGATGAATTCATGTTATTATGAGCAGCTGCCACATACAGTCATATTTTCCTATTTAACTCCAAACAGATGCATGAAGCACCCAAACTAGGAACCTCCTCACTCTGGGATCCCCTGTAGCTCTGTCAAGCAAGGCTGGTACCTCCCAGATGCCCTCTACTTCGGAGCCTCTGCATTTTCCATGGTGTCTTCCTTTTTGGTTGCACAGGAAGCAAGGCCAACCAGTCTCCTCATTTAGATAATTCACTTAACAAGGTGGGCTTAATCTAGGCCATGGTTTCTAGCTGGAAATGAATGTAAAACATTGAAAAAGCAGAAATAAAACACCTGAAAAGGAGGAATACAAGAAAGAGGTACCACTCCAGTGTCTCACTCCTGACAGAGGAATCCTTCTGTTCTCTGCTGCAATTGTGCAATATCTGGCTAACATCCTGGGCAGTGTTATAAAATGAGATCGGACTGTTTAGATTACACCTAAATTTAGTCTCTAAAAGGTGAGTGTCCAATCCAATTTAAAGACTTATTCTCTGTCAGTAATCAAGGAGGAGATACAGACACCTTCCCAAGGTGATTTTTCCCATTTGAAGGTGGGTATTTTAGAGAGGGAAGGCAAATAAACTCCTCAGAGATAACTCTGTTGACACAGGAGAGAGAAAGTTATCTCATGAAACTACTTCAGGCTACTCAGTTAAATTTTAGATTGCTGAACTTAAGCAAGTTGATTTCTTCCAAGTCTGTGGATCCTGTATCTCTAGAGGTACAGGAAACTTAGCACAGGTCTGTTCAACCTTAAAATGTATCCTGTCACTATGACTATTTTTAACATTAGTTTTGCATTAGAAGCTAATAAATGTTGCCAGTACCTTTTAAACTCTTAACTGTATACTACACGTGTTGGGGTTTTGGGGTTTTTTTTTGTTTGTTTTTGGTTTTTTTTTTCTCCCCCTGTAAAACTGCTAAACATATGCTCAACCATCTGGCAAGAAACAATCAAAACCAAACAAACATGGTGTTTGAAAGTTCAAACAGACAATCAGTCACACTTCTTCACAGATTTTATATACAGGCCTGAATAACAGCACAGTAATGTAGAATGAAACAACAATGTAAAAATTAATTAACATGCTACACTAGGTAGTGTAATGCTCTCATTCAAAATAAAGATACTGTGAGGGAGAGTTTCTCTTCTCTTCTGGTCCTGCTCCAATTATATTCTAGCTTAACTGTATTTTTTCAGGCTATTAGAATTACTAGTTATATATTACCTATGTCTTCCCTGTCCTTCCTTTCTCCACCGTCTCCTGATTTTCCAGAACACTGCAGCAACTATGTCAATTTTCAAGGTTCTGTGCTTCTTAGCACCTACTTATCTTTCATCACTGCTGTTGTGCCAGCTTCCTTGGTATTCTGTCCTGGGCCTCCTGATAGTCCTTGTTCATCTGTGAAGCTCTCAATCAAACACCTGGAAGTCCTTCCTGCACTCTTTCAGACAAAGCAGAATCACTCCACAGATGTCTGTGTAAGCATGAACTTGTCCTTTGAGTCAGCATTTTCTATTCCAAGCTTTTATTAAAAAAATAAAGGAAGTGTGGTAGACTCCTGCTGGGTGTCCAGGGCACTGTGGCCATACAGACAGATAACCAGCAAAAATAAGGTTAATTAGAACAATATTAGTTGGTGTCTTCTGTTTCTCTACATATTCCATTAGAAATAAAAAAGATTTTAGATCAGACAATTCCATCAAACTGTTGCTGGCTCTGCTTCTAGGCCATGATCCTGGCAAACTCTGATAGGGTAACATAACCCTATTCAAGTATTGCAAAAAATTCAAAATAATTCTTTCACTTTTCTTTTGAAGAGTTGGGACATGCAATGTTGGGGGTGGTCAGAGCTTGGAAAGAACAAGGAAACCAGTATCGGAAGGTGTGTGACATGAGACATATACCCACTGCTGGCTCACAAGAATGGCAGATTTGGTTTAAGGGCATGCAGTAAAAAAACATAGACTTTGAATGAAGAACATTAAAACTGAAACAGAGCCAGGCATCCTAAAGTCATTAAAGTGCAACACAGCTTTAGGAAAGTTTTATTCCTGTTGCTGAGAATGAAATGTAAACCAAGAATTTCATACCCTTCTCTGAATACTCAGAGCCTGGATAATTTTTCTTCTAGAACAGTCCCACTCTGTAGCATTTGGCCCTCCTGATTTATCAATGTAAGCAAAGTAAATCTAAGTAAAGCTCTTACAGGAGGAGATCCATGCTCAGTTTCTGCCATAGAGAAATCAGAAAAGCAGAAAGAACAAAAGTAGATTTATTTTGTGTCTGTTTGTTTTTTGAGACTTTGGCCTTAGAGTTGGTAACCTGCCTAAGCTTTAGGGTTTGAATCACCATCTCCATCTGGGTGCCTGTATTTCATTGTCCTTTGCAGTTCCCTTGACATGAGCTGCCTGCCCAGAAGCTGGCACTTTAGGTCTGTGTCCTCAATCTTTTCCTTCCTTGCATGCTCATTATTAATCCTCACCTTTTCCACACCTGTTCTGCCAGCAGGCTGGGGAGGACACAGCAGTAAGGCAGCATCTGAGAATATAGCTATCAAAATAAGGCATTAGGTGAAAGATAAGTACTGACAGTCACAAACTCTCCTCCTCTGCTGTCAGCCAGGATGTTACAGTCTTTCTTGACTAAGGGAGTGTCCATCAACCTGTCCCATTAATGGAGTTACAACCTGAGGAAATCTCTGCTGGAGACTTTCAGAAGGGGTAAAACAGAGTCCGTGCTGCTGTGATTTCCTGTTTGTCACTGGCTACTCATACCAGAATGAATTTGTCTTACACAAGTGTTGCACATCTGTCTGCATAACTACAAGCTAGGTTGAAGCTGGTGGGGATCTTAATCTTCTGCAAGCTGTGGCTTGGTCTCAGTTTACCCAGAAAGGGCTCTACATTCATGCAGACCAGGAACTTGGTTAGATATAGCACAGCACAGCAGGCTAGGATGGGCAACTAGACAATTTTTGGAGTCCAAGACACAAAGTAAGCTGTTGAAAATTCATTCTAATAATTTATGTTCTCCACCAGCAGTTTACAAAGAGATATGAACATAATGAAACTGAATGCCATGATTTCTACCAATCATTTCCTGGTGTGTACCAAGAACTTTTCTCCACTTTACACCTATGAAAATTATGTTAAAGATATACCATTCACCTCTGAATTCTATTTTCACATTAGAAAGTATTTCTTTGGTTTTGTTTGTTTGTTTGTTTTTGAGGTTGAAGGTCAGTACCAATACACCTAAGAACTTACTTAAGCAAAAAATCAAAAACCTGAAAGCACTGTAATGCAGCAACTGGCAAAACAACAGCAGCATGATTTAAAGAAGCCTGGTCTTCCAACTAGCATGAGATTAAAGAAACATTATTTATTTGTTAGCTTATCTGGTTCACTTACCATGATTTGCATATAATTTAATATTATGGAAACTCTTTGAGACCCCAGTAGAGTTCTTCTTTTACTAGAGGTATGATCTCTCCCCCAAAATGCTTCTCTAAGAAGTAGACTCTGAATACCTTGCACACACTAATGAATTTTTCTCCTCACAACCTCCCTGATAGAGCGTTATTGCTTGTTTTACCTGTGGGAAAATAAGATTAAATAATTGGCTCCAAGTCAAGAGGAAGCTTGTGGCTGAGCTGGGACTAGCACCCAGATACCCTGAATCACAGACCAGTGCATTAACCACAAGCCAGTTTTGTTGCTGACAGACTTTTCTTGGTAGTAAGCCCACATTTCTGGAATGTATTCCCTGAAGATATGCAATTAAGTACGTACTTGGCTACTTTTAAAAGAGCTGCAAGTCCCACCTCTCTACCCAGTCCTTCCACTTACTAAATCCCTGCTTCTTAGTTTACTAGTAAAGCTGCAGGTGGCCAAGAGGCCAGTCTGGAGCTATTTTTATGGTGGTCATATCTTGCTGTAGACCTGAAAACAAACTCATTTTACAAACAAATAAATTCAATTAAAAGAAATGGATTTTGATGTCACTGTTGCAGGTGTCAACCTGTGGTGGGTGTTGACCAGACTCAGGATCAGGAGCCCACCTGAACTCATGTAGGGCATGTCAGTGTCTAATAGGCAGCTTTTATCAACTTAAAAAGAAATATATCCTTGTATTTTCCTAAGTGTCAAAGTAACTGTCATGATAACTTTACTTAATTTTTAGAGGATTTTTTTCATGGAGGATCATTTTTGCACCATTTTGATATTTGACGATAGGTTAATCCTCTGGAGATAGAAATATTCAAAAGACAATTCCTGATCATCATAATCTGTCTGGTTTATATGAGACAATAAATTTGCCAAATCAAATGTGTATGTCCCTGTAAGAGCTAAAATGTTAATTTCTACTTCTGTGCATGAGGAATTAAATACACTCCTGCAGTTGTTGTCCAGTCAAGTCTTTGTGTCTGCATGGAAAATAATAACATCTTGAAGAGAATATCTATTGTTACTAAACCCCTCTAGACATGGAAGGTAATGTAATATCTGTAATATCTTTGGAGTAACTGTTGTTCAAAATATCTGAGGCTAGTTGTCACAATACTCAGAGAACATCAGGGTGCCAGTCTAAGTGACATTTGGTTTTAATTAACCCTGTGCTTTATATTTGATGTACTTTAAAAAAAATTCTCATGCACATTTCATAAAATTAAATCTAGATTCTGAATAGTTTTATTCTAACATATTCACAAAGATAAAGAATATTTGGGATCTGCCAGATCCTTCAGCCATCCTTATTCTAAGTGCTTTTCTTGAGTGCCAAATTTTATAGACCTAAGCAAAGATAAAACTTTGTTAAAAAAGACAAGTGTATACATGCTTATTGCAGGCCTCCTGTATGCACTGTTGTATTTGTAAGCAAACATGTCCACACAACACATCTGCCTGCTGCAAAGATCACATAGAAGAAAATATATTTAGCAAGTAATGAGTAGCCTTCCTCTGCAGCTAACATAGCAGCTTCCATCTGTGGTGAATTAGAGGTTATTCCAAGAAAAGATCCTTTTTGTCAGAAGAAATTAGTTTGGTGTGCTGTAAAATCAAAACCAGAATGAAATGTGATTGTTGCCGAGTGGCTGGGTCACTCCTAATGTTGCCTTGATTCCTATAAACATGAAAAGGAACTTTGAAAAAAGAGACATCACAGCTCTGTGCAACTGTGCTGCTTTCACTGTCATAAACTGGTATTAATCAGAGTTAGCCCAAGACAGCCTAAACCAGGTCAAGGGATGCTGGAACAGCACAGCCAAGTCTCCAGTTCTACTCTGCAGTGAACAGGCACACTATTTGTATGACAGTGAAGTTCTGGACCCAGGGAAGCCAACAGCCAGAATACTGTTTCATGGTGTCAAAATACAATAAATTTTGGGGGACTAAAGCTTTACATGAAATGCCTATTTTTAAAACCTTCCATTAGATATTGCTGCCAATAATATTGGTAGATCTTTGAGTTCTGTACAAACTATGTAACACTACCTAGGTTAAATTTCTGTGATTCTGTATATATAAAACATCATTTGCCCAATGACCACTTGTTCTGCAGTCCAGAATCAAAGAGCATTTAGATAACATAAAATATGACTATTGTTTGTGTTACTCATATCCATAGCTGATGTAATCTACAGTTACAACATTTACTGTTGATGCCAGATTTAGCCATTTTGAAAGCATGTCATCAGCTTTTGCCAGCGTGGAAAGATCTGTCTGAGCTTACAGGCAGCCCAGGAAGAATTTCCTGAGAAGCAGAACCTCTGCAGTCCCTTCAGGCATTCTTTAGGCCCTGTGCTTACCCCACAAACCTAATGCCTTTCTTCTGTCTCTTTGTCTAAGAATTTGCAAAATCCCTCACTGGAGCCTAGGAGTTCTTATTTTGATCCCTGCAAACCTGCATGGGGCAGCTGAGAGCTGCACTGAGTGTGTGTGTGAATGTGAAAGACTACAGAAAATACTTTTGCTTCAAAATTAAATTAATCTGTGAAACAGAGTTCATTATTAATATGAAGTGTATTGTTCATTTTCATGTTGAATTTAAATAGATTTCCATGAACAGAGCAGCTGCAAGCTCAGGTCCACTGAGAATATCAAATTCAAATATTTTAAATGGAAGAGATGCATTACATAGCATTAAGGGAGGGATTGTCACAAGGGAAGGTGTATGGACTTGTAGTTAAAACTGGACTATTCTAGAAGCTGTGTTGAACTTTGAACCCTGAGACAGAAATTTGGTGTGACACTGTCTGTGTCACTCTGTCTCCCTGTTCACTATTTTGTCATCTGCAATGGGAGCATCTCCCTCACCCTTTCTAGCACATCAGCTGTTTAGAGACAGCCATAGTCGTATGAGTATTTTTGGTCTTTGGTTGTTTGATGTTTTCTTTTCTAAACTGAAACAAAAATAAAAGTAAAATATGAATATTTTAAATTAAATAACAATCTTGAGTTTTGTTTTTAAAATACAGATTTGCCCCTTGTCTATCTTTTTTTTTGTTTGTTTTGCATGAACTTACAGAGTTAGTTGGATGGTTCCTCACTGATGGGACTTTGTAAGTCTGCATGTTTTGCCCAATAAAAATTTAAAAGGGAAGGGAAAAGGAAGAGAGAAGGAAACTGTAGTTTAAATGTATTTGTTAATGCTTTTATGCAACATTTCAGCATGTTAAAATCATGCGGGGTTCCTAATAGTGTGTTTGCACATGAGAGGAAAATTTTAAGGATTAATTTGGACAGTGGTTTGAAAACACAAAATACATTAGGCAATAGTTATAAAATCTAGGTTTTAGTGATGGTGGGTTTTGGTTTAGTTTGCTTTTGGGTTTTTTTTGTTAATGCATTATCTGAGCTTCTTACAGGAGTTTTAACCTTCTTAAAGGTGAAGGGAACCATAATACCACTTTAAATATGACACAAGCATGAAGACAAATGTTGACCTCCTCCTTGTCAGTCAGTTCAGCAAGGTCTCTGCAGCAATGCCTCAGAGTGCAGTCAAAAGTACAGCTGAGGTGAGACAAATATCACTTGGACAGCGTTCACTGGCTTATCTGGCTCTGGAGTACAGTGAAACCAAAATGTGGGCTTCAGAGGCAAGTTCAGAATCCCAAAGGACCTTCAAAATCCCATAGAAAAAATCCTGTTGCTACTGCAATATTAGTGGCTGCAATAAATTACTTCTAGTGTATTTACATATGACAAATTTACACCTTTATCATGTAAATACATTGCATTCTTTTAACATTTCACTTGAATGGGATATTTTACTCCCAGGTAAATCTTACCTCACTGTTGGTGAGTTGCCCAATTCTGTCTCTTGAAAGCCAAAAAGAAATAAAAAAGTAAAAAATCCTTAAAAAACCACTTTACTTACAAAAGTAAGACATTTCTCAGTGGCCTGTTTGAAGATCTGCATAAGCATGTGGTGAACTTTAAACATGAGCTTGAATTTCCAGCATGTGTTTAAAATTAAGGGCTTTACCCAGCTGTAACAATGTGAGTCAGGACGGAGAAACCTGGCCTTGAGTAAACAAGTCAGGTTATGTTCCAGCATGATGTCAGGAGGGATAGAGTTAAAATCTGAATGTGAAAGCAGCCAGCAACCAAGTACAAGATATGCCCTAATGGTGTCAGGTCAGCATTTTGGATTTCAAGTTCAGATGTGGTTTCCCACACCCAGCACTTGCCAAGCCCCCCCTTTTTTTTTTTTTTTTTTTTTCTTTTAATGGGAAAAACCTAGCCAGACATCTTTCCTAGACTCTTATAAAACTTGAAAAATATGTTTGCTAAATATATTTATGTATACATATAATTCTAAATATATAGCCATAACTTTAACTATATATATCATCAGCAAACATATACACATAGACATATATGTCTGTACCAGGAGTGCTAAAAATCCTTCAGTGAGCATCTAATTTATCATCAGGAAACTATTTGTAAAGCAGGGAACTACCAGAAATGAACCTGAGGTTTCTGAAAGCATGTATCTCTAAAGGCTTCTTATCAGGTGGTAGAAAGTATCTAGATATTACCTCGTTCGGCATCTTGCATTTAACCATGAGTTCAGAAACTCCTCCTCAAGTGGTCCAAGATATTCCTTGTTAGAAAACAAGTAACCACTTGCACAGTCAAACACATGAAATTTAAAATATACTAATAGTATTTAAGTCCAAATTCTACTGATTTACATTGCACATAAACCTAGAACTGTTCCTGTGGTTGAAGTAACGAAGTGTTGCTCCAGGTATGCCATGTATTTCCAGTGTGGCCTGGAGCAGATAGGTGTTCCTCTGCACCCTATGTTAAAATAGCAGGTGACCCAGTGATCATCTCGCACAAAATCTATCTGTGTAGGGACTGCCTTCTCCTGTTGTAACATGAAATATAATGAGACCTTAATTATAACAAAGGATTCTAAACCCTGTTGTAACATACTAAGACACTGTTCTGAAATTGGATCTTCCCCATTGCAGGAAGTCTGACACTTTGCAATTTCTTTCTGAATTCTAAGCAGCAATGAGAAGTCAAAGAGCATGGATTTCTCACTGAAGAAGTATTCTCACAGTTTCAGATTAAAAATGTCAAATAATATATTTGTAATAAAAATCATCATTCTGAAACAATATTCCAAATGCGCTTCTGTAGAATCCAAATAGATTTGCTGAAGTACAGAAAAGTCATTCTGAATCAAGGTTAGAAAAAAAGAACAAAAAGCTTCCTTATGGAATTTTGTTATGAAATATTGGCTAGATTTTATTTTCACTCTCCTCATCAGAATATGTGAACCTTTTACCCACACTTACATTTGTCTCCAGAGGAAAAAACACATGGAAATGTTCTAATGGGAAAAAGTGTTCATGAGTTCATTCAGAGCAATGTTAATATAGCAAATCCGTAGTTCTATAAAGCATAAAATGATATAAAGCAAGACTCTTAAAGTGTCTTTGTAATTTGGCAATTTTAGAAAATCAAATAGCATTCTAGTACATATATGAAAATATTTCTCTTTGCTCAACTTTATCTAATCCTTTGGAGAGTGATTTATTCAAAATCTTTGAGAATACTTTTATTAGCTGTCTTTTCTATTCTTGTCTATTGGTGCCCAAAGGGGCTGAATGCCCATAATTTGCACCCTCTTAGCTGGTACAGAACTCCTAGAAATCTTATTACTATTAGACAGCTTGCACATGGAACTGGGTCTTGATCACTGAAGCTAGAGTTCCATCCACCCCACCTAGCTTTATCTTGTAAAAGTAATATGTCTAGTCTGAATTACTCATTGAGGCTCCGTCGATAATTAATGAGTGGACACAGGTATTTACAAAGGGGTATTTGTCTGATCCAAAGACATATGTCAGAGACAGATGGGATAAACTATGCTCTAGTGATGCTGGTCTCCTTTGACCACAAAGCATGAAATTAGATGTCTAATTTCCACACAGTTAAAATTAGGGTGGATAAAGATCCTCTTTGGTCCCTAGTCTGTGTAAACACAAAATGTAAACCTTGATGGAAAGAGAGTAAGAAGAGGCTATGCCCCACAGGGTTCCTGTGGGACATATTTCCTGTGATGAATTTCTACCAATAGTGTCTGATTTTTCTGCTCTCATTACATCAATATATTTAGGATCTGTTGAAGGGACTGTGTCTTAGGATCCCTGGAAAGAGGTGCATGTGGCTGCTACTGGGAAGGCAAATGATGATTTTCGTTATGTCACACATGACCGTACTACATGGCTTCTGCCATTCAAAAACTCTGCCCTTCAAAATATTTCTCCAACTCTGACAGCAGCTGACAGCATTTTTACTCCTTACCTATTGGTTTGATGGTTTCTTTGAAAAGGAACCCATGATATTTCATCAACAGTTTTGCAAGATTCTGTCTCAATTCATTATAAACAGCTGGAGCGAAATACTTCCAGTAAACTTGGATTTTGATATAGTAGTAGTAACAAAGCACAGGAAGAGTGATTTTCTCTTAATGCTGAACAACTGATGTTCTTTCTACTTAGAAAAATAATATTCTTTATAGTCACTAATTAAGGTTTTTCAAATTAACTTGGGAGGCAGCCTCACAAATTCCATTGCTATTACTAATTTTTTTTTAAAGAGCATGACAGGAAAAATCTCATATTTTTTATTGTCTTATTCATTCCTCCTATCTCCAGTGTGAGCAACCACTTAGGGGATTCACTTCATCAGATTCCACTTCAATCATAAGTGGAGATGCTGGTAATTTCTTGCTGCTCATGCTCAGAATGAATCCAACTCTAGAGGAAGATCTTTAATGTGGCTCTTTCTCAATCAGTTTTCAGACTGATGTACAAAACGTACCAAGGTCTTAAGTGCTTCTTGTCAAGAGGAGATATGATTCTTTCATCAGTTTTGGATATGTCATGTTCAAGTTTTAGTTGAATGACCATTTTCTCCTGTAACATGGAAAGTAAAAAAAGTTCTCTCCCTGTGTTTATTTCTATTATTCTTTTTCATTTTTATAGTGCTGTTCAAAATAGTATTATCTGAGTGCTTTCCATTTACAACTTACTGAAAATAATGGATCTCCTAAAGGATATCTGTGGTTTTTCTCTTTTCAGGGTGAAATATGTACTTTGAAGAAACTTTCAGAATTTCAATTTTTTTGTTTCCTTAAACTGAGTTAGATTTTGAATTTGAGTAAAAAAACCCAAAAACAAACAAACAAACAACAAAAAAAACTTTGTAATTGTTATTGTATTACAGAATTAACTAAAAAGTTAGAGAAAAATATTATAACTTCTAGGTAAAACAGAGATAGAAGGCTTTAAATTCAGAACATTTCAGTTGTTTTTCTTTGTTTTTAATTAGATGCTTCTCCTTTTCTAGATAATATTTCCTCAAACTTTGCCTGCCTGTTGTCATACTCAAAATTTTTATCCCTGGAAAACATCTTACCCAGGTTTGTAAATACCTGTAAATATTTGTAAATAAATAGTTCCAGCTACTTCTATTCAGATTTTTAATAATATTTTATCTATTTGCTAGTGCAGGAGGCACAACAGGGAGTAGAAGGAAAAGAGACAAAGGAGGGAAGGGGCTTTACTTTTCCTCATCCACCCCTTCTCTGTGCCTCAGTATCATCCTCAGGTTTCTCTCTCCTATTCTTTTCAAGATCATGCTCAAGCCATAAAATTTCCCAGGGACTTCCTCCTTCCATACTCTTCTGTTCCACTTTAAACATTCCATCCCTCATCTTTGGTTAGGGTTTCTTCATCCTCTGCTGAAATAACTGCCAATGCTAAAATGGGTCCTGCCAGGGCTTCTTTGCAGTGATTGCTACTTCTGAGCAACAGATAGAACAGAAAGGAGTTTAAACTGCTGAGTTCTTACCATCTTTCCTATGGGGCTGAGAAATTAGTGAAAAAGAGTTTAGGTTTTCTTCAGCCATAGGGTATTTGGGACAGGTGGAAGAGTAAAGGCAGATTATTTTAATGACAGAGTGAAAGTGGTAAATTAATGGGAAATACTAAATAAAATGGTGACAATGAATCAAAGTTGAGAAATAAACGTAATAATAATATAATGACATATACAGCACTGAAAGTGATTATGCTTGGCAGTCAATTGATAACTGTTTTACTGGCTAAGAACCTGGACCTCTGCATCTGCAACAAATGAGGAGTCAGGAATTTGGCTTACACAAAGGGAAGGTTACACAGAAGACAAGGAAAACATCAGTGAAATGACACATTATTCAGTGAAAGAATTAAATACATGACTACTTGTCAGTGCATTATTCCTGCAAACTCTAAGAACAGAATTCAGCCTCCAGGAATCCATTTCCTCCTGGAATTTGCACAGCAGTGTATGGGAAGACTGCTCACTGAGTGCCTGATGGTATACTGGCATCTCAGACCACTTGCAAGCTAATATGACTGTTGTTTAACAGGCATCAATCCTTTCTTTGAGAGTTATAAGGCAGATATGAGGATATAGCACTGACATTTTCCAGAGGAGCTGGCCAGTTGCCTACATTTATGTCATTCCATTATTCCTTCCTATAGTTTATGAATTGACTTAATGAGAAATAATATGTACATAGATTGATTTTCCTAAAAAAACCCAAAAAAAAACCAAAAAACCAAAAAACAAAACCAGCATCCATAACAATTTATGCTGGCAGTCAGTCAGACTGGCTTGTGTCTGCAGTACAACTTTTGCCAGATACCGCAGCAGAAGAAGCAGCAGAAGTAGCAAGAGGTTTAACTGGAAGCAAAACTTTTCTCTTTCTGAACTCTCAGATAGTCATCTGCAAAGTTTTAGAAGTAACATGTAGCTCGCCCTTGATGCTGACTGTTCTGACAGGACCCTGAAAATCTCTTTTGCAGCTGCAGTTAATAATCAATTTGTCCGGTCTTTGGCTCAAGCCTATTGCTGTGAACTCCCCAGACTTCTGCAAGGGCTGTGAGTAAAATGGAAAAGTCTGCTTTCCTCCACCTACCACAGACCCACTCCATCCTCTCTCCATTTAAAATGGTTGTTCCACTTCCAGAAACAGGTATTATTACCATTGTGCAGGTATCTGCACATCTGGCAGTGAAATATTTGGTTTGAAGGTGACTTTTTCTAACTGCTGTTGCTAACTGAAAAGCAACTGCAGGAAAGAAAAACAACTGGCAGTAACTCAGAGGTGCCTTCTTTAACCTATAGAAGCATGTTTGAAAAGCATGTGTATGTTGGCACTGATCTCTGACACATATTGTAAGAGCAGATTGGAAAAAGCAACTTTGACTCCATGTTAACAATTCTGCAGACTGTTAGAAGGTTGTTTTCATAACAGAAGGCTTGAGGAAGCAGTGATATCCGTCTTCTTTCTTTATACCTCTTAATTTTTTCCCCAGCATCTGGCTATTGAAATACACCTCATGAAATTGAGGGTGTTTATATTTTTAAATATTTTGGAATACCAGGGTGTAGCGACAGAGTAGCAAGTAAATTGACATGTGCATTGCTTGCTACATTAGCTGCCACTACTTCTAACTTCTAATGGGGAGATGAATTTACTAAGTCAGAGGTAAAATTAAGATTTTATATTGCTAAGGGTTAAAAGGAACATGCTAAAGTAAAATTAGCTTTTAGGTTAGTTGAAGGATGAAATCTGTCACTCAAAAGTAAAAAACTCACAACTGGGGTTTTACTGTGACACAGTCAGATTCATAGGAAGAAAAAAAAAAAAAGAAAAAACAGACTTTTTATCAAATTCACAAAAATCCCACCTTAATTTGTTGTGTTTATAGTACTGCACTTTTATGTCCCTTTGCCATTATTTTGGGTATAGCAGATGTTTAAAATAAGATGATAAATCAAAATCTTTGAATTGTATCACCAAATATTTTCACTAAGTTGTAAAAGGTGATATGTTTACTTAAGGGTGTTTTCTTTACGGTTTTTTTTTTTTAAATTTTGGCAATGCTTGTCTGGAAATGGTTGAAGCAAAAAATCCTTTCTAATTCTAAAATAAGAATTTCCACATGGATTTTATCAGTCTAATTAAGCTGGCATCATTTCCAGTTATATGGAAAAGTTGTCAAGTGTGCTTACTTTTCCATGTATGCAAGTCTTTAAGATCTAGAACATGTTGGAAAACTTTTCAGAGGAAACGGCTCTATCTGACAAAATAAATTCTGTGGATGTCTTCTACTGAGCAGCCACAAACCCAACTATTTGTGCTTGCAAAAATTCCATCTTGTAGCTTTAATAGGGATTTAAATAATTAAGTTATGTGGGGTAAAATTCATCTCAATTATCGGTTGTCATTTAAAAGCTAGATGTCTAGCCTACCTAGTTCTTTCAGTACACTTGGTAGTCAATAAAATAAGATGGGCACAATTCCAGATGGTGACTCATCCTGCTATACTGGGGCACCTGTTTTAGTATAGGCTGAATCATTCTTTGAATGTGTATTTCTCCTCCAACTTCAGACAAAACTTGTTTGCAGGTCTTGAATATAAACTTGAGTTTGAAGTGACTAAACATGAGCAGGAAAACTGCTACCTTAGTTTGAAGTTTAGCTCAGATAGCTAGATAGGCAGATGGATCCTCCTGAGTAGTGTAAACTATGTCTATTATATTTACTGCACACAAAAAAAAAGTGCAATTGCTAATTCCATGACTGTGTTCCAAAGAACTGAGACAGTAACATCTTAAAGTTTGTTGTTTTTCACAGAAAACAGACTGAAGATATGCTGCATAGCCATATTTTTCCATATTTTAGGTATTTAGAACTTCAAAGCACTGTTTTCTTTTCATATTTTTTAGGATTACATTCTTAGAGGACAGCAGACTTGCTGAATTGTATCTTTGACTTTTCCATTTATGAGCTGCACCAGAGAAGAAAAATCACAGAAGAGAAAAATTCTCCTTGAACACTTGCTTTACATTTTCAGAAATTACACCTTTGATGTGATTTATACCATTCAAATAATTTGTAAATTATATGGAAAAGACAGTATATAGGGAGCTAATAAAACTGTAAATTATATAAACTGACTTGGAATGGTCAAACACAAAGCTGATTGTAAACAGTTTCAGTTAAATAACAAAACAAAGCAAATAACAAAACAACAATTGGTTAAATAACAAAATAGCACACGAATATATGCATGTATATGGGAGAAGGGAATAACCCCCCAAGAAGTACAAGTGCTGTAAATTAACCTGGGACATGAATGCACACACTCCTGAAAGCATTGACTCAGTATTCAGCCATAGCCAAAGGGCAATTACAAACCTGACCATTTAAAGAAAGAGAAAACAGAAATCATCATTACTCTAACTGTTTTGTCAACAGTTTTGCCACTCAAAGACTGTGCATATTTCCAGTTATTCTCTTTCAAAAATATATTGGAGCAGTTGCAAAAGCAGCAATAGTCAAAGGTATGCGGTGATTATGATATGGGAAAAGGCCAGAAGGTGTAGAAAAGAGGTGACTAGAACACATACTATTGCTAAATAAAATCCTGAAGGTATGAAGAATGTGACTGGAGAACAGTGGTAAAAGAAACTAAAGAGTTCCCAGGTGGCAGGCTGAAAACAAAGGAAAGAAAAGCAAGTGCACTGAGTTATGGAACTCACAATGGCATGATGTTGCAGGGTTCAAAAGTACAAACAGAGGGGGAAAAGGCAAGAAAATGTCACAGAAGACATTTCACAGAAGTTTTTGCATAGACCTTTAAAATGAAGGTCTAGATAGTTTCTAGTTCAAAAATTTGTGAACATGCTGACTCTCAAAATTGAATGTGAGTCTGTTTACAGATCCTCTTTTTAAAATGTTCTTTTTTTCAGACTTCTGTACTGAACATATTGGGTTAATTGGACCTTTCCCTGACCTATGTTGCAGTTCTTAACAGCTCACACATTCTTGCAAGTTGTATAAATACAACCCTCTCCTTCTGCAGGCCCTTAGACATAGCTGATTTATATGGCTACATACAGACTCATTGAAACAACTAGCTTTACTGAAAAGTATTGCACAGCACATTGAATGTTTTCCTGAATTTCAAAACCAAAGGTCTGCAGTAGTGATATTCTTTCCCTGCTGGTATTCCTACACATGCAAGGAGGATCCTAGAGAAGATCCAAAGAAATGGAATTGCCTCATTTACAGATATGTCTCCATTAAAGAATGTAGCTCATCTTATACCATTTCTTTCTCACACAGAAGTAGTAATTAACCTAATTTTATAGGGTTTTTTAGCTTAAATGTCATGCACTATATCACATTTGTAACTTTTAGAAGCTTCATCTGGCATTCTTGGGCAAGATCTGTAGACACCACATGGGGGAAAATAACTTTCAGCACTTATATTTTTTATCTCCTGTCAGAAGGGATTATTCTGAGTCAACACAGCACAAACACAAGTACACACTCTCAGTGGCCCAAAAGCTGATATATTTTTAACTCAAGCCATTATATTCTAAAGAGTAGCTATAGGCTATTGCTACTACCTGTTGTATTATGAATTCTTGAGTAAGAGTTATGACAGTTTTGAGTCTGACGTAGGAACTATGTGCAGAATATCTTGTTGCCTTTTAATGCAAATGACTTCATGTTTCTTACTGCTACTGGTATTTGGCAGGGATATTCCTAACACTAGGACTTGTGCAGGCTTAGAGGAAAGTCACTCCATTCTTAAGGTAGAAAATATATTTGAAATTCAATGTTATCAAAAACAAATACATTTTTATAGAAAGGTGAATTTTTATGGAAGGTTGTGATCTCTTGGGCAATCTTGTATCCAAACATGCAGTAAGGATTTTTGTCAAATTTATACTCATTTTGAATACTTTGGTATATTCAGTAAGAGTATTATACAAAAATAGTGCTCTTCTAATGGGTTCAAAATCTTCAGGGCAAAGTTGCATTATGTCTAGAGCTACATTTTACAAGGGCTGCATCATACCAAAGAAGTCAAACAGAATTATATACTGGTATTTCATTTAAATGTTAAGAAATCCTTTAGGCTAACTATATAAACAGTGGACTCTGTTCATGTAGTTTTCGTCTGTATGAACAATTCAAGTATAAACATCTCCCTTCAAATATAGGGGATGTATATGACAAATATGTTCTGGGTTTATGTCATCAAGTTATTGACTTCTGAAAAAGTCCCACATTAGCACATTGTATATCTGTGCAAGCAATACAGGAATTACACACACATATATCAGTAAAGGCATATGTATGCATATAAATGTCTATATCTACTCATATACAGTGATTCCAAGAATACATGTGTCTTCTTAGACATTTGGAAGGAAGGAAAGAACGAACGAAGGAAGGAAGGAAGGTTGTTTTTCTTCAGTGAGTTTGCTTTCCAAAGGTTTATAAATTCTTCTAGCTTGCAGTAACCTAGGAATAAAAGTTAGGGATATAAATAAGGATTCAGGTCCACAGATTAGAAATAGTTGGATGAAAACTTAAAGATTAGATTTATACTATGGAGTCTAGAATGAGACACTGGGGAAAAAACCTTCCACCAGCATTAATTTTCAGAGGCAGATTTTCTGAAGGTGAAAAAAGGCACATGGTGAGAAAATTTCCTCTTCCTGCACTAGTGGAGGATGATCAGGTGCCATAGCCAAGAAAAGGTACACCCTCTCCACCCAAAATGAGGCCAGGTCTGTGTGGAGTTCTCCACAGTTTCCCCTTCCTAAGACTTTAATGCTCCAAAGTATCTGCAGGTCACTGGCTTGGTTCTTGTAATTGCTTTAAGAATTGCAGCCATATCTTTTAGCACATCTGGTAGATAAGGAGCCCTCCCTCCTTTACGGCTGAGGCTATAGCTTAGGTCCGCCTAATACGCTTGCACATGGTACTTTTGCTTCCATTGACAGTCAGTTTATTCTGCTTTCACTACTTCCCTTAGTTTAATTATGTGAATAAGGATATAATCCTTCTGTACCACCTATATATATCCTGTGATAACAAACTTCTATTTAAGGGGGTCAAAATCACACAAGAACCAGTGTGAGTGTATTGATCAATATACCCACATCTATCCTGACTTCTATTTGTCTCCACATACAATGGTGCACATGCTTAAATATATATATTCATATATATATATATATATGTATTCTCTATATATAGATACATGTGTATGTGTGAGTACATACAAATAAGTTCAAGGTGTCTAGTGTACATAAGTACAATACACAATTTTTCAAAATCTCATAATGTCATCTCAAAATGAAATTTCCTTCCCACCCTAAAAGATGACGGTTCTATTATGGTCAAGACAATTTATTATGAGATGCTCTAATTCAAGACTGGCTTATTCAAGAAAAGGTTGGAAAGACAGTATTCATCAAAACAGAGTGGAATGTCCTTGTTCAAACTTTTCCAAAGAGTCAATGCACAACAAAATTTCAATCTAGAAAATTAAATTAATTAAAAATGTAAAAAATATATTGGTGGCTGGGGTAACCCTGGTACCTACTCCAGCCTGAATTATAATTATTATTTATACAGGCTATTTGTAAAACTTCAAAGCATTTTCTAGAGATAGAGACTAAAGGTACTATTGAAATGCAGCCAAGTCTGTGGTGGAACATAGCACCTGCTGTAACAGTGTGTTGTATAGTGTTACACAGAGATGTGTTTGTGGAGGATGCATATGTATGTATGTATGTACATATACATACATATGCACAAATTAATTTTGCTATGAATATTGTATTCACATTTTCTATACGTATGCAGCATAATTAGAATTGAAAGCCCCAATTACACTGAAGTGAAAGCCTGCTTATTAATTGACAATAGACCTCAGCTAAGTAGCAACAAAAGAAGTGCTTTGTTTGGCAACCTTTGTTTAAAAGGTCTTTTGAAAACTCTGTAAGAATACTATGAATAGAGATTGAGCAAACCTTTAATCCTCTTCAGGTCACATATGTGCTAAAGTGAATAATACTGTGAGGTCTTTTTCACCTTTTGAGTTCTTCTAAGCCAGTAACCTAATTTGAAATAAGATAAATAAAAGGTCTAAGAAAGCTTGAAAAACTCTAACTTGTACACTACTGGCTTATTTATTCTGCTGCAGTAAGCCGAAAGATGCATTTCTTGTTGGAGATATGTATAAACACTCAATATTTATAATTCCATTCATAATTTGCTTGGTCCTTGACAGTTATTTCCCTTTTATTCGCTTCAAATGCACAGACAACCTTAGAACATTTTTTTTTTTTTTATTTAATGCTCCTGTTCTTTTGTGAGTATCAGTGTGAAAATCTTTCCTTCGTGCTACAGTCCCTTTTTCCTATTCAACACTAGACTGCACACGATAATTAAACCTTGGGGGCTTGGAGATTCTGGACTAAAGCTTAAAGAAATGCAGTAGTGAGGCCTCTTCTCCCTCAATCTTCCACCACTTGCTGTGGGGATTTTCTTTAGTTACACATGGCTTCACAGGTAAACAACCTTGAAAAAAAATATCACAGGCAGGAATTAAATTAACACCTTAGTGTTTCTTATAATGAACCAGTTTACTTAATTAGATGATAAAAAAAATTATGTTCTAAAACATGACAGGGCACAGACTTAAGTCTCTGTTCAGGCAAACACTTATGGAGCCACACCAGGGTGTCTTCAAGATAAATATGATCCAAGGCAAGACTAAAGTGGCAATGTGAAAATGCTGAGTTTCACCCCAGATCAAGGCGCTTTTTAAAATAAAATATAAATAAAATTATAGTTTTTCTTATACTTTTTTAAATAAATGAAAGTCTTCAAGTGCCTCTGTGACTTAGAGACAAACACGAACATACTGCCTAATGTATAGGTCTGCAAACACTAAGCAATGTATTTGCCTCTGAACTAAACAAGAAAGTCCACAAAATAATTCAACAACCAAAGGACAGAGAAGCACTGAATCCAACTCCCCAGCCAAGGGCCAGCCCATGGTGAATGCTCCCCAGGCACCCCAGGCAGTTCTAGCCAGGCTGCAAGGGCAGGGAAGAGCTGGTTGCACCCAGAAACGCTCCCAGCATCAGATTCTGGTCAGATCCTGCTGGAAGGACTGGATAAAAGTGGAATGAGCAAGGCTTTTTAGACTCGAGAGTAGCTGGAGATGGCAGGAAACAAGGGAGCTGGCAGGATGCAACAGTGTTTGAAACCAGCTGGTCTCTCAAGGCTCAAGTAATTTCTAAATGAAAGTAGTGTGCATAAATGCCTTGTGTTGTTCCTGGGATCCTACCTTAGTCTTCTGCCAGCCCCATCTGTAAAAAGGCACTTCAGAGCAGGAAGAAAGAGCAGTGTCCAAAGAAAAGTCTTATCTGACACAAATGCTTGCAAGTCTCCTGGTCTTTTCTTTTCTTGTGCTGTATATGAAGACTTACCGTAATATGAGGGGCTTTTTAAGCATGCATGAGGCTGCATAGTGAACTACACTAACATCAATCATAAATTCTTTTCTTTCTCAACATTGAAATCACTATAATAGTAAAACACCAGCTGCTTCCAAAGACAAATGCATTGTTTAACTCAGAACAAATTATTTACAAATAGGTTTCAGTAATAAAGGTCTGAATTCTGCAGCATGGGAGCAAATGTTTCTGTGCAGATGTATCAGCTGCAACATGCGCTTGATCACTTATGCTGAACAATCTGGGAAGTCAGTAATTGGCATTTCTCTGACCTACCCCTTGGATCACCTATAATGATTTCTGAAGCTCCATAAGAAAATCCTGCATATTTTTAGCTTCACAGTATAAGCAGGTTTTTGCATATATTGTTTTTTTTTTTCTGTTTCTGTTTCAGTATCCAGTGTTTTACAGGAGGACTACATTCTTCTGCAGATGTTTATCTCTTAAGGTGTTTGCATATACCATTGCCTGCCATCCTCTCTGCAGAGGAAACCACTAGAACCATAAATATTACCTCCAGTCAACGGAAAAGTTGTCTGCTGCCTTAACTGGGAGCATTTAGATTTAAAAGGGACAGCTGCTTAGCTGGGCTCGTCTCTTAAGGAAATTAACTTTTTATCTCAAAGACAGCTAATTTAGCTCTCACCACCTTTGCTTCCACTCCCAAGTACCTTCTTATCTTGGGTAATCAGGATGCAGGGATTCCCAATCTATCCCTCTTTATAGCTCTCTTTCAGTAGTGTTACTGTTTGAACTTCATATCCTGGATAAAAGGGCCAGCACACCAGCTCAGGAAGCAGCTCTAAGTATGAGGTAAATACGCTAGTTACTTAACAGCCCATATATGAGCTCAATTACATCCTTCATCTCTTAAGATATGAATAAAAAAGTTTGACTTTGATCTTGAATTGGGCAATCCCTACTTATAAATCAATGTAGCATGAGATTTTATTAGTAGCAATGATTAGTGGTTAACATTGCAATGAATACATGGTTGGAAAGCTTTAAAAACCGGTGTGCCAGGCTGGGCCGTATTTCTGACATATTTTACCTGAAGCTTGGATTTTTAATCGGGGTGGTACAGTGGTGTTTCATTAAATAAGATACATGAAAGCATTTAGCAAATAAAAACATATACGTGGGTCTTTTTTCATTACTCCATTCACTTATTTTAGTCTAATTTCAAAACTAAATCTAGAATAAAAGTTATAGTACTTGTGTACTAAAATCTAGAGGCATATGTGTACATTTAAAAGAGTACAAGTAGGCACCAGAAGTTATTTTTACTGTAAACACTCTTCATATGTTCCCATGTAGAATGTAATGTCTGCATAACAACTTCTCAAATGTCCAAATTCTCTCTTATTCCCATAGTTCGGAACAGATGTTGCCCTGCTTTTTATTATATTAATTTATCAATCATTCTTAGTCCAAATTATGAAATCAAAGTGATAGAAAATGTTACTTAAGCTTGGATTTTTCTGTGCCTTTAAAACCTTTTCTGACTTCTTTTTCAGGGATCATTTGGGTTATTTTTCGCTGAGTTGCAAGGTCAGAGTTCCCATTTGTAGGTTACAGTGTAGCCAATCCAATAAAGTTCAAATGTATAAAAGAGTCAACTTAATGCGAGAGCTGTGCATACTTACAGAAACTTGAGATCCATAAATTCAACCATGCTGGGAAGAGTTTTTTGTTTAAAACACTGAGCTAAACAGAATGCAATTAAGGCTAACAACACAAAAAGCATCCCTCTTGAGATTCATAAATACACTCATGGGAGACTGGAAATAAAGAGAAAAGGCCAACTTAATTTTAATTGTGTCTTGCCTAAGATGACCATTTAAACAGATAACTTTTCCCATGGTAAATTAGTTGGTCCAGTTGAAGCTTTTTCTACTCTTACTTAACCAAGTGAAGTAAATGAGAATTTTCTATGAGTAAATCAAGGCCTTGAGTACAGAATTTTTATTCTGTTTTGATGACAAATTATGACCTGGGTTTTTAACTGTATTAGGAAATACTTCAACGTCTAAATAAGTCTTATAAAATCATGGCAGTGCTTTAGGAGAACATGGTTTCTTGCCTTGCTTTAGCAAGACTGGAGAAATTTGGAAAATTCTAACACAGTGCGTGTACAAAACTATGGATATTATTACTGATATGTATTTGTATCTTTTGTGCTTTTAATTTTTTACATGTGGAATCCTTTAGAAAATTTGTGTGCTTTGCTATTTATTTCTTGTCTAGTTGCCACCTAGATTATTTCACTATATCATATTACATTGTATGCCATTTGATTTTTTAGAAGTGCTTTAATAATAAACCTAAAAATCTCACAGTGATATGAACTAAATCCATTCTGACTTTAAAATATGTTAGCACCATCATGGGTCATAACGGTGGTTCTTGGCAGTGAAATAATCACCAGGAGAGGAGCTGGAAATGATAGGACTTGAAACGTGCTTCCCTCAAGCTCAGATGGGAAGATGGAAGGAATCAGCTATGAACCAGGGACATGCTGGTTCAAACCAGAGCTGATGTTCCTGATGAAGAACAGTTCAACCCAAGTGGAGATGCCCGGGAATATCCACTGAAATGCTCTTTGTCAGGAGAGGCTAGCTCAACAAACCCAAAACTTACCAATTCCAGCTTTCTCTGGCTAAGGTTCTCACTCAAGGATGAAGTTCTCCAAAATACTACTTTTTTGGAATGAGAAGATTTCTTCATAAACAAAACCCCCAAAAAAACAAAGCAAACAACAGCAAAAAAACCCAAAACAAAACAAACCAAAAAAAACCCAAAACCAAAAACAAAACAAAAAAAAGTACCAGTTATCCGTTTCATCCAATATAGCCTGGGAATAAACTATGCTTTGTATAAAAATGTTTCTTACCTCACCACACTCAGTAGCTCATATGAACTAGGTAGAGTAAGACACTAAACTGGGGCACAGTAAAACCAGAATTACTCCCAACTTTATCTTCAAGTTCTTATGAATATTTATGAGATTCACTTATTTTTTCATTTGCCTCTATAGAATGTCTCAGATAAAGCAGTATGACACAAAGGCTTACCCTGGTAGATAAAGATTATAGAACTAATCACTCTTGATGGAAACCTAAAGGAAACATTCTAGTTTCTTTTTCAGGATTAGTCTCTTGAGATTCCGGACTGATCTATGGACATAGATGGCCATATGCCTTCTCGTATATCAGTAGACTTACCTTCTTACACAGGCCATGCAATAAAGTTTCCAAATTGTTCATCCATACTCCTGACACTCTACAGCATAGCTCAGCACAGATGTAGGCAAGAAGATGTTTCACAAGTTTCTGGATTTTTGCCCCAGGTAAACTAATGATTTTATGATTGCAAGTATTTGTGTCTTTTAGCTATACAAGCCAAAATTATTAAAATATGTAGAACTTCATTTACTGTGCATACTATGAAAATAGCAGTCAGTATTAAACAGTTGCTTCCTAAACAGAAGAACATGTTTGAAAATCAGTGACAGAACTGGAATATAATTCTAATTTTAATTTAAATACTGTCACACATAACAACTGTACAATTATATTTATTCCTTTGGGTTTCATGAGTATAGATTTTATATGGATTTAATTTTGCATTTGTGAAATCTGCAGCAAAATTTTCCCAGCTATACACTGGATTTTTAAACCTAATTTCACCTCTACAATAATTTATTTTATCCTGAGATTATAAAGTGCAAGAAGCACTCAAGATGTGAATCATAAATCTGCATCTTCAGGGTTCCCAAATTTATGTTTCCTTTTTCTTTCTGATCACTTTTTCCATTTAGTCATCCTCTGCTTTTATCCTGATGGCTCAAAATTTCCATTACATATTTATTAGGAAAATAAGTACCAGTAAGAGAAATTTAGAGCGGACTGCATCTTCTTTTGTTTCAGCTGAATACAGTCGGTCATTCAGTGAGCTCTGGCCACAATATGTGCTTAACTTAATTATCATTTTCCTAATTCAATTTGCAATGTGCTGGTGAGGTGTGAGGGTTGGGATCCAGATGTGTTTCCCTGGTTATTAGATCATTACAACATGCAGGTGTGTGGGTTAGAGAATACCTCAACTATTTAAAAAAAAAAAATCAGGTCTTCTCCTGTATTGCTATTTTGGCTGCTGCTTCAGGCAAAAGAGCTACTTTTGAATTGCTGTTAGAGCAGAAGAACACATCACACATGGTAACGAACACTACCAAATACTGCAGACAGATGCAGTTTTGCAGAAAACTTGTTGACCAAGAACACCAAGCAGGAATCACCGATCTGTGTAAGAAATTGATCACACATTTCATTCTCATTCAGAATAAGTCCCCATATAAACCTTAATTCTCAAAATACCATTAGCTTTCTGTTTTTCCAATTGACTCACCTTTAGTTAAAAAAGTCACATCTTATACTTTATGTCTAAAGGCTCTAATCTCCTTAAACAGAAAGTAGATAGTCGCTGCAGAAATAATCACTCACCTCAGTTTGTGTGCATGTGCAATTCCTACTGAAGCTGATGGTTCACCCAGATGACCAGAGGTGATACAAGTAAACCTGTGCTGTAGCACATAGACCCACACCCACACACATCTATGCTACCAAAGTAACTCCTGCTGCACTTCTGCTTCTCTTATGCTCTCCATCATTCCTCCAGGTCTCTAATTTTTGCTGAAGTAATTTGCTCACAAATACATAGTGGGGAAAATTGTCTCTGATCTCTCAAATTCATATATGTTCAATAAAATATGCACACACACATCAAGTCACACACATGAGAGAAAGACAGTAGAAACACCCACTGTAAGTCCTTGTGCTTTCAAAAAAAATGCATCAAAGCCAAGAGAAGCATCTTTTATTTGGTAGGAGCACTCTTGGGAAGAAAAAAGGGAGAGGACATGATCTGTCCTAGGAGGATTGGCTTCCAAAAACATTCATTTCTGAATGAACCAGAATGAGAAAAGGGACAGATGAGGCACTTACATCAAATTGACATGACTGGGGGAGATTTTGATAAATACAGGAAGGAAAGAATATTACAAACCACATTGCCGTTTGAGATAGTTTGAGATATATTCACATCTGAAATCCAAAGTATCTTGTACAAAATATAATTTCCCAATTATGACACCATTTTTAACTACTTATTTTGCATATATTTCATCCTCTACATTTAGGAGTTTGGGTTTTTTTTGTTTGGTTGTTTTTTTTTTTTTTTTTTTGTTTTGTTTTGTTTTTGTTGTTGTTGTTGTTGTTATTGGGTTGGTTTTTATTTTGTTTTGTTTTGTTTTGTTTTTAATATGGAAAGACAGGAGCAGTGTAGCACTTCTGGGAAGAGCAGAGCAGAAACTTTAGTTATAGATGTCTACTCAGGAAATTACAGGAACACTTATTGCCTTTACATACCACCATTTCCTCTCTACGAACATATCAAAATACACTACTGAGGAAAGGTTTTCATGGTCAGCATATCTCCATACAGGACTGTAAGACTACATGTTTTGTGGGTTATAAATTAGCTTTAACTCACACAGCACATTTGGCTTAAGTCCATTTGGCCTTGCTTCCTCAGCAAGCATATCTTAAATCCATTTGCAGGTCAGTGGAGCTGCAAAGCCTTTGCAGTATGTCTCTCCCTTTATACACGTAGTCCTATGTACACTCAAGAACATACTGTCCATATATTCTCTGTCTTTCTGAGACAACCTTATTCATGGCTGTACCTTGTAAGAAAACAAGAACTCTTCTGATAAGCACAACTATAGAGAAGAGCTGCTCTTCTACCGGCAGTGAAAGGATTCAAAATACCTGTGGTGATTCCATTTGCATATAACTAAAGTATGTTGTCAAGTTCAGAAAGGATCAAACCTTTCCTATTGCAGATAAAACTGAAGAGAAAAATCAGTTAAAAATATATTGAAATACCTGATTATCTACTCAGGAGTTTGACTGCTTCAAATTCAGTTGATATACAATCTCTTGAATATGTGACAATCTGTTTGTTGTTCTAGATAGTTTTGATTACACTATTATGTTGTGTGACCAGTGACATATTTAAAGTACAAGCAATTCTAACCTATGTAATGAATAGCACAGCTAATATCACAAATTATTGAAAAGGGTTAAAGAAATTGTTATGTTCTGGGATTGGAATTTTAATTAGTTGATTATAAACATATATATAAAGTTTCAGTGGCTATGTAAAGTGTGTCCCTCTTGTACATATGTAGTTCTAGTATTACAGGACTCATTGACAGTAAATGGAAAAGTTGTGTGCACCCCATAGTAATGCATAAAAATAATCTAAAATTAGAATCAGTGACAAGAAGTGATTACCTTTAATCATTATGTATGCTTTTTCTTGGTTAGTTTTCCACAACTGACACAGATGATGTGAACAGATTATTGTAATATCCTATGCAGACAGTGTAATGGAAGGCTCCCTGCTAGCATTTTTGCTTTGGAGAAAGCAATTTTCATTGACTTTACTTTGTTTATGACAGCATAAATTAAATAACTTTTAAGAGAAATAGAGAAATAGGGGAAAATGGAAGATTTTTCTTTAGTGTGGACATATATTTAAATTTCACCATCTTTTCAAAGAGTTTTCTGGACTCACTTGAAAAATGACAAGAAAAATGAGAGGGCATTTATAGCAAGATAATTAATACACATTAACCATCTGCCTATGAAATCCCAAGGGACTGTGAGACAGCAAGATGAAGTAAACTTCCCCTTCGTTAATGGCTGCCTTATGTACTGCATCAGACCACACTGTGAATGCAACGGCTCTGCAATCTGATTTCTAATTCTGCATGCATGACAATTATAGAAAAATACACAGATCTGCTTTCTGACAATGCACCTTATTGGTGGCTGAATGCCTGAAACTAGTACCCTCATTCTAGGCTTTGGATAAACATCTAGTAAAGGTGTTTCCCTCTTNAAAAAAAAGAAAAGAAAAAAATGTGCTAACACTTTGATTAATTGCATTTTAATACAATGATACAACTGATCAGGTAAATGTATCTGCTAATGGCTTTGGATGGGCTGTTAGGACAATGTCTGAGCACAGTCTGTCTATCACATTTTTTCCTAGATCCCTGTGATGATTTACATAAACATTTCGGGAGCTTATCTTAACTCTTCTACAGATCAAGAGAGGATATTCAGTGTAATGATCTGGTAATTGGTGGTGGCTGTTTAGTTTGTTATTACACCACTTGAACTAAGGTATTGTTGGTCTCAGACTTCATCTTAGTCCTCAAGTAAACCGGACTAGCATCACAGAAAAATTAATTCCGTCGTCTTCTTTGGCCAAGAGACCACATATTCATCAGAGGTTTGAATTTCTCTGCAGGGCTGATTGTCACACAGGAAAACAACAGGTCTGTCTCCCAGTGGTTGGAGAACCTGGTGGGAATAATATTCCCACGCAAAATTTTTAAAGTAGACTGTCTTCCCATTCAGTAGATACATTTTGGTTTGAAAAGAATCTGCCAAGACCAAAATCAGCAATGATCACTGGAAGACAAAGCAACTTCCCATGCTCTCTATCTTGTGTAGATCTGATGGGTCACAAATTTGGGTTCCATGTATTCTGTAAGAGGAAGACATGACTGAAGCATAGGGCTACATTTTGCTAATCCAGCAAGAGTGGGTAACAACGATGTCAGGTTAACAAAGCAGTCACAACCTCATTGTCCAGTGAATCTCAGCTAAGCCTGTAGCTCTGCTGACAGGCCTTCTCCTGTGACATCACCTGCTGATAAAAGTCAGCCTGAGGCTGCCTCTCCCTAATCTATGTACACCTTTGACTATGAGGAAGAAGCACCTTTAGTGGGCAATTTCCTGCTGCACAGGGTAGAATTTTTCTACTTCTCTAAATGTAAACTAGCCATTCAAGACTCATCTAACCACCCACAGAAAGAAACAGGTAACCCTGGAGGACAATTCACCTCATCTTTGCAATAGATGCCAGAAACAAGTGAGACAAACCAGCTTTTGGTTTACGGACTATAAGGATAACATAGATGATTAGCACAAGCAGCTTTAGGTATTTAAAGCTGTGGCATAGATTTCATTGCTGGTATGCCTCAAACCTTGTTTCTCTATCCCCTAGCTCCATTTGCAGTTAATCAACTGGCAACTAATTACTGGCTGGAATCAATGTATATAGCATTTTGAAGGTTATGGTACATTTCCTCATCTTCAGTTTTGCAAGAATAATATGACGGTAATATGTCATACAAAACAGCAGTAGTTTATAGTTTGGTGACAGAGCAATAGTATAAATAAAGAGTCCTGCCCTCAGTCTCTAATGCAGTCTTCTGCTTAGACATATGCTAATACCTCTAAATCAGTTTGACCTGGCTTCTACTAATAAACTTATCAGTAATATATCCATTATGTGATTTCGTTGGTATTCAAGAACTTAATTATGCAAGGAGAGAAGGCATGACTTTGCTACAATGAGATAATGCACACCTCTGACCATGGTGTGAAACACCACGTGGAACCAAGTAACTTCAAAAATCTGAAAACTATGTTAAGTTGAACATTGCACCATGTGGTTTCACACAGGGCATTGAAAAAAATAATAATTTGAGAAACCTTTAAAGGAAATTTTTAAAATTACTAAATCTATGTTAGGAGGCTACTGAGTTATTCTATGGCTAACTCATAAGCTGTAATAGCAGTTGTGCTCTGAAAAAAATATTTTCATAATTTTTGTGTTTCCTAGTGGTAATTTCAGTGAAGGAATGAAAGAATGAATGAATAAGGAATGAAGTATCACAAACTTTCATGATACTGGTTGGAACATCAACCTGTCCTTCCTTCCAGGTGAAAGATGTTTCTCTGTTGCTTCATTGTCCTTAGTGAAATGTTTAGCACATCAGTCATTTAGGAAAAACAAATCCCCCCCACACACACATCTCAAAAACTCATACACATTCTCTCCTCTTGTATCCCACAGGAAACAAGAGAAGGAAGGAAAAAGTACATACAAAAATCATACCACTACACCTGAGTGAGAACAAAACCTTTGGAACTGCTTCTTATAGTCCTAGAGCAATATGCTGATTTTATACATGAACATCAAAGAAGTTTCCAAAAATGAATGAGTGGATTTTTGCAAAAGCACTTGAAATTATTGTTTCTTCCATTTTACTCATAATGGGCAGAACCTGTAGAAACTCAGTGTCACAAAGAAAGTCTAATGTAGCGCCAAGGGCCCTGGCTCCTAGACCTGGGAGGAAAATCTACAAGACCGCTTAAAATCCTGCTGTGCTGTTAGCAGATAGCTTATTTCACTTTCACAATTTATTTTCCTAATTTAATAGCTAGAGGTCATGTGTTTAAACAAGCTCCTAATGGCTTCTGTTCTATCCATTTGCTACAAACTTCCCCACTGAAGTAGCTGTAGAAGTTAATACTAGCCTTTCTACAAAATATCCTCCTACCTGTAGGGACTAGGCATTATATCCTCAGTGGAAATGTGAGGATGCTGAGCAACTCTGACAAGAAACCCTGGAAAGCAACAGTCAGGAGAAAGAGAAATCTATTTTTACTTTTGTTGCCACATTAACATTTTCAGGTCTTCTGCCATGGCATGCAGAATGCAGGAAAAGACCGCAAAAGAAACCGCTGATGTTCAGTGCTCACAGAGGTAGGAGCAGCAAAGGGATGTCTTCCTGCTGAAGAAGGGGCTGACCCTTTGACCTTAGCTGTTCCCACTCACATACAGATATAGAAATGTAAGCTACTCAGCATGATGCCAGTTAATTTAAATTACCTAACATCCCACAGGGCAGCTCCCTGCTGAGGAGCCTTTTCTTTTCCTTTTCTTTTGACCTTCTAGTACAGAGTAACTTTTCACAAGTATAAGTCAGATGGTCAGCTTGGAAGTATTCAGTTTCTGTGGCCTTTGGGGGTTCGTGCAAAAGGTCACCTCACACTACATTCTGCTGAATAAGGAGTTGGAAAATTGCTAAATTGTACTGAATGGTCAGATCCTCAGTCTGTGGAAAAAGATGTAGCTGCACCATTGTAACCATCTCACTCCTCCAACTGAGTTATGCAATAACCAAAGCTAGATGACAGATTTCCTTCTTCATGAGTGCAATTTATTTAATTGCTTTTCATGTAAGTAACTATGGTGCTGTCAACCCACAGAACCTGCACCATTTTAACCACACCTCTCTAATGTTTCCCACTTCCCTGTGTTAGATCATGCTGTGCTTCCTGGTGTGACAGCACTGAATTTGGCCCTTTGTGTCATAGGTGGAGTAGGACCTTAGGAGCCCCAGTAGCTGCATCCCATTGGGCTGCTCTGCAGCACCACAGTGTCTTCCCTGCTCTATGACCTTCCATGGCAAGCTGTTGTCTGGCAAATTAAAGAGTCTCAAACCCCAGGAATACACTGCAAACATAGATATTTTGGCAATCATTACAAGAAATATTAAATGGGAGAAATTACAGAGATTGTGTGCTTAGGAAGGACCTGATAGATCTGTCTCAAAGGTATATAAATAATGAAAGCAATAAAGGGCTTATGAAAAGCATTTCCATTTTGCACATGGGAACTTTTGATATGTATGACTATGTCCACAATGTGAGAAATAGTAATGCTTTCCTTGTATAGGTAAATGTGAATTGTTCAAGTAACAGATCAAATATCCTGTGTGTACTGTAGACATGCATTTAGCTTTCTGGAGCCTTTTAGCTCTGGGATTTCTACTTCTTTTTATTTTTCCTATTTACACATATTTCTGTTTATGCCTTAATCTCTCTGAGCTGGCAGTCAAGACAGTGAACAAACTCAGTTTTCCTTGAAGAGCTAACCTCTGTTTCTTGATTATCAGCAAACTGTGGGTCTTTCAGCTTGACATTAGTTTGCTGGAAGATGATGATTTGTTCCTTACTAGTCATGTGTCTGGCTCCATACTCTGAGCTGGCATTGCTGGAGGACTTTGCAAAGATGTTAATGCCCCTCTGGCACCTCTTCTGCTGCTGCCAGGTGCCTCGGGCAGCCCTGATGCAGCTTGAACCCCAGGAAGCTGCACCCCTGACACCTCCTGCAAATCAGTTTTCCCCCACTGAATTCTCCTAATGGAGCCGGTGTTCATTTCAGCTGAAGTACTGAAAAGGATTTAATTTATTTTTCTAAGGTTTATCAATTTTAATACATTATTTTTATTTTTTAAGCTCTCTCTTTTTCAGTTAAATTACACAATAGTCATTTATTGTCTTAGCCAGGCCTCTGGAAGGTGTTAGCCAGCATTTGGAGCTCCTACACAAATAAATCCCAAGGGACTTGAGTCAGGGAGCAATGCTTTTTTGTTAAGGATCCATGTGGTGATTTCCTCTTACTGCGCTGGTGGGAACTGATAGTAGGAGCTAAGTATGTAAAGCACGTAGAGCATATGTGTAATTTTCTGCTAAAAACGGACCTTTCTTCCAGTATCATGTTATGCCTGTGAACAAATTAATTAAAAACATATTATGATTAGTCAGGTTAACATATTTTTTGCTGGAAATTATAACTTAAATAATAGCTATCTACTTTCAGCCTTAGTAAATACGATATGGACACAGCAGCAAGGTGGGAATTGATAAGAAAACCATGAGCTCTGAGCCAGTATACCCAGTTTAAAATTTGGTGCAAAAATGTGCCAGAAAATTTTCCTTCTGTCACTTGTAGGTAATTTAATTATAAGCTTCAGAAGAAAATAAAGCCTGTATTTTTTCCTTCTCTGCTCATGGTTTTCTGTCAACTGATATTTATCAGTTCAGTTGTGTCTGTCCTTGCCTCCCACTCTCTATATTCCATATGACACTTTCAAAAACTTTTTGCCTTGAAAGGACCAGGCAACATTCACCTGGAACATTCACAGGTGAAACTGAGCCTCCTCATGATATGGATTCCACATGAATTATAAGTATACACTGAATATATCCACTGCTAAAGCTCTTCTCTTTGAGGAGGGACCTTTGGTCTCCTGACGATGAGAGGTCTGCACTGGCTGTGCCCATGGCTGTCCCCATTGAGACTGGACTGGCTGCATCTCCAGCACATCACTTGACCCAGACCACTTCTGTTCATCATTTGGCACCCATCTGTTTCCTCAGTTCAAAGTTCTTGAAGAAGGGTGAAGACTGCATTACAGCTCCCAGGGCAGTAGTCTATATAGCCACAGCCAGTCTCCTCTCAGAAGGAATGATCTGGTTTAATGCTAAATATAGCTCAAGAGGAGCAGGAATCAATAGATGTAGAGCATGGATGGTCAGGGGAGTGGTACCCCTGGGGAAAATCACAAGGAAGGAAATTACTTGGCACTGGTGTTCATACCTGTGCATTTCCTCTGCTCACAGAACTTTCATTTGATCAGTGAGGGTCCTTGAAATCTGAGTCCCAGGTGGCCCAGCAGTTTCCACACACAAGAGTAATTTAGTGAGGTTCATCTGGGAAAGGACAAAAGTAAAATCGTAAGTTACTCCAGCACAAACTAAAGAAACAGAAGGCTGTAATCAGGGATTGGCACAGATCACACATGCTATGGGTCTGCACAGAGGGGGCCCTCTAACATCCACTCACCAGTGGGTTACACCACCTTGCTACACCAATTTACATCCCATTTCAGAGCCCTAAGTTGACTCTGATGTAAAGTTAAAGTTGAGTTCAAAGCAACGCAGCTGCTTCCAGGAGCTGCTGTGCATGGGGCAGGACTGTCAGGGGAAATAGTGATTTCTCTTTGAAGTCCTGCGGCTAGATGGATGCTGATTGTCTCATGTTACTGTAAGAATCAAGTGACTTAAAAGAGAGCTCTCAATTTACTAAGTAGAGGACAACAGACAAGGCAAAAATATTTGTCAAGAATGCTAATGAGTTTTATGTAAGGTCTACATGTCTAGAAAACCAAAGAACTGCAAGTAAAATTAATTTCTATAAATTGTCTTTCAAGAAAACAGATACACTGACACTGGGCACCAATCACATTGGCAAGACAAACAACATAATACCTAGGAAGATTAATTTCTCATTAAGTGAAATATAAGCAATTTGTTGTCTAGGTTTCATAAATCACTCAATTTTTAATCTGATATGTACATATAAAGATTTATATTTATAATTTTGTAAATTTTAAATTTATAATTTTTTTTAATATTATACAGAGATATGTTATACACAGTATTTACAGTTATTTTACTAGGATTTAACTGAAAATATAACAATTGATAGAAAGAAAATACTTAATAAACACAAGGCATGGACTTTTAATCAGATCTCCTCTTGTTTTCTCCTCCTGATCATTGGAGTGCAGCAACACTATAGCCAAGACATATTCTAGGGTGAATAGTCTGGGGACCAGGTTTTGCAGTTCAGCTATGACCCTAGCAATTTGGGAATAACTCATTGCTACTTGAGCTATTCTGTGATGCATTTGACAGATGGGAAAATACAGAGCAAGTAAGAGTGATGATGCAAGGAAGTCTGAGGCTGATCACATGACTGATAAGATTCTTATCTGCCTTCACTTCAGAGACTGGATGGTATTACTGGCCCATAAATTAGCTTCCCTTTATCAGCATGCATCACCTTAAGATGGTTCCAAAATTTTATTGGAGGTTTAGTTCTCCTATCTCTGTCTCTGAGTCTACTGAGACTGACCAGAAGTACACACCACAGTGCTGTAAGGTATGCAGTATATAAAGGTATATAATTTATTGCCTATTATGAGTGTACTTGCAGCTACAGTTACATCATACAAACAATTTTGCTTATAATACACCTGTGTAAGGGAGAAAAAAACACCCTGAAAATATGTTTAATGATATTATGGTGTATCACATTCATTGCAGGGTCTTTACTCTCAGAAACATTATTTGCTGGCAAAGCATGTCTATGCATCCTGGTTATATATTGGTCATGCAAAATATCTTCCCCAAAAATATCTAACAAGAAATAGTTTCTTTAGTCATATGTTTTACTAAAGTGGAGAACTCTTAGTGTATACACTGAGTTTATATAACCCATGACTAAAGTCTGATTTTTCTGGAAAGATCTAACTCTAATGTCATCACTTTAAGCCAAAGTGAGTCTTTCCATTCTTTTGCACTGGGTATCTAACCATTGTTTATACTCCAACTTTTATATTTTACTAATCAAATCTTTCACTGTGGAAAGGTCCCAAAGAAATCAACAGATACCTGAAAATTGATAGTGTTCTTGAATAGAAAGACATTGCTGCAAAATTTTACATAAATTGAAAATTATATTGAATATCTGAACTATCTTCAGAGGATTTTTGACTACGACCCTATAGCATTCTATAGATATATTTGTCAATGATATAATGTAGCTGCATAGAATGAACTGAGGGTTGTGTAAGGATTGGTATAATATAGGAATGAACTGAATCAGAAAACAAAGTTTTCCAGAAGGGACAGGCTGTAACTTGGGTTTGCAAAAATTCTATCATCAGTAAAGAATAAGTCTGAATTAGAAACAAAATTTTAATTTAATAAGTCAACAAAAATTAAACTTGTTGCAGCAATATCTTTTTTTATTTTTTTATTCTGTATCACCCAGTGCTCTAAAGACTAACAGTTTGGATATAAAATCATAAGCATAAACATCAGGTGGTTATCTTTCTCTTTAAAACTGACTAATTTTGTTGCAAAATAATGTGATTGATTGAAATACAATTTACTTGACTGTAGAAGGATGTTTTTTCTTCCATTTTAAGGGCTCTCAGACTAGTGGTGTTATCTACTAAGTGAATTTAACTGTGGTGCATTCCATGTCTTGAAATACAAAGTTTCTGAAGTGACCCTTAATCTTTATAAATTCTAATTTTTACCATGTTGAATAGAAATTCTTCCCAGCATACTTGAACCTCCCAAGGACACACACTTATAACCCATGGAAAATCTCAAGCTTTTGTCTAGCAAAGTTCCATCCCCATGTGATATTTGAGTAGCTAGCTACTAGAGCTTTACAGCACTGTTTCCCTCTAATAAGCAACCCAAAGGTGCAGTTTGTCTTCTGAGAATGATGTAGAAGCAAATATAGTCCAAAATGATGAGTCATTCCACCGGAATGGCCTCTGAAGATTGCTAGAAGAAACACATTTAATATTGCTATAAAATGGCTAAAATCTAATTGAAAGTCTTCACCACCTTTCACTTCAGTTCCACTAAGTTCTTTTATGGATGCATGTGAATGAAATGACAGTATTTTCCAAACCTAAAGTATTGACTCAGACCTTTACTTCAGGAAGAGAAAAACATGCTGTACTTCTCTGAGATCTTTACTCTCCATCAGAATGAATGGATCTGTATGTGTGGAAATATCTGCATCCAAGAGATAAAAAGTAAGCTGCAAGTCAAGCCAAGGTTTCCTCATTATTCACAATAACATTGCCCCCAAGAAGCACCCTGAAAGAGTCTTTGGAGGGTTCTGAGGAAAAAGGTTTGGGACCTTTGGCAAGGAAATGGCCTCTAGTTGCTTGAAAGTGTGTTTTTGAAGAGAATAGAACTGTTTTTGTTGACAGAGTAGCTTCAATAACTTCCTCCAATGGCAATAACCTTCAAGGCCCTCAAACTTCCAGCCAGCTACCAAGATCACAGATGGAAACAGCTCTGTGTAGGGTTTTCCACTTCACTTACATCATCTGGACTTGGATGTGTGTTGGATGTTGAAGACACACTGATCTGCTCTACGCTTCTGGTTGAAATACAGTTTTAACTGAGTGTTAGTCTTGAGGATTAATTTCCTTGCATTTGTTTGTTTAATAACTTTACCTAAACCCTTATTCAAGAAACGTTGAAAAGCAAAGCCCAGAACTCTTCAAATAGTACCAGAGGTTTGTGTTTCCTTTAGCCCTAGGCACACCAATTACGCTTTTAGTTCATCTTTTATGGAGTTTGGTGTTAATCCCTGTATGTGATTATGATGGTAATATCCTGCAACAATGTGCCTGTAACAACTATAGCAACAATTACTGCTACTACTGCTACTATTACTACTATTACTACCACCAGTTTCAAAAAACCCTCTTTCAGCATTTTCCTTTGTGCCCATTATTTGAATGAAGATTAAGAGAGATGAATGAAGTCTTGCCTACATGGAAAGATTAAAATTTACTTAAATCCAGGCTGAATTACTCTGACAGCCAGCTAAGATAGACCAAGCTTCCCTGGACATTCACTAATCCAAGCTGTCTGAGGTACCTATTTAAGTGTAAGATGAATCACCCTTTTCTGATATTTTATCTATTTATTTCCCTTTATTTCTCAGGTAAGCTGATAACTATTGAATTTTAAGAAATCTAATCCCTGCATCAGAACTGGGACACAGTATGAGGCGCCTACACTCTCCAGGTAGTGCCTCGAGGCAGCCCAGTGTGGGCTGCCAGCCCAGGGTACCCAAGGGGCTGCCAGCAGCCAATCTGTCTGGCCAAAAGACTGTTTCTGTATTTTTACAGGCCTAGATATATGTGCTGAAAATGAGGAATCCCACGTTTCCCTTGGGTAGTACTTGAAATCCTTATGGCTGGACTAGAAATGTGGTGTCACAGCCCTCTGCCAGCATGACTCCTGTAATTCAGCTGGAAAAGGAAAGTGAAATGCCATTTATAGAAGGTCCCATGACACAGAAGAGATGCAATACTCAGCAGAAGATGAATCTAAAGGGTTGACTTCAGTTTAACATGTTTATTGAAAGAACTTTTGTTACTAAACACATTTTAAATGGCATTTCCATTTTGTGAAAGCAGTTAATAAAATAATGAAATAATGAAATTTTCTAATAGAAGCAACTCCCATTGGAGGGAATTTTTATTTTTTAGCAGCTCTGATTTCTGCAGTGTATCTATCCTATGAAGATCTGGGCTAATCAAAGTATTTTCCCAAAGTCTAGAAGATTTGTAAGATTTGCAGTCATATTTTTGTTAAAAAAGTTTTTTGTCATAATCCATACTCTTTGAAATAAAGCACCACCCAACTATCCATCTTCTAATAGTCACTCTATCTTAGACCAAACCATAGTATTTATTTGGATTATGATTCTGTAGGTCTGTAATACATGAGGACATATAAATCCCATGGTTAGAAGGAAATGTTGAAAGCTACACTCTGCATTACATTTACTATCCTCATTTGGTTCTATAACTTTTTCAATTAGCCTTAAAAACTTGTGGAAAGATGAGATTGTTTCAAGGACAGTCCTATTTTCTTTTTACAAAGCAAGGTCTAGAGTCCAGTCATAAAGATTTTGAATGCCAATATGGTATAAAGCTTACTAATTCTCACAGGTTATTCAGTATTCTAGGAAACTGATCCAGGCCCAAATTGGAAACACATTATGTAACTGTATCTGGCAAGAGAAGAAATTAGATTTATTGATTAGGTTTTTTATCAAATAATACTTCACACGGAAGTGTGAAGCGGTCTATAGGGCATGCCTGATTGCAATCACAGACCATTAACAAAGGAATAAACTGGCTTAAGCACATTAAAGCATTTACAGGATGTACTGAGCAATGTTAAAATAAAGGATGTCATAAATTGTGTGCTGCAGCACTTTTCAAACAGCTGAGTCACCTCTGCTCTCTACCTTACTGTATTTTAATTGTCTGAACTATGCTGTTATCAGTGTCTTTCTTTAGAAGCAAACTCAAGTTTAGCCAGGAGTTATTGGAATGCTCAGTAATTTTTTAGATGCTTGCCATTGCCTGAACTTAGACAACTGACATTCTCCACAACCAGAAAATGCAAAAAATCTGCACATTTGCAGAAGCTTGCAAGCAGCCCTTCCGTGTTGAAACTTGCTTATCCATTAGCACATAAAGTGGGAACAAAAACTGGCTAATTACTGTTTAGCTACAGTTTTATAAATCCCATTTTACTGAATATTATTGAAAAAGTCATTCAGAAGCATACACTTTCTCCTTGCACCCCATCCTATTTGGTCATGTGGTAACCATATTATTGGATTTCATGTATTCCTATTTCAAACTACAGGTGGAAATTTTTATTTTCTCAGACAATTTTCTTCCTTTACTGCAGTTCTGTATGAAAGATCTCATCAATGCTCCAAAACTGTTATCATATGTTAAAAGGATCTTTATACAAACATCTTAATCAGAAGATCTGTGATTATTCCTCTTCAGTAAAAAAAAAGTCAGCTGGCAAAAGTCTGCCTCTGCTGCAACTGAGGGGTGAGGCCAGAGCCTTTAATCCATTCAGGTTTTGATAGTAATAAGTTTGTTGTATCAGAGATTACAGGTTCTTGGAGATTTTGCCACCACAGTTAGGAAAAAAGGAGCTTTAGTATGCTTGGCCACATTGCAGTCATACCTCCCCTGCAGACACAGCCTGGTTTTGACTGGTTTGCAATATCTGAGCTTGCACAAGCTGTGATTTTATGGAATATATTTTATTCTTAGTTGCCTTGGAGTATGTATGTCACAATATTCACTTGGTACCATTGTGTTGTGTTATTGTTTGTGAGATCTACTTGGTGAGTTGCCCAACTATGCCAAGAAAGAAAGGAATTTTCCAGTTTATAATGCTTTCCTCTCAATGAGTTTTTGGGTTAAATATTGTAGCTAGCACTTAAAAAACCTCACTTTTTACTGCCTCTGGATTTCACCATGTATGTTGTAAGGTTTACACTATTTAACACTCCTTACAAGCAACTGGGTTATTCTTATTTTTAGGAGACCTAAGAAAATAATAATATAAAATTTAAAAAAAATATATTTTTATAAAATGATATAATAATTATATTTATAGAAAATATAGAGAGAAACAAAATAAGAAATATTATTAAAATAATTTACTGACATTATTTTATCAAAACAATTAATAATTAATTAAATATTATTGATAGCTTATTCAAGAAGTTATGTCTGACACAAATACTTTATATTTTAAAACTCAGAGGACTGCATTAGGAAACTGCAGTCTGTTTTTCATTCAGTGGATGAAGAATTAGGAAGCACCACAGCTGTTAAATAAGAGCAATAATCTATTCAGTTACTGAACAATAAATGAAATGCAAAAGAAATGCAGATGCATATTTGCATCTAATTAAAACTATCAGCTGGAATTATAGAGATTCATTAATGTAAATCTGGAACAATCCTGTATATGCTTTGGTAGATGTGGCATGCAGAATTGCAACAGTTTCAGTGAAAGCTTCTATTCTACTACTGGTCTTTACTTTTATAAGAAAAAATATTAATATGATTATGTGCTCTTGTATGAGTACCAAAACTAAAATTGTTGAAATGAGTTATGGGATTTGATTTTGGAGCCAAGAGATTAAACATGGTTACTTATCAGTCACCCAGCAGCTTATTTAGTTTGTCACTCATCTGCACTGAAGTCAGTAGTCCAAAATCAATATACTGCAGGTGCAGAATAAATACAATATGTGCCCTTGGAGGAGGAAAGCATGTGGTTTGTAAAATGATAGGTATGATGATCAAAGTGAAAATGAACAATAGATTTTTATTTTCTTCTTTCCTATACTGATTCTAATAAAGAGGAGTTAGCACTGTAAAGTGGAAAATGTTTTCACCTGCACATTTCCATTCTTCATCTGTCTTACTGCACCTGTGAATATAAAAAATAGATGATGGAAACTCTTGGGGTTTTAAAGAATACTGTTCTTAAACCTATCCCAACAGAAGAACTGTGTGTGTATATACTTCTGCATATATTTTGTTACTCCCCTATACTCACATATAATATGCTAAAGCATATACCATCCATATATGTTGAGAATGAAAGAAAAAAGAGAAGATATAAATTAAATTTTTTCATGCTTATTTGACTGATAAAATCACCAGTCCCTTCTAGTGAATTTTTGTTAGAGGAAATAAAAGTTTAATTAAGTGAAAGTATGCAAAGAAGTACTCATATTTTAAATGTCTTATGAAAATTATCTAATTAATCCCTACAACTTCTCCAAGTCCCTTTGTAATATTTCTCTATTAAGATGCTATTTACTCCCACTTCTAGCTAGTTAATGTGGATGCAAAATAAGAACAGACCAGTCCCTCTGGTCACAGCACATCTACCTGCCACAGCTCATTTTTCTGCCATCTATCATCATTCTTTATTTATAGACCTGAGGTGGTTTTAAATCCACATGACTTTGGGTCCCTTTATGAAGGGTATTTAGATAAATAAAGATGCAGAGAGGTGAGATTTCAAAAATACCTTTGTCAGAACCTGCTTTATAAATACACAAAAACTCTACATGTGAGAACAAGCTCTGTTCCAAAGAGCTTTACATCTCAGCTGACAAAATCTTATCACCTCCTGTTTTTTACAATTTAACATATTTTTCTCTGTTGCATGCTCTTGTCACATATTTGCAAAATGGTCTCTCTTTCTCTCACTTCCTTTTGTCAATGCAAGTTCACCCAGTTAGCTGCCTGTCCTTCTGTTTTCTGTGGTAGCCTTTAATTCAAACACTCTCAAGTGACTGTCCTGCTATGATGTCTGATCAATTTAATTTTAGCAAAGCTTCATGGCTATTTCTGTAAAATTAACTGCATGCAAACCTTTCTTTTCCCCTCTGCAATAATGTGCAATAAGAATCATCTCAATCATTTAGCAATACAGGCTAAAAAAAAAACCCAAAAAACCAAGAAAGCAATGCTATATATAGTCCACATACAAAGTATTGGTCAAGAGGACAGTTGAAAACAGTCGATAAAAAAGCTGTATCAAAAACTAAGCCTGTATCTGCACTGACTTTTATAAATGACCAGGTCATGCAGATCCATCCTTTTGCACCTTCATGGCATCCAATAATACGAGTGAAAGTGAATTGTATCACACATCTTATTTCTCTGTGTAACTTTCAAGTACAACTATCCTAGGGAACTGGCCATGGAGCTGCCATTTACTCTGTTGATGGTAAAATGATTTCATCTTAACTCCCAGACATTAAAAAAAACCCCCAAACCCACAAACCCTGAAAGAAGACCAGGTCACTTCCAACAGACAGAAAAACATGTGAATCAAACTTAAAAGCAAGAATTAACAAGTTTGTTCCCAGCTAAAGTTGTCCATGATATATTGCTGTGGGAAGACAGGGTTTTGTAGAAGAAAAGAGGCTAAAACTCCAAATCATGTTAAAATACAAATCCTGGATCTCCACCCTGCGTTTGCTCCCACCATCATTTCCCAATTTCCCACTGCTGCCCTGACATACCTTGTCTCCATTGGAGTGGTTTCTTTGTAGCTCACACCACAGAGATGTGTCCTTTAAAGAGTTTTTGGAAAGGTCACCACACAAAAATGACTGTAGTTTCATGCATCATTAACTTTTTGTGGATTTGTTACTGGTGGCCTGGTAGGCACTCTGCTTACTAAACCACTTCATTTACTGGATGCTATACCAGTTAACACAATGAAATATATCACCAGGCACCTCTTCCAGAAAGGTTCAGCCTAGGATAGTAAAATGATAGGTGGAAGAGATGCAAGTGATTCAGGAAAACTTATGAAGATATATTATGTGGATTTTGTTTCCTGAAACTTGGGGTTTGATAGTTTTACAGCACCTTTCTGTTTCTTTCCTTCTGCTCTTGAGAGGTGTCAGTGTATGAACCAACAGATGTTATCTTAGGTGGACTATATAATGAGAGTAACCTCAGAGCCTCTCCACCTCTCACCATCTGTCAGAGGAACCGGACTGTCTAGCCACAGACTCATTTTGTGCTTGTTGTTTGCAGGAACCTCAGCCTCACTTTATTGCTAAGGTTCATTCCTTCCCTCCAGTCTGCTGGATGAGTTTTTGCAAGTTGTCAGCAGAAAAAAAAAAAACCCACAAAAAAACCCAACCAAAAGTTCCTAAAAACAGTAAACCAAACTTCAGCTGTTTCCTAATGCTTAATTAACAAGGTACTAAGAATCAGGCCTCAGCACTTCCAGTTTGAATGGGTGACCTGCCCAGTCACAGCCGTAGTCGCTGAAACACAGAGATGTTCCGTCTGGATGTGTCGCATAATAAGGCAGCTTCAGCCAGCTATCGAAAGTGCAGCCAAACACATGCTCATGTCAGAAATAGAAATTTGTCTGAGTAGTGTGTTGGCACTGCCTTGACAGGTATACGATTTATAAACTTATTCCTCAAGGGGAAAAGGAAGGCAAATTGTTTAAACAAAAGTGTCAATACTTTCATCACCCTCTTTCCTGGGCAGCATTTTCTGACCTGTGGCTGAGTTCCAGTGCTCTCCAATACCAAAGTGCTGCTGAGAAGCTTCCATCTCTGAACAAAGTTGGGGGCTGTGTTCCTGGAAGTTATATTATAACTTTGAAGAGAACTGAACTCCCCATGGCTGATAAAATTATATGCCACAATAAAAAGGGAAAGACACAGCTGCATTTTGGCTTGAGTTTCCCAGACTTGGTGCAGTCATCTGCCATCAGCAGAGGTTGTGCATAACAACAGTGCTGGTGGGCCCTACCAGTTTCTGGTGTTGTCTCGAGGAAGAGGAGAAGCAGAATCGACTTTGCCTGTTCTTCACACACGGCATCCTCTGCCTGCTTGCAGGTACTGGTCTGAGACAGTCAGGCTTGACTAGACACCGGCAATAGCCACCAGAACCTTCACTCCACCATTTAGGAGCATGTTTCTGGAGAGGGTCAGGAGCTGTCCTGGTCGTTGCTGCAGATTGATTTGGGTTATTTTTCAGTCGGCGGTCTTCACTGGATGCACACATAGGACCTGAGCTAAAATGTCCATAAAGACTTCCTTCATCCACAGTGGAAGAGAACTGGGAAATAGAAGGCATCATAAGCATCCAAAGAGGGCAGCAGAATTTGTCTCAGCAGCTCTGAGACTTAGGATCCAGGCAGCACCTCATGGCCTCTACCTACATTCCCATTTGGCCTTGAGACTCTGAAGTTTTCCTCTCTCACATCTCTTTGGCGGTTTTCCAGCACTGCACAGCAATGCCTTAGCAGCCAGAGGAGGGATGGACCTGGGTGTCTGCTGAGGGATGGACCTGGTTGGTTGCTGGTCGTTGTGTTGCCTCCCCAAGTCTGCTTGTCTCTTGGAAAGGGAGCTCAGGCACACAGCCATGGGTGATAGGCAAAGCCAAGCCCAGAGTGTTCTTGTGAAAGCCTTGGTCTCTGCTAAGAGTGAGGAATGGGCCTTCCCTGCAGAAGTGACCAGAGTCGTCCTGTTTTTTGCCTCTCTCTACAGTCAGTTGGAACAAAAAAAAAAATCTGCAGTGCTTTGGGACACTCTTTCCCAAGGCAAAATGGATACCTCGGAGATAAGCAACATTATGCTTCATTCCCCAAACAAACACAACTAAACAGCAGCACATTGTAAAACATTGACTTCTATTGTCAAGGTTGCCTACTGTAATTCCAATTGCTATCAAAGGGCTTTTAACATTTTATCTCAGTCAATAGAGATAAACATTTTGTGCCAATTAACTCAATTAAAATGTGGTGCATTACAATAACAATTAACAGCTCTGGTCTCTGCAAAATCCTGTTTACTAAAGCATTTTCTGCTAATCTGTGACTATTCTGAGGCTTGAAGCTTGTCACCTTGTGCAGCACTGCCCTCTTTGGCCTCTTTCACACTGAAAAGCTAGATTGTTTTAGAAAACATAATCAACTTGGCACGTCCTCTGCTTCAAACATGCAGCTGGAGACATCCACAGAAGATTAAGGGATATAGGTCACAATTTTCCAAAACATAGAAGAGATTTAGAAGTCTTTCATCAAAACTTAGACTTGTAGATAGTTTAGCTGCATCACATCCTTACTCAGAGAACTCCTTAACCTCAACAGCATTTTTGCCTCTTGGTCCACCAGATGCTTGAAAAGCCTCCAGTCACATTTAACTGGTATATCACATGTCTGTCACCTCTGACTGAAAGATTATTCATGACAAGTAATATGGCATAAAGCAAAACTAGCTTAATTTACCCTTGGATAGGTTTAACACAGGAGAAGGATACTCAATGTGTCCTAGCCCTGCCAGAATTTTATATATTACATAAACCAAACGCAAAGATTCTGACTTAAGGGCAAAATCTTTACTAATCTGTAGCTTCGATGACTATTATGTGAGCCTTGATTAAGAAAGAGCTGAGATTTAAAGAAGTCTCTATGGCTACATCTGGTTTTAATGGAGTAGACAGCCATATTCATAAAACCTAACCAGTCACTACCAAGCATTAACACTTGATTCTGCTGCCTGCTCCGAAGGGATGGACCACGTGGTCATGCCAACGACTGTTCAACTTCAGTGATCAGAGTGTAACTAAAGGGACCTACTATTTTAAAAGTATTTTAAACTGTAGTCCATACAATTTTGGTTGAAAGTCCCATGTGTGATTCAGGAACACAATCTGCCACATGCAGAACATAATTGTATTTACATGTGGAAAGTAAAACACTCCAAGAAAAACTCTGAAAAATCAAAAGGTGATCAAACCAGTGGGAAGAGATGTGAGTTGCCAAGAAGAAGTCAGATCAAATTAATATAAAAGATGCTTAAATCTTCTACTCAGTTTAAATACACATTTTTAGACTATGGGCTAGTTAACACGATTATATACATATATGTATATAATCAAGAGCAGGAAATTGCAAATTACAGCTGAATAAGAAGTAGTTGATTGGGACAGAAAGTTAAAAAGCAAGAGACTTAAGCAGTGTTCCTTATCCTTTATCTTAGCAGTTTAGTTAAACATTTAAATATTCACAATTCCAGAAGATCTGAAGTATAATTCAGACATATTTAATTTAGCCTGATTCACTCTTAAACAACTTTATTTGCATCTTCTAAATGGACTACTGTCTGTAGCACTCTGTACTATCTCATCTATATCTAGGGAAGTTTCTTTTATTGGAAAACAAAGAAATAAATAAACAAACAAAGAAATAAACAAACAAACAAAAACTCCACAAAACCTTACTTATATTTTCACTTGTCATTTCCTGTGAGCATTTCCCACCATGCTGCAATGGCAAATCCACTATAGTTACCACATTATTTTCTATATCCCGTGTAGGTGCAAGGGGAAATAATTCACCTTGGCTGCAGATCCACAGGCTAACATGTGCCTAGCATTAATATAAAATCAAAGACACATAAAATCATATAATATTAAACTTAGCTATAACATACAGCCGGTTTCCAATGTGAATTGACACTATATGTGCCTAAATTGAATTAAAAAAAAAAGTATCTATATAAACAATGTGGAAGGCATATCTGAGCATATATTTGGGCATATACATGCTGACAGAGATTTTTACATGTGCATATGTGAATATATACCTGCACACATACAAAGTGAGGCTATAGAATTTTACTGAAAACCTCTAACTGGCTGTATTGTCAAGCATTTAGCCGAACTCTGCTATTACAGAAGAAAGCCCAAAAGACAGTGGGTTTTAAGGGAGGAAGGTTGAAAAAGTGGTTAAGGTCAGTTCTGAATGAAGGAATGCCTCAGGGTATGAGATTCATTTGTCTTTGTACTAATGGGTTTATGGCTTTCTTTTTAAACAGCCAGCTGGGGCCGGGGAAGGGGTAGGGAGGTGAGGAGGGATCGCTAATCCGGGCTCCTGCCCTCCCCATCTGCCGTCAGCCAGCGAGGGACTGGAGGCGAGGGGCCACTGCCTGTCCCACTGCCTGCTCCTCTTCCTGCAGCCTGCTGCCTGTCCCACGCTGCCTTCCCCGCTACCTTCCCCCTCTGCCTGCCCCCGCTGCCTGGTCCCCGGCCAGCCCCTCTGCCCCTGCTGCCTGCCCCTCTGCCTGTCCCCTGCTACCTGCCTCCCTGCCTGCCCACACACTGGACAATTCCTGCATCGAGGCAGCAGCCGTGGGAAAGTCAGAGCTGTGCAGGACACAAGATGACATGTGGAGAAGAGCATCTGTGTGGTGATTTGTGGCCGAGGGGGGAATATATGAAACGCTGATGTCTGCCAGGTCATGGGCGACACAGTGTACCCCGCTCAGCAGTCCTGGCCTCAGCTGAGTTAACCTGTCTCTGCACTGGAGCATTGTCTTCTGATTTTTACATTTTCTCTCCCTGTATTTGCAGAGGGCCAAACTCACTCAGTTCCAAACATTGCTCTGCCTGTGTAGGCTGTATGCATGCTGTTTTGCTAATCTGCATGAAAGTGCCTGGGTATGGAAGGGAAACAGCAAGACATCTTATCTTTGAAGGGATCTTGAGGCCTTTTGAGTTTACTGTTGTTGCAGTCATTATTGTTTAGCATATCCTTGAAGGTTTGGTCTGAGGGACAGCTGGTGGGAATGCAATTTAGCTTGTTATAATGCAGCAATTATTTAAATATACACCAAGCAGGAAAGCAGAGGCAGAGTGAATTTCCTCTGTTAAAGTGTTACAATATGGGTCTTTCTGGGGGAGGGGAAAAATAAAAAGAGAGGGGAGAAAAAAAAAGAGAGAAATAAAAAAGAAAGAAAGAGCAATATAATCTTCAGAAAGAGCATTACAAAAATAAATTCAAGTACTTTCAGGCCTAGGAGCAATTTTTTGTATTGCTGTCTACAATTGTTCAGCTACAGCTTAAATCTAGTTTATTCTTAAAAATTCTGTATGTGAGAATGAAGTGAAAGAGAAGCACACACACAACCCCCTGTTTGTCAGGGGGTGACTGGCAAAACCTCCCGTGTAAACATAGATATTCCCGTAGTGTGTTTATTCACTTGGGGAGGTCTCTTGCCGATATAAACCTGATGTTTACCATCATGGCTTGTCAGTGCTATGTACTTGCAAACACTACTGCAATAGGAGCAAATCACATCCAGCACAGATGGAGCCTTGGAGTGACCTTTATAGTTCAGATTTAGAAACAAGGATGCCACAAGCAGCAGGAGTATCACGGTGGATGAGTGCAGACCATGGTGCAAGCCAGTTACAGTCCAGCGATTTCTAATCTCAAAGTCACACCTCACTGGCAGAGCTCAGTACCACTGCCCCACCAAATATTTTGGCTGTGAGTTGTGCAGGGCTGGGTTGCAGACTTCTGCACCTCTGTCCATGATCCTAGAGCTGCAGAAACAAGCCAGGACCATGGCTGAGGTCTTCTGAGTGTATTGCCTAGAGAAGGATGGAAGTGGCAGCAGAGTATCAGCACGCAGGGAGAGCAACCAGGGGAGGGTGAGTACAAGGCAAGTGTGAACCACTGCTATTTTTCTGAATGGAGATCTATGGGGACAGTAGAAGACACGGTGCTTGACCTCGCACAATCACTCTCAAAAGATATGGAAATTGTGTCTTTCCTCAATGCAATCTGCTGTAGTAGGATTAGAAAATGTGTGGAAGGGCTGCCTTGGTGCAAAAAGGTTAACACATCCTGCCGGTGCCCAGTGGATCCTGCGTGCTGCCCCTGCACGCTTGCCAGCTCAGATGCAATCCCTACCCAAACCCTTCCTCGAAGGCCAGTAGCTCTGCTTGCTTCCTTTCACTGGCCAGGAGCCAAATGCCACAATTTGGATAAAAGTATCAAGGAAGACCTCCTATGGGGCTGGTTACTGAAACCCAGAAATATCACATTGTGAAGCAGAGAGGGCTAGCTGCTACCACATCAGCAGCACATATCTGCTAACGCTGCACATTTCTCTGCATCAGGCATCATTGACATTTTATCCTCTGGTTTGTAATAACTCTTTCAATGCCACAGGCCTGCCACAATTGTTTCATTAGCACCCCCCTCTAAAAATCAGGTGCAAAAGCGGAGGTCAACACATTAGAGCCAGTGATCCCTTTCCAGAGCCTGTAGCATTGCTCACCTGTAAAGTGTAGCAATCTGCTGCTTTCCACCAGCATTCTAGTTAAATTACATCCCAAGCGGCTCACCGCGAAGGGGTTAACCCTGTAGCAGCCCTTCTTGGTGGATCAAATTCTTGCAAGAGCAAGGCTCTCCTTGCTTTGTTCTTTAGCAGGATGTGTTCAGCAAGAGCAACCTTAACACTGGGATCTCTTGTCCTCCCTCCACTAGCACCCTTTCTCTTCTCCCTGACTTCAAGGCAGCACGGCTTGAGCGGGCTCCCTGTTTGCATATCGGAATAATCTCACCCTTTCACCGTTTTCCCAGCGGCAGTTTCACACCAGTAGACTCTGCCCCTGCGGGGCCCCGGGTCAGGGACAGCAGCAGCCACCGTCACTTCTGTGCTGTCAGGCAGGACAGAAGGAATGTGCCTGGCCTTGTCACAGGGGAGGGAAGTCTGCACTCCGCAAGAAATTTGACCAGATGTCACTAAACTGGCTCAGAAATGACTCTTCAGTAGCTAGCTATTACCCAAGCAGTCAGTCCAATCATCCAGTGCTCATCCCAAATCACTTGTATACCAACAGCTTTGCCTTTTGTGATCTGTACACACTATTGGCATCTTTATTTAAAACATTACTCTAATATTATGTGAAAATAACCCAGATCATTCTCTGGCACTGGGTAGTGGGATAGCCTGCAGATGTGCCACTGACCCCTGCCAGCCCTAGGGCTGGATGTTCATATCCAGCTCCTCACCAAGACTATGGTCTCTCTCACCCACTCTAGCTTCTTGACATTTCTTTGCTATTAAAGCCACAAGAAGAGAGGCCCCATGTTAATAACAGTCAAAAGTTTTCCAATGTTTATCACTCAGAACAAATTGCCTTCAGTTGGAAATCTACCTGTCTTATGGCATGTCCTTTAAAATGTAGGATTTAATGATGTCCTGTCCCTAGAAGTCTTCAAGGCCAGGTTGAATGGGGCTTTGCGCAAGCTGATCTACTGGAAGGTGTCCTTGCTCATGGCAGGGGATTGGATCTAGATAATCCTTAAGGTCCCTTCAAACCCAAACCATTCCATGAATCTGTGATATCTGCACCTGTGCCAGACATAGGATGCCCTCTGTGGAGCAGCTATTGGTAAGCTTAGGTATAGATGAGAGTGGAAGGTGCCTGGAAGATACCCCAAGGCTTCAAAGGTGTCAACACATGGCTGGGGTCCTGGAGGGACTCCTTGACTATCCAGCCCTGCTCTACCAGTGTGGTCTCCAACAGAGCATGGGAGTTAATGCTCTCAACAGCAAATACTTTTAAAATTAAAATATGTTCAAGTAGCCATCTGGCCAAATATCTGAGAAGATGCAATAGAGATTGTTTAAGGACTTTAAAGCACATGAAGGTTTACAAAGTTGAGGACTGTTTGGGACCCCACTTTGAAAAAACAGACTGCCAGGCAATTTTCACATATATATGCCCCCATGAGTAACAAAATATGCTTCAATCCCCTGGACAAAAGGCACTGACAATGCCTACAAAGGCCCACACTCTCCTGGGTAAGCAACATGGGTTGTCCTCAGAGAATCAGAAGAAAACAGTTGCGCCACCAGAACTGTGTCAATTCAGCAGTGCTGCAACTGAGGAGTGGACAGTCCCACTCCCTCCTTCCATTGCCTGCTGTTCAACTGTATTACATCAGGAGGGCAGGTCTATGTCCTCTTTTGGGCCTGCTCAGTCATCAAAAACCTGTTCAAGCTCCCTGGTATCAGATCCCAGTGTGTTTTGAACTACTGGCTCTATTCTCTATCAGGCAGGGGGCAAATGTGGAGGCTTGTACCACTTTGGCTCTGTACTGAACTGAGCACTGAAGAAAACTGAGGCATTGGTTCGGAAGGGACACATCTAAATGTCTTCCAGCAGCAAAACCTGTTTGAAAGAAATGCAGTAATAATCACAATTGTGTCATCATCATTCCTTTTGAGTCCCCAAACCCTTTCTGTTTTGCATCCTTCCTATTAGCATTCATTTGCTGTGAGCATTCTTGTGAATTTTTAGTAAAAACGACTTACAGATTAGTCAGTTTTAAGCAAATATTTGAGTGTTTTAACTTAATGTGCATTCTGAACTCAAATTAAAAGTGTTTGTCCCACATAAGCCTTACAGAAGTTCACAGTGACAAAAGAGTCTGTGACCAGCTAGACCCTAGCCCCAGTACCAGCAACCAATGCCTTATGCAGAAGCCGAAGGTTACAAGAAACCAGCTGTGGAATTATCTGACAAATAATTCATGGGCTTGAGCAAGTTTAATGACACACATTTCATCCATGTTTAAATTCAAGCCTGAATCAAGCTAAAGCATTGCAACTGGGTACAAGTGGAAAACAATTCCTCTTTAACAAGAAATTCCAAGGTTTCAGGCAAAAACCTAAACATTTTCACAGCTTTTAGGAGAAAGGCATGGTGTTGCTATATTGGTTCCTTAAATCACTATCTTTACTACTCAGAGGTGCATTTTTCAACAAAAATGCTCTTAAGGAGGTAAAAAGAAGGAGCTCTTATATTTCAGCAAAATCAGAATCTTTCTTTAGAGGCTTGGAATGATCTAGACACAATAATGTAAATATCTATTTTTTCACAGATTCCTGTAACAAGCAGCCCAAGGCTTCCTTCAGGCCCATCAGTTGAATATACCTTGTAGTCTCAGGGATGATCAATTCTGTCCCCCAGAAGTATGAGGCAGAAGCTTGAAGGGGTCAGACACCACACCAAACCTTTGTTTTGTTTGCATTAGGGCTTTGGCTCTATTAGCTCTGCAGCATTTTTGCCTCCTTTTTCATCAATTGATCCTGATGAATTTAAGATTCGCTATCATACAGACTACAGATTTAGAACAAATAGCCTTTCATTTAGTTAATACCAGCAGCATAGCTATAAAGCTGTAATAGTTTACGGCTTTCAGGACATAACCTGCAACCACAGACAATACAAATTATATTACACTGTGTTTTATTGCTCTTTGAGGCCCACTAAGAGGCTCAGTGCTGTTTCATTGTCCAGAGTAGCAGCAGCTCTTTATTCTTTTTAACACATAGCTGAAAAAATACTCTAATTCTGTTACAACACAGTGTGCTGGGTTTTTGCAAGTCTGCCCTCAAAACTGCATGTAGTTCGCTTACTGTAGGATGCAAACAGTACTCTCCATGCAATTAAAGGAGAGCTCGCATGCACAGGGACAAATGATGCCTTCCACATGCACCATCTGCACAAAGAGGGTCTCCATTTTGAGAAAGAAACAACAAAACCTCACACTTTGATAGCCACTTGCAAAGACATGACATCTGAGAAGGCAAAAACCTGGGGAACTGCAATTCCTTCCTAAAAGGCCCCTTGTTTTTTCAGGTTGTGTATTCAAATGCTGGAGGAATCAGAAGGGCTGCTGGCGCCGCTTCTTAGCCCTGCCCCTTCTTCCCTAGGCCTAAGGCTGGGCGCGGAGGGGAGCAGAAAGGAGTTGCCATGTTTTCTTTAAATGGAGGATCTAAATAAAAAATGAAGGTAACAGAGCTCCAGGAACTGTAAAGGACCAGAGGGAGTGGGCGAGCACAAGCCAGTCCTGCCTTTTAAAATGCGGAGAGGCCATGTAGTTGCTCCTGCTGCACCTGCTGCCTGTGCAGCACTGTGTTATGTCAGAGGCCCACAGTCCGATCTGCATATCAAATAGCTGATTTGTAGATGAGGTCATTCATTTTGTGGTCGTATGTTTGCTGTGGTGGGGATGGGCTGTTGCCTAGCAGTGGGCCACAAAGTCCCAGCAGGTTTCTTGAGTCAGCAGCCATCCTCCACTCCCCTCACTACTCCCCTGCCCTCATTGCCAATTCAAACCCAGTTTTGACCTTAATAAATAAAGCTCGGTAAGGTTTGACTTAAGTTCAAAGCATGGGTGATGTGCTAGGAATTGACAGCTTCCTTTGATGCTGCACTGGTTTGGCAACTCGATAAGCAAAATACAGATCCAGAAACCTTGGTACCACGTGAATGGAGGGATGACAGATAGTGCCTGGTTGCAAAAACGCCTTCAGAGTGCTGGGACTGCCTTGGTGCTGGGTACGCTGCTCCACTACTAAAAGATGGAAGAGGGGATTAAAAGATCAGCACCACATTTATTTAAGCATTTAAACCCATCAGAAGTGGTTTTGTAAAATTTAAGCTATTTTTTTGTGTATGACTTCTAGGGAATCAATTATGCCATTCCTGTTAATTTTGACAGCCACTTCACATTGGGCAATGCTCATTTGAAACACTTTTAAAAAGGTATTTTCTTCTTTCAAAAGCAGCTAAAGCTACTTACTTGTACTGTACTGCACATCAAGCTGGTGGAAACAGAAAAAGAAATCAGTCACCGTTTCAAATTAAAAAGAGAAAAAGAAAGCAGGGCAAAGAAGATGAAAACACTGGAGTACAAAGCTGCCTTTAGAAACTACAATACATATATGTTGTCACCAATTGGTGTCTCATAAGTTGGCAGAAACTGCAGTTTAAGTGCTTTTATTTTAGGAGTGATCTGCTGACAAAAGACACATGTGCAAACCATGCCATTTAGATGAAGGAGTCATATTCACTTTTTGCAAAGTACAGTTTATTTATTTTTTCCAGATTATAATGTTTTCTAGGAAGAAAGGAGTACAAAGACCCCTCAGCCCTAAAACAAAACCAAACATTTCAGCACAAATTGGAGCCTTGATAGCTCAAAGCAAAAGCCTCACAAACATCTATTAGAAGCAGGAAATGTCTAATGGAAAACTTACAAACATCTGATACATGAAAGGGAAGGCACAAAACAGGAAAGCAGAGGCATGAGCAGCTAATTGCTGTAGATTCCTCACAACATTTACTGAAACACAGCAAGACACATCAGCCAGCTCCACAGCACTGGGGTAACAACTACCTTTAAAGTACTAGTAAGAACACTTGGAAAACAAACACTTAAAAAAATGCTAATACTTTAGACAGAGTGAAGTTGACTATGCTTGTGACTGAGTTTACAAGGATGCTTTGAAGGTGGCCAGAGGCATCCTGGCATGATGCTTCTCGTCTAATCCCAGTTATGAAATCTTGCAAAGAGAATAATTTTTGAAAGTATTATTATTATTCACATTGAAATCTAGGTGTAAAAGCAAGGTATATATCTTGCCAGCTACTGCATACGTATCCAAACTTGCAGCTCAAACTTGCATTTAGTTTTGATAAGCTCTGGTCTAAGAAAAATTTAAAGTTTTGAGCAACAGCAATGCATTATGCTGGAGCATCGATATGCAGCAAACACAGAGCACCTATTCTTGCCCCTTGTAAATCCCTGCTGGTTGTCTGATTTGAATAAAGTTATGCCTACTGCTGTCAGAACTGAATTTGGCTCATGGTCCTGATGCAAATTGCCACTTGCCTGAATGTGTGCACCATATTAAGAATGCAAATATGTTTGGACTAGATGATTGTTCCTTTATTTGCTGTACACCCAAATTCACAAGGAGCTGAATCAGGGTAGTTTTGGTGTGTGCAAGAAGGCAGACTCAGACAAAAATACATTAAACTGTTTGCAAATAAGTTAATTATGTTAAAAGGTCTGATCTTAACAGTCACCCTTTCTGATGTTACATATGTGTCTTCTTGAACATAGTCAACAGAGACAGAAAAGATAACACATTTAAAAAAAATATTAATAACTCTTCAGGACATGAAATGAAATATCTTTTTCACACATACTGCAAATGAGCTTAAGTCCAGGATTTCTATCTCCAATGCTTTGAGCTCTGACGACCACAATGTACCATTTTATCTTTGTCTGAATTTCAACTCACAGACATTCTGTGAAGTTAATCGCTTGTCTATTTGTCTATTGGAACATTGAGCTGAAGACATCTGGAAATCTAAAAAACAATCCCTCATTTATAATTTGTTCAAATGAATGATAACCATATCCATTAAAAATGTATATCCTATTTCTCATTTGAATTTCTGTGATATACTTTTTCATTCCTTCTCACTTCCAGCTGTTATTCTGGAACTTTGCCAACCTTCTGTGAGACACTTAGGAAAAAAAAGTAAAAATTAACATTTGAGAAAGGAGAAAGTAAAAAAAAAAAACAAACCACATAACAAATTAACATTTTCTAGATTTCAGAAATAAAACCTAGCTTCAATTACGAAATTAATTTGGTGAAAATGCAAATTTTTGTTTTGTTTTTCATTTTTCTTGCTCATATTTTAAAAAAATATTTTAAATTGTATAGAAGGAAAAGCCCTACAAACGAATTACACCCTATTTCCTAAAGAAAGAAAAAAACCCAACACCAGACAAACACATCTAAACAAACCAAATCCAAGGAAAAGAAGCAAAAATTTTTGGCCATATTTTCAGAGCATGCTATTCTTTCCTGTGGGAAAATTCACACATTCCTTACACTGAGATATTAAGTTTGAACTTTCAGTCATTTAATTAGTTCTCAATTCAACAAAGCATTTAAGCATGTTTTCAAAGCACAAAGCACTTAAGCACATTCTTATTCTGTCCCTGAATAGGGGCAGAGTGCTGAATCACACTGGGAGCTCTGAGAGCTGTTCCCAGGGCAGCCTGGCAGGGCCACCGAGCTGCAGGGCTCTTGCTGGTTTGATTCCCCAAGAAGGGGATATGGTAGTGATTACATCACACCCAGAATTAAAACCAGGCCTAGTTTGAAAATGCAAAACTTTTTTCCATCCTATATAATGTCGCAAATTTATAATACAAAATTGAAAACACGCGTATGCTATATGAAGTAAAAAGACAAAAGAATCCATTGGGGGCTTATATTTTCCCACTTTTCACAAGTATAAAATAAATATATTAAATAACAATCTGATAAAGCCTTATGTTATAACTGTGCAACTAGACTTTCATTGTGTTTTGGATATATGGAATATGAAAATGTAGGTAAATTCAATTGCATACACAACTAGACAGAAAAATACACAATTTAGGCTTCCAAAATCTTTAGCTTCAAGGTACCTGAGGGTTACATGCTCACACAAATATATGTACACACACACACACACACACACATATAGAGCTCAGGTGAATCACAGCATTGTCTTGGAGAATCAAGAAAAAAGATAATATTCTGTATCAACCAGATATCACATGCACATTTTCAGTTAACAATAAGATTACCATATCATTAATGTTTTCTATCTTTTACATTGAAGTTTATACCAAGACACATATTATTTGAAACGATGTTTTTCTTTTTTGCTTCATTACTGGATGTTCAGAAATATTTTCAAATGTACATGGTATGCTAAAATAGCAATATTTGCATTTCTGGTTATCTTATATGATATTTTTGTCTCAAATATGCCTGTCTGAAATTTAAACACCCTGTGTTTTTCTTCCAAGACTCCCTGTGATATCAATGAGGAATGGAGGCTTGACCCATTTCTGGGTAGCCTTTGCAACAAACACCTTTAGCAATGCTAGAGGTAGCAGTCAGTCCTCTAGAGAGATAAGCACTTACCAATTAAAGAAAGCAAAGAATTAATGGGATTCTTAAGAATTTGGGACCTGCCTCCCTGCCACAATGTCACGTTGGTTTACGCTGCTGCACGCTGCTGCAACCCCAGAACAACAAAACGCTCAACTGGGCTGCTTACTTTTGTATTCACTTTCTGTGTGGTAATTCTTTAAGTGTGTTTCTTTGTATTGTTTCTATGTAAAGCTTTAAGGATTGCAGACCTTACTTACTTTCTATATGTTGTTTCCAGTTCTCAAGAGCCAAATTTTGAAAAGAATAGATTATACCCACCACATCAAGCACTATTCAGACTGAGCTAAAATATAACAAAGCTGATAAATATTGCTTTATATTTTCTAAAAATAATTTTCTACAGTAACATGATATAAAGAAACACTGTTTGCAACTCAAAACATATTTCTAATGCAACTGGACTGAAAAAGAGCATTTACCTAAATTGAAATCCTCTACTTCATTTTAACAAAAAGGTAAAATATTTTTTAAAAGAAACATATTTTAAAAGATTGAGAAATTGTACTGCCCAATGGCTACTAGCAGGAAAAAAAAAGGAATCCCTGTATGTTTCATCTATGTAGGGCTGCTAAAGCCTGAGGAAGGAGGAATTGTGCTTACGCAGAGGAGGATGCCCATCATGCATTCGCGAGCAGGGAGATGTCAGCCATTTTTCTGCACACTCTCCCCAAACGCAGGCTGGAGCAGCCCTCACTCCACCATGTCAGCCCATCTGCTTCTCTCCTCACCCTGAGAGTGCCTCCACTCACGCAAACATCCTCTGGCTCACTACAAGAATATTGAAAAATGTTTTTTTTTAGAAGAGAAGCAAATGAGGAATGGTGAAAAAAAAAAAAAAAAGATCATATTTTCCAAAGAGGACAAAGAAACACGAAGCTCATCCTGCCTGCCTTGCTTGAGAGAGCTGCTCTGCATTCAGGGGTTAGCCCGGGTGGAGAATGATGCTGTTGTCTCACAAAGGACTCATGTTGAGCTGAATCTTTGATTACAGGACAAGTGCCTGCATTAGGCCCCTCATTGCGCTCACATTCTGCTCCTGCCATTTGTACAAAATTTCTGAGTGATCTCTTTGTGAGTACAGGCCCCAACTGAATCAAAGATGAGGTTCATCTTTATCACGTCCCCCCCCCCTTATTTTTCTGTGAGCACCCCTTTTCTCTTTCCCTGCTCCTCTTCTCGCTGATCCCCCTCTCCGTCTCTCCTTTCAGACCTCTCACCTGCTTAGGAAAAGGGACTGCTATGGACCTAAAATAAAACCTTAGGAATGGTAAATCCTGAAAATAGATGTAGAAGTGTCTTTTGGAGTCTTTTAGACTTCCCCCTCAAATTCAGTCACGTTCCCTATAAAAATGATGCATAACCTCTTGGTTTTCTTAATAGGATTTATGCTTGTTGTTGTTCTGCACACCCTGCCATGCCAGAGAGAGGACTCCAGAGCTGCTGCTGTAACCATGGCCACTCCTCATTCACCACTCTTGGCAAATTTCTCCTGGTGTAAAAGACAGTGGGAAGGAGAGATGCACCAACAGATGCACAAACATGATAACCCTGTGTCTCTCTCAGCAAACCACTATGTGCTTAAAACACACTGAAATTGTAGGCATTATCTGAAAACACTCTTTTAGCAAAATCACCTCTCAGTATTGCAGCATGGAAAACAAAGCAAATATATAATCAACCTAGATTAAAATCCAGCTTCAGTCGAATGTCACGCAGGCTTCATGCAGGCTCTGGAAGCTGGATTTTTTATGCATCTGCCCAAATTGAAAAGGTTATTTCTCTGTCTTCAGGATGACTCTTGAGCTGAAGGCAGAGTGGAGGGTTGCTGCCCTGAAAGAAGGGAAGTTGCTAGGAGATAAGTCCAAGATTTCAGACAGCATTGGTCAGAGTTATCTCTAATTGACAGCTGCTTACCCTAAGGGTCTAATTCTAACCTTGAGACCAAAACCATAATGAGAGGGCAGCTTTCCTTCACCCCTGTTTTCTAGCTAGGGCAAGGAGATTACTGCAGGTCTGTTCTTCTCTGGGTTTTGTTATGCTTCTTTTCGTGGGGCAGCCCTGTGAGGCTCAGAGCCTGCTGTGCTTTCTGAGGCTATAGTTTGCATCAGTGAGCTCTGTCTGATTCATACCACCTGAATAAACTTGCTCTTACAGTTAAGATCGTCTCACTTTTTCATTTTTTCTCTTTTTTTTCCTTTTTTTTTTTTTTTGAAAGGAGGAAGGGTGAAAAGAAATTCTCTTAAACATAAAATGATTTAAAAACTTTTTTTTTAAGCAGATACTTTAGTGTGAGGTCTATGGCTGACCCTTTTTCAAGGGGACTTAGATTGTCATTGTTGGTTTTAAATCAAGTCTGCGCTGTTAGCAAGTTACTGTTATTTAGGACTCAAAACAAAACAAAGAGAAACATTCAGAGAAAAGAGATTAATAGAGGAAGAAAAATGAAGTGGGGTAGGTTTTCAGGTTTTTTTTTTGTTTTGTTGGTGGTTTTTTGTTTATTTGTTTTTTAATTTTTTTGTTTGTTTGTTTTGGGTGGTTTGGGAAGTTTTTGCTTGGTTGGTTGTTTTTTTTAACTGACTTGGTTTGTTGGGATATTAATTTATGAAAAGAAATCTCTGGAAACTTCAATTTGTATTTTGATTATAACTTTCCTGTAAACTGTGGAACAGTATACAAGAGCTCTAAGTCAAATTTTTGCTTAGTTGTACTAATAAAAATCTGGTCCTCTTCCTCTGAACTCACTGGAGTTCCTCTGGATTTATACTAGGGTGACTGAAAACATACTTTGACTAAATATTTCCAGGGGGAAAATTAAGAAAAGGGAATACAGTCACATTTAGTAACCCATGGCAAAAGAAAAACAAGAAGAGAAAATAAAAAAGGAAATAAATCCCAAGAATAATTTTTTTAGAAAATAATCCCATGAATTCTTGAATCTCAGTCACTTTCATGTTCAACAACAAAAATCATTTGTTGTGCAAATTTTTTCAAGTAGGTAAGATCAAGTAAAAATTTATATATTTTGTGGAGAATGCAAGCAGGAACCAGTTCATAAATGCAATGTCACTACTCTAGGGAATTTCTCTGGCAGACACTGTGGGGCTAAATCCTCCATGGCTGAAACCATTTCCCATCCCTCTGCGTAAGAGCAGGTAAACAAGCAGGGAGCAGAAGCAAACTGCAGCTTCACAGTGACAGGGGGAGAGGATCACCCCAGCCCCTTCATCCTCAGCCTCAAAAGCCTGTCAATTTTGGATGGCATTTTGGGTATATAAATACCTACCCTTGAGAAATGCACTGAGACTACCAACTTGCTCCACAAAGACTGCCTGCTAGCGCTGATGTTTGCAAAGTTAGCAGTGTGGTCATTTGGATTGTATTATGGTATTCTTGTTCTGGAAGCTGAATCCACTGGGCAAATTAATTTCTGAAGGAATAGCTGAATGCCTGCCTGCCAGCCAACATGGATAACAGAGTATATTGCCCATGAGTCAGAGGGGAGTCAGCAAGGGAGATTGGACAGTGATAAAACAGCGTAAATGGAAGCTCAGGCCTTGGCATCACTCTCATCTCTGCTCTTATCTGTGTATAAAAAAAGACAATATCCAAGGTCCTTAGAAAAATAGCCATTAATGAGTCCCATAGAACGAACTCACAGAAAGGGTTCTGTGGAGTCTGGAGGAATTTGAACGAGCAGAGACAACTAGTCCAGCAGCGCATACATGCATAGCCATAACTGCTGGAAACCAGTGAGTCTCATCTTATTTTTTTTTCCTCTGTAAACTATTAGGTATATTTTTTTCTAATATAATGAGTCGTCTCATGTACTGCATATGACTTCTGCCCGTGGAAGGCAGAGACTTCTATATCACTTAAATGGAATTTATATATCCTTAAGGCTTCAAGTATAACTAAAAATATGGCTCAGTAGCACATTTCTAATAATGTCTATTTCTACAGAAATTTTACTTATCATTTAATAAGTTGTGTGCATTTGAAAGCTAATATTTGCATTGTCTGATGTGCAATTCAAATTTGTGCAGCAATTGCTGCAAGAATATCCACAAGAGTTGTTCCCTTGTTCCATAGAACAACTATCTTTTCTTAGCAGTGTCTTGGTAAAGTTACCTAAAATATTTGTTTCTCCATCTGAAACAATTAGAATAACAAAAAGCAACTCCTCCCATGATAAACTGTGATCTTCACAGTAGAGAGTTAAAAAAGCAACACAGAAAAAGAAACATGATCTTCACAGCTTCCAGATTTGTGATATAAAATTAGGTGAACTATCCCTCCACAGGGATTTAAAGGGTTCTAAGGCACCTAAGCTCTTTGCATGTGTTGCTGAAATAGTTAGGAAACCTTCCTAAATTTTTATCTTCCTGTGCACTTCACTTTCCTGACCAGGCAGGTCAACCTTAGGGACAGAGAGAGAAGATGCTTTGCAAATGAGGTTTGCAAAAGCTACTGACCTCAGGAATAAGAGGAAGAGACTGGAAATCTCAGGACTCTGTGACCACATCTTCATTCTCTGAGCCACCAGCATGCAGTGCAGGCATTTTGAACACGCTGGTGTCAGGACTGAGCCATAGGTTTGGTGCTGGTAAGTTACCCCTGCACAGCCCCTCATGTGTGAGCTTCTGATGGCCTTTTTCAAGGCTGCCTAAAAAAGATAAAACAAAAACAAAAAACCAAAAAACCAAACCCCAAACAGACAAACACCCCCCCAAACAAACAAACAAACAAAAAACAAAACCAAAAAATCCCAAACCCCACCCAAACCAATTGTATTTAAAACATAAAAAAATAAGAGCGGTCAGAGAGGGATTGATTCTTCTCCTTCTGAAACCAGTGAGACTACTACAAGGCTCCCAGTTTACATCTGTGGAGGTACCCTACACAACACAGTTTCAGGATGTGACCATCTTTTGCAATATCTGCTCACTGATACAAATTTTTTTCATTTTTAATAAAATAAGGTACAAGCATCAACAAACTTCCAGGAATAAATCTGTGCCTGTTCAAATTAGGGAACAATTTTGCTTTTGTACATGGCAACAAGATATATTGTAAGCAAAATTTTCCCCTTCGACAAGTTTTCAGATATTGAACATCTTCACATTTTCCTTCCAAAACCATTTCTAGCTTACCAGATATGTGACACATTAGAATAAAGTAAAAAAGTCTCCAAGTCCTGGGATCAGAACCAGTCTCCTTCAGATAATTAGCAAAACTAGATCTGACCACAGATCATAATGATGTTGCTGTCATCTTCAATAGTGGCTAAAATATTTGAATGCAGTTTCCTTACGTGGTATTCTACAGCTCTTTTTCCTAGCACAGACAATTTTTTATTTTTTTTTAATCAGTCACTGAAAAATAGCTTATGCCTTTCACAATATTCCATATATTATTATATTTACTTTTTTTTCACCCGTTCCTAGAAGTCCTCCTTGATGTACAAAACTGTGTTTTGAAAATCAACATCTTGCTTCCTGCCAGAGCCAGTAGATATGCCAGCCGGTAATAACTGGTTCCTAATTTTTTCTCTTTGTGCTAGAAGGGGGAAAAAAAAGTAAAAAAAAATTTCTGACTTTAAATCTTAGCCTATCAGATGAAGACTTACTGGTGCATTAGAGGCCTATTCAAAACAGGGCTTTTCTTGCAACAGGAGCCCCTAACAATTGGTAATGAGGACAGATTCCGAATTGTTTGTGAGCAGCTGCTTAGTAGGTAAGAGCTTGTTTGGATTCAATTGAACAGTGTTTTTAGAAGCAGTTACTGACCCCTGACCCTTCCTACAGACTGGGTTGATGGGATTAGGGAAAGCTAGCGTTCAGCTTACACTTGGCTATAACAAGCTGGCAAGAGATAACATACTTTTTAATTATCAAGTTACACCTCTGCCAAAGTTTGCCTGTGAATTTACCAAATGGGTCAATGAACTATAAGAAATCAAGCTTGGCTATGGGATAGTAGTTACATAAGAAAACAGTCTTGGTGGAGATACAATCAATACATTTATGTGGGATTTTTTCCCTCTGCAAATATTTCACATTTTCAAATCTTGTTTTACATGTGTTGTATATGGTATATATGCCAATGCAGCTTAAGGTAACAAAAGACCTGGATTGCTTCTTAGAGCTGCCAAAAAGGTAGCCAAGGGGAAAAAAAACCCATCAAAAACCAAACCAACCAACCAACCAACCAAAAAAAACCAAACAAACAAAAAAAACAACCCAAGAAATTTAAATTAAAGCAACAAACTGAGTAACATTAAAATCTGAAGCTGGATTTGCTCTGCCACACTGAGGCTGGAGCAATACAAATACTTACTATTGGCAAGAATCCAACTTGCCTAGCAGTCTACAGCCATAAGAAAATTAAACAATTGTGGTATTATTCACCTGAAACAATCAAACATAATTTATGACATAATAATTAAAAAAAAATCAAAGGCCAAAGGGATTTTATATCTTAATTCTAATTAATTAAAACAAAACAAAAATTATAAGACTTAATTATTTTGAATGATTCTTTCTCTGTTCTCTTTAAAAGCTGAAATATGAAAAATTCTCCAGTTGAAATTATTTAGGGCCCATAGCTTTCTTAGTTCTCTGCACTGTTAGTATACATCATGCTTGTTATGGGAGCAGTCAGTTCTGGGAAATTCTTGGTACAATAATCATAAAATTTATGCAGACTGATCCTCTCACCGACTAGAGAATTTATTGATAAGTCAGAGGAAGCAGTTCCACTCGGTGAGCAGTACAGATAGGTTGAAAGCCATAGCATGGCTTGGAAGGTTGGAAGGTTGGGTGGATTTGTCACTGTAGCTGTGTTTTCTGTTGCTGAAGGAGTCTGCAGACCCAGCAAGCTTCTCAGAAACACTTGGGGTTTCTCATGCTATTTCTGTCAAATCTCTCTTTTATCAGGAATGAGTATTTCAAGCTCAAGTTTCATTTCTAGTCACACCAAACTTCCTGTCTTAGATGAAGCAAGTCCCACTGGCACTTTAAAATAGAGAGGATGTCTAGGAATGAAGAGCAACTTTGGGCTGTGAGGCACACCTGCATCCAGGAGTCTTCTCTTTATGATGGGTGTTACCACATACCATTATTCCATGAAGTGTCTAGCTGCCCTCTCAAAAAAAGCTTTGTGTTTTCTCTCCTACACCTCTCTTAGAATCTGGCTTGTGAATTTCAGTGTTCTAATGGTCAGACACCATTTATTTTCCATCCTAAAGCTATTAATAGCTAGTCTATGGGCATTAGTTCCTTTACCAGTAATACCTTTTAGTTTGAATAGTGTCTTCTCTTCCCTGCTGTCTACTTCCCCAATATGTTTATACACGGCAATCCCTTCTTGCCTCAAAATTTGTTTTGCTAGGGCAAATAAATCAAAATTTTAGGCTCCTTTGAAATAACTAGTTCCTCATCTGCCTGATTTTCCCATAAGCCAATTTTAGCCTATTTCTATTTAAATTTTTCTTTCATAATGTGAATATCAAGAATTGTATGCAGTGTTTTGGAGGACACCTCACAAATGTCTGCTGCTGTGTAACTCTTCTACCCACAAATCTCAAGATTACATCTATTAAGTTGCTACCCTGCTGGTCTTCCAGGTCCTCCTCCCACTGGTTATTTAAAAGTGGTCTGCCAGTTTATAAAAGCAATGTAGCTATTGAATTTTGTGCTATTGAAATTCATCGTATTTCTATTACTAGTCTTCAAGGTCATTTTGCTTTTCCTGTATAATAATCTTATAATGTACTGACAATGTAAGTGGAGGGCACAGAAGGAAACTGTAGCAACAGAAGAGGTATGTGCACAGATCAGCTTTAGTCTATCAAGGTTAGTACTAGCTTTAGTATATCAAAGTTAGTCTTTCCAGGATGCCTATGTAGCCAAGGGGAGGAGAATAGCTTACCTAGGAGTCAAGTTGGAGCAAAAGTTTCATTACCTTGTGTGAACTGTGCTTGGTAGAGTTCATCTGTCATTTGCCACCAGAAGATCCTAGAGAAATTATTTCCACTGGAGCTAAGTCAGTCTTTGTGAATACTCCAAGTGTCTCTTTAATTCACTTTCTTTATCAATATGCTCGTATTTTTGTCTCTTAGTCATTCTGGAAATATTAAACAAGAATAATACACACACACACTTCAGAAGGTTCTGCAGTAGCTTTCTTCTAACCCCACACTTCATCTCTCAGCCCAGTGCTGGTAACTTGACAGGCAGCCCCTTCTGTACCATACTGCTCCCCCACGGATACCAGTTTCTTCAGCAGTCTATTTTTTTTCAGTGTTAATGTTCACATTCTTCTCCATGGACACCCC
>VXBX01004827.1:58220-82317 GCA_013400415.1 Scytalopus superciliaris | reverse complement strand
GCGGCTTCTTGCCCATGGCGGCGGCGGCGCCTCAGGGCTGCGGCCGCGCGCGCCGGGCGCGGCGTGACGTCACGGGGAGGGGCCTGCGGGGGACACGCCCCTTGGGCCTGGCGGGGGCNTGCCCCTTCCTGCCCTATGGAACGGGGATAGGGGCGGGATTGACAGGCACGGGATTAGTGCCCCTTCCTGCTTTGTGGAGCGGGGATAGGGGTGGGATTGACAGGCATGGGTTTAATGCCCCTTCCAGCCCCGTGTTGCCCTGAAGGACAAGGTGGTTCCTAAATTTAGAGGCTCTTTCTACCCTTATACACTGGAATGATCTCTTCAATCTGTAGCCCTGTCCTACCCTAAAGAACAAGACTGTCCTTGAATGTACAGCCCCATCCTGCCCTTGATCCTGTAGTGCCATCCCATCCCATAGCCCTGTCCTGCCTATAGCCCTGTGCTGCCCTCCAGGGCTGCAGCTCCATCCTATCCTATGGCATAATCCTATAGCTTTTCCTGGGGCCTATAGCCCTTCTTACCCTATACCCCATTCCCTCAAGCCTCCCTCAGGCTATACCCACTGGGGATGTAGCTCCATCCTGCTCTACATCCTGGCCCTAGGGAAAGGGCTGTATGAAGGGGTTTAGGCCCCCCTTTTCCCACCCCACCCCGACACACACCTGGAATAACGCTTCCATTTTATTAAAGTTCATCCAAAAACATACCAATAAATAAAAGAAGTTCACAAAAGTTCCAGGTCCGGAGCAGACGGAGAGTGAGGGGCTGTCATGGCCACACTCCCCAGCTCTGCTCATCACCCAGTGCCCCCGAGAGGGACAGCGAGGGGATACACTGAAGGGGCAACCCACCTCCCCGGGCCAGATCCTTATGGAAAACCAAAGAGTAAATCCAGCACCGTGGCCTGGGACGGCGACGCTCCTGGGGACAGAACCCGGCCTAGGGGCGGCAGTACAGGCGCTCCAGGGTGGCCACGCTGACCTTCTGCTGGTAGTCCTCCATCCTGTCATTCAGCTTCTCGTAGAGCTGGGAGAGACAGGAGTCACGAGGGATCCCACCTCCCATCCCAGTACCCCCTCATCCAGGTGTCTGGGGACTCTGCACCTACCACGACACTGTTCTCGTTGGCGGAGCTCTCCCGCAGCGCCTGCAGCAGCTGGTCAATGGCAGTGTAGGGAAGCCACATGGTGGGGGACGTTGGGGACAGAGGCACCTGGGAGGGACAGGAACCCTCGCACTGTGTTCCCAAGGAACATCCTCGCCACATCCCAGCTGCAGGTGAGCTCACCTCGATCCCAAAATACTGGTGTCCTTTGCCCAGCACAGCATCCACGTACTCCAGGACCAAATCCACAGCCTCCTCCAGCAGGTCGTAGTTCAGGTAGAGGCGCAGCAGCTCCGCAGCGTCCACCTCCTGCAGAAAATAAAAGGAAACTCAGCCAGGGAGTGTGACCAGGAGCCGGGATCATGCCAAGAGGAACCTGCTCCAAGCCTTGGTTCTGGGTGCAGAGCACCCAGCATCAGTGCCTGGAGCTGGGAGCAGGAGGGTGGGGTGGAGCTGGCGGGAGTCCATCAGAGTGACAGTCAGCTGGCAGCTCTGGGACAGATGGAACTTGGAGGTTTTTGGGACAGCTGGTCCCCTGTTCTCACCTTGTAGCTGTTAATGAGCCAGTTGGGCAGAGGGATCCCATGTGCCAGGAGCTTGTTGATGACGCAGCGATGGTACAGGCTGTTCTGGGATGGGTAACGCTCCAAGTAGGATGACAACAACCTCCAGGCTTCATCTGTGGCACTGCAAGGAAACAATTCCCCTTGGCACACGTGCCAGCAGCTCCTGCCACTGTCTGGGAGGCCATGGTGTGCTTCAGGTGATGTGGGGATAGCGTGGAAGCACAGCTCTCCCCACATCCCAGTCCCACAGTTCTGCTTTAAGTGGCTTTTAAGGACTCCTGACGTTCTGGATTCCCACAAGGCTCCTGCCTCCAGACCTTCCTCCTTCCAAACTGCACAGACATACCTGGACTCCTTGGTGGTGACCAGGGCGGAGAGCTGGTTTGCTGCCAGCCAGTCCCAGGCCTTGGCCTGCGCTGCTTCCCCTCCCAGCTGGAGCTTGATGCACCTGTATGATCAAAAACCATAAAAAGGTGTCTCCCTGCAGAGCCCAGTCCTTTCCCACTGGCATCAAAGCCACCCCTTGCAGGACTATTCCCAAGAACAGCTGGGAATTAGCTGCATTGTTAGGAAAAGAAGGTTCTTAGAGCAAATTCCACCCCAAAACCAATGTATCATCCCTCTGGCCCCACAACCCCTGAGGTGGGAGAACACCTGGACACGCACTTGAAGGTGAGGCCCTCAAAGATGGGCGTCAAGGGCAGCTTGAAGGTTTGGCACAAGGTGATGGCAGAGTCGAAGAGTCCAGCCCTGACCAGGAGAGACACCGTTTCCTCGGGCGTGGAGTTGCCTGAAGGGAAGGAGGACCAGTTAAAGCCTCTCCCAGTAACACCCCAGTGCTTACTGGGGCCTCACCCCATGTTACTCATCCACAGTTGCAGCAGCATCGCGTGCTAACAGCCTCAAACACTTTGCAGAGTACTTCTCAGTTCATGGCTGGAGGCTTTCCTGGCTTTCAGAGCATCCCATGAGCCCAGGAGCTATCCCTGGAGGGACTGCACAGAGCAGCAGCGAGCCACAGAGCTGTCCCTGATCTGTCATCACCTGAAGAGGGACTGCAGAGGGACTGGAGAGTGACACAGGCAGCAATATACGGCCTAGAGGCAAATGCTGCTGCTGCTGCTGTTTAGAATCAGGGAGTTGTGAAGGTTGGAAAAGTCCTCCAAGATCATTGAGGCCAGGGAGGGGACAGCTTCGTCACAGGTCTGTATCCAAGCAAACAAGGCATCAGCTCAGCTCTGCCAGCGCAGAAACTGCGGCACTCGGCTCCCTGCGTCTCCACTCTGCCCTCAAAGCAGCTGTTCCCTCCTTTCCCTGCAATCCCTTGCTGGGAAGTCACCTCCTCCTGACATTTAAAGGGGAAAGATGTGGGCACATTGTGTAACTCGTGTCCGACATACTAAAAGGCCCAGGGTGGGAGAGTTGTAACCTCCTGCTGTTTAATAAAGGAACAACTTTGATGGGCTAACACTGTTCCATGAAGCAGGATTTTCCAGGAAAATAAGTCATTAATCAATTAAAAGGGTTAGACTCGATGATCTTGGAGGTCTTTTCCAACCTTAATCACTCTACACTTCCATGATTTCCAGCAAGACAAAAGAGTCCCTTTTTGTCCCATCTCAGAAGCTCATCCCAACTTCCCCTGCAGATCACCAGAGTTTGGAAAAGTCAAAAAATGGTGGAAACCTTAAAAATTTGCCTTCCTGATATGCCTCTCTTGTGTTGTTGAACTTGGAGGACGGATTTCATGGGAGGGGATGGGAATGGGGTGGTCCCTGCCAGCTCCTGGTTTGTCTCTGGGGCAGGACAAAGAGGCTGAATCCCTCTCACCTGCCACAGCCGCTGCCGACACGTCGTGTTCCACCAGCGTCAGCCGGATCCGGGCCAGCAAACACTCCCTCTCCAAATCCTCCAGCTCCAGGATCTCGATCTGGTGAGTGGCTGGAACAGATGGATGCTGGGCTCTCAGCATTTCAAACAGCGCTCTTTGGGCACTGTGCAGAACGTCGTGGAATCGTGGAATTGTTTGGGTTGGAAGAGAGCTTAAAGCTCATCCAGTTCCACAGGCAGGGACACCTTCCACTAGACCAGGTTGCTCCAAGCCCCATCCAACCTGGCCTTGAACGCTTCCAGGGATGGGGCAGCCACAGCTTCTCTGAGAAATCTATACCAGGGCCTCACCACCCTCACAGGAAAGAAGTCCTTCCCAATATCCCATCTAACCCTGCCCTCTGTCAGTGGGAAGCCATTCCCCCTTGTCCTGTCACTCCAGACCCTTGTCCAAAGTCCCTCTCCAGCTCTCTTGGAGCCCCTTTAGGCACAGGAAGGGGCTCTAAGGTCTCTCTGGAGCCTTCATGCCCTTGTAAAACCATCTTTATACCCCTTTCCCATTCCAAGAGAAGCTGTACTCCAAAAAGCACCAAAGGAATGATCAGGACTTGCTGCCCTTTTCCTGCTCCCTTGACTGTCCTACCTCCTCAATACCATCCTCCTGTTCCTCCTTCTCCAGATGTTACCTAATATTTGGGAACAGCTGCTGCTCTGCCTGCCAGGCACATGCCATAAAAAAAACTCTTCAGAAAGAGCTGGTTTAAAAATACATGACCTTAAACTTTCCTACCGGAAGGCTGAGGATAACCTAATCCCACATCCTGGGCTGTGGCAGACACAGGCAGAGCTTTTTCCTGACAGGATTTCCAAGGGCACAAACAGTCTCGACCAACTAGAAATTGCCTGAAAAAGGTGGTGGTTTTGTTTTGTTTTTTTTTGTTTTTTTTTAATTACAAATTATTTCCACTGAGAAAAAGAAGAAGCACTGTCAAGGCATCAAACTGCTGAGAGCATGCACAGGAGCTCCTTGGGAAATATAGCTGTATTCCTTGGGGAAATAGCTGTATTCTTTGGGGAACAGTGGCAGTGTGTTGGAAATGGGGACACTGGGAGAGTTAACAAGCCTAAAATCCCCGATATTGATCCAGTGGAGGTGAGAGCTGCCCTGAACCATCTCCCAGCTCACATGGGAGCAGCAGAGAGGCTGTGGAAACTCCAGAGGCACAGGAAGGACCAAGACTGGGCACTTACTGGGAACAGCCATGCACTCCCCATCGTGGCTCCTCTTTGGAGATGCTCCTGGGCGCTCGTACTTGCAGGAAAAAGCAGAAGGAGGGTTTATAAGCAGAGGGCTTCCAGAGGATAAATCACTTCAATAGGATAAATCCCAACAGGAGCCTTGATTTGGACCAGGGAAGCTGTGCGACCCCTTAGGAACTCAAGTTACTATATCTCTGGCTCTCCGGAACATCAGGATCAGGTGACCAGGCTGCTGACCTGAATCCTGACTGAGATTTGAAACACAACCCTGTTACACTAACTCTGCTTAGGACTGGTATTCCAGTTGTTCACACTCCCCAAAAGATTTGCTGTCTTCAACAAAAGGTGATATATTCCCATACACATTCACCAGCCCGTTTCCAAAAGCTATCCTGCTTCCACCTTTCTCCAGAAAGGGGAATGACACAAGGGTCATGGATAGGGGTGGTGAGCAGGACAGGACGGCTGGCCAAGAGCAGCAGATTAAGAAGCCCACACCCCTTGGGAAGGACTTTGGAAGCTCCTTTGTAGGAAGCTCAGCATTCCTACCACAGCTCCAGAGGCTGGCTGCACTATCCAGGCGTATTCCGGGCGGATCAGCCGCAGGCAGTTAATAGCAGCCAGGAAACAATTTCCCTGCTTCTGAAGCCCTCGGAGTGTCCGCACCTCCCTGCCCAGGCGCATGCCGTACTCAAACATCACTGTTCCAGCTGAAAACAGGGGAAAACACATCAGCCAAAGAGCATGGAGAGGCCACACACCCGGCAGGGCCAGGGTCAGGGGTGTCCTGACTGGGTGGGCAGGGATCATGTGCCAGCCCAAGCTTTACCTTTCCGGTAGTTGTGCCGGTAGACATGGAAGGCGTAGAGCAGCTCGTAGTAGTTGTGAGTCATCAGATCCACCGCCCGAGCGTGGGATTCGATGATCCCAACGACCTGTGGCACAAAGAGGCACCAGTGGGTCCATAAGCCCTTTCCTTTAAAGACTGTGTGCCTTGCCCTGTGATCCCAGTGCAGGATTACCTCATTGTGCAGGTTCACGTAAGGGAATTCCACCAGGTCCTGGAGCTGGGATCGCTCGCAGAGAACCACCACTAGCTGGCGCAGGCAGTCCAGCTGCCTGCAAGAGGGAAGCACAACCCTCTGGAAGAGCAGGAATAAACCCAGGAGCAGGAACACAACCAGCTCCAAGATGCAGGATTTAAGCCACGAACAAACACTTTGTGACAAGCTCCCGCTTTGGGATGAGCTCTGCAGGTTTTTTCCTGGCTTAGAAACAAGTTATCCCTTCAGATTTCTACTGTGCTGGAAACAGAGATCCTCTGGAAAGGTCTCTCAGGAGGGCAGTCTCCCTCCCTCAATCCATTAAATAGCATTCCTATTTCTCCTCCTTTATTACAACATTTTTCTCTGATAGGATGAAGCTTTCTCTACCCAGTTCACTTCCCAAGCTGAAAACTCAACTTCCAATCTCTTCTTTATTAATCAACTTGGCTCCTAAAACTTTTAAACATATAACATTGCAAACAATCCTTCAGCCTCTTTCCAGGTTTTTTTCCTCCCATCTTCCTCCTTTGAGACAGTGCCAATCCCAGGTGTCCTTAAAACAGAACAGCCAAAAATGAATTCTGTTTTTTTAATCCCACCTTTACACATTAACTCCTAAAACAGCAGCCATGTCCTATCCTAAAGTATCGCTTTCCTTTCAGTTTCATGGAAAAATGAGTCCATGGGCCTCAAATAAAGGCATAAACTGTCACCTACCTGCCTGGATCTGGGTTTTGTGTTAAGGCTACATATGCTTCGCTGTTGTGTCCCAAATCCAAGTGATGCTTGAAGATGCAGGTCCTCAAGGTAGCCTGAAAACAGCACAAACCAGTTATAAGAACAGTAAGACACTCTGTGGAAGATGTTCCTGAAGTAACACCTTGCTGGAAAAGATGTGTCTGTGTACCTGGCTTCTCCAGTCATCCGCTGATTCCATGATGGCCAGAGTGGCCAGCTGGATCACCAGCTCTGGCAAACCCACCATGTCCAACAGGCGAAGAACCTGGAGGAGGAAACACTTGAGTAAAGGGTTGGCAAGACAATTTTGGGGTTTTTATTTTAGGAGCTGCTCCTGCCTCAAAAGATTTTGCCTATGTTTTAAGGGATTAGACTGAAAAAGGGAAGATCTGGGTAAATCACAGGGATCTGGATGAAATTCCAGCACAACAGATCCAGGTTACAGCTTACCTGGAGGATTCACCCCTGCACAACACAGGATTTTTGAAGCATTTTAGCATCAATTACTAGTTTTCTGGATCCTGAATCCAGGGATTCCCTCTCCAGGAGCTCAGTTTTGAGCTCACAGCGTGCCTAAACCCTGGCATTACACAAGAAGATCCTATCTCAGTTTGAACATACTAATTTTAATTTGCCTCAAAGCTTAATAACCTTCCCCTGAGGCAGCATCTTGTGTTGAGTCTGGACATGTCTGGCTTCTGATTCCAGCAGCTGGATCTCATCCTGCCTTTTTCTGCTGGATAAAGTCCTTGGCTATTAGGAAACTAATAGGTGGAAAGTACCTAAATTTCACATGCTCATCTTGTCATCAGCCCCAAAGAAAGTAAACACAGGTTTCACTTCCCAAAAAGTTAAGTTTTCTGAGGCTAAAGTCACTTCCTCCACAGCCAGGGATTCAGCAGGAATTCTCTGTGCTGTGTGGAAGGACTTGGTGCAAGTTTAGCTGCTCAGGACCATACCTTGTTGTAGTACTGTAGGCGTGGTGTGGAGACCACCTCACCCTCCTCTGGCTGGATCAGCCTGTCCAGGAACTCCTCTCTTCCCACCTCTGAGGCAGCTTGGCAGAAGCAATCCAAAGCCTGGAAGCAGACCTGGAATCAGCTCGCTGTCCCCTCAGGTGACTGACCCAGCAGCTGTACATGTGAGGTGACAGTGTGGCCTGTCCTAAATTCATGAAATCTTCCCCAAAAGCAGGTTCCACCATTCTGCTCCAATCTGATTCTTTCCCAAAGGAGGCAGAGCATGGGAAAGGCGTTTTCTGTGCACCTCCTCCCTTCCAAGGGAAAAGGTCCCAGACCCCCGAGCATGGGAAGGAGATGAGGGAGGGTCTTACCTTGTGCCCCTCACCCATGACAAGATAGCACCTGCCCATCATGAAGCAGCAGGAGCCCATGTTCACGTGGCACCACGGCTGCAGCAGGCGGATGTATTCCTACGGGAGAGAAGGAATGGGAGTCTGATTCAGGTCAGCACTTGCTCATGATCTTCAGGCACCCAGCACCAGCTGTTTTTTGGTGGCCCCTTTAGCTGCTGCGCTCAGACAAATCCTGCTTTTCCAGCTTGAGAGCTGGTTTTCAACAGTTCCAAAATCCCTTGGCTGCACTGATCATAGAATTCTGGAACTGTTTGGGTTGGAAGGGACCATTCAGTGCCACCCCCTGCCATGGGCAGGGATGCCTTCCAATAGACCAGGTTGCTCCAAGCCCTGTCCAACCTGGCTTTGAACACTTCCAGGGACAGGGCAGCCACAGTTTCTCTTCTCTGAGAAACCTATACCAGAGCCTCACCATCCTCACAGAGAAGAATTCCTTCCCAATATCCAATCTAACCCTGCCCTTGTCCTGTCCCTCCAGGCCCTTGTCCAAAGTCCCTCTCCAGCTCTCTTGGAGCCCCCTTCAGGCACTGGAAGGGGCTCTAAGGTCTTCCTGGAGCCTTCTCTTCTCCATGCTGAATATTCTCAGCTCTCCCAGCCTGGCTCCAGAGCAGAGCTGCTCCAGCCCTGTGAGACAGGATTCCCTCTATATTCCATTGCAGGGAACTGCAGAAGAAATATGGACAGACCATAATGGGGAAGGCAAAGGCAGTGGGATAAGAGTCAAGGCACGTGTTAGAAGAGGCACAGGAGAGGGCCAACAGCCAAGGAAGCACATGGATTCCAGCATGTGGGATAGGCGTGGGATGGAGCACCGATGGCACCAAAGGCATGATGGCACCAATGGGACCCAGCCTGGCCTTGTGCCAGCAGAGCATCCCCATCATCCTTGGAACAGGAGTCATGTCCCGCTAGGAGGGCTGTGGGAAGAGGACAAGAGAAACCAGCACTTGGAAGTAAAGTCACCTCTGCAGGTGCACAAACCACAAGCACCTCTTGCCTCACCTTCCCCAGCCACAAGTTCACTCAAAGCCACATGGCAACTCATCTGGAGTCTGGATTAGCAGCTACAAGGAATAAATCCTGCTATAGGCTTGCCTAACAGCTTGACACACAGAGTTTGGCCAGTGTCCCAAACCACTGCTTGGTCACCATCCCCACGGCTGTCTGCTCCTTGCAGGGAGCTTCCTGGCTCCCCACAATTTGGGTCACCGTGCTCCCAGCAAAGCTGCTGTTATCTCCCTGGGTCAAGGCACTTAATCCAAGTTTCCCTGACCGACTGGGATCAGGGAGCAGAACAGAAGGAGGAGGAGGAGCCAGTTTCTGCAGAGATAAAAGCCTGGAGCAGACACCAGCACGGCGAAAGCAAGACAAGGAGATTCAAAGCCAGCGCATATACCAGGAGGGAGATGGATGCTGCTCCAATCTTGGCATTTCCTGGTTCAAAAGCTCTGAAGAATTGAAATTCTTCTCTCATTCTTCTTGGCAGCAACACAAAAGGAAGCAATTCAGCCCCCAGGTGCAAGGGGCTGGGAGGATAAAAGGTTCTGCTGAAAAATAGACCTTCACTAACAGCCTGCCTGGCCCTGATGCCTCCAGGAATGCCCAGCCACGGATGAACTGAATCACGTGGAGCTGCAGACAAGGAATTGTGCTGGTCAGAATCAGAGCACAGGCAGCTCCAGCTGCCAAGAGCAGAGGGAGAGCAGCAGAGAACCAGTACTACAGCAGTCTGAGACACCTGGAAATCAGGAGTTTGCTGTCCCTGCTACTGAAATGTCAGGAGCAGCCAGAGATGGAATGATGATGGGTGTTTCTTACACCATTTTTTACTAATAAGGACATTTAAGAAACAGATGAGCCCTTTCTGGGTTGGAGAAATCCTTCTGAACCCTGGTTCTGTGGGCAAAGGTGCCACCAGAAAAGCTGTGGGCACACCAGCAGCCAACAAGCTCTTGGACTGTTGGGATATTTAAACAGGCTCTGCAAAGAAAGGTGTTTCTGGAATGTCACGTGGTCAGATAAGCCCTGACAGACTGAACTCCTCCATGAAAAGGGAATATAATAATCTTGAGTATCCAGATGCTCTTGAAAAGAGATGAAAGAAGAAACATAGGGGAGTGCAATGAGATGAGTTTTAAGGTCCCTTCCAATCCAAACCACTCTGGGATTCCACGATCTTAAATCATTCCCCATCAAACACTCCGTGGCATTGTCTGACCTTAGAGAGCTGTGACTAGAGGTGAAGGTTTTAAACTAAAAGAGGATATATTTAGATTGGATAATGGAAAGACATTGCTCCCTGTGAGGGTGGTGAGTCCCTGGCACAGGCTGCCGAGAAAAGCTGGGGCTGTCTCATCCCTGGAAGTGTCCATGGCCAGGCTGGATGGGGCTTGGAGCAAACTGGACTATTGGAATGTGTCCCTGCCCATGGCAGGGGGTAGAACAAGATGAGCTTTAAAGGTCCCTTCCAACCCAAACCATTCCAGGATTCCATGACTAGGAGAAAGCAGAACTCCAGCTCCCAAAAAGGTGATGTTTTTGGGAGTTTTCCAGCATCTGTGAGAGGAACAGCATGAAAGACTCACCTGCAGCTGGGTGTACTGACAGCTCCCCATCAGGCACTCTGGGAAGAGGAAGCTGGGATTGCTGGGCCATCTGAGCAGAGGTTAAGGAATACAGGAGAATCCAACCTGCAGAGCTCAGAGAACTAGTCTGGAAGCCAACATACCTCTCACGCTTCGATTGTGGAGGAGAGAGGAGAGAAGATTAAGCTGCTCTTTACACAAGTCATTATTTTGTAATAAGATTTATCCATATTAGAACAAAATCATTAGTACATCTAATCCCCAACTTCCCGAATCCCGTTACCCTTCCAAATCTCCCAGCATCCCACTCCGCCAAGTCAAGTTGTGAGAGCTCAGGGGCTTAAAGTCAAAAACTCAAATCCTTTATCGTGCACCTAAACCAGGATGAATTCTGTGAAATCTAAAAATACCCACAAATCCCATTAATGCCAACAACCTCACTCCTTCAGGCTTGTCTTGGAAATGTGGGGGTGGAAAACTGATCTGGGGATCGCAGGAGGCTCGGTGGCAATGGATTCACAGCCAAGGATACAGGAGAGGCAGAAAATCAGCCACTATTGAGGTGATGAGATGGGGCCAGTTCAAACTTGTCTCAGCCAAAGAGGTGTTTGGTTGTAGGAAGAGTCGGGATATGATATGTTTTCTGGCCACTTCCTGAAAGAAGAGCTCCACGATTGTTTGAGGGCCGGATACTAAAAGTACAAATTAAAGGAACAGTGAGGAGAGGGCCCGCAGCAGAGGATCCCAGGTTTTCCACCCCATGCTGTGCTCATCAGCCCAAACAGCACAGATTAAGTCAGGGCAAACCAAAAGCACGCTTCACATTTCGGCTTGTTGGTTTTGGATTTCTCTTTCCTTCTGGTTAAGTCAGAGGGAGCAGCAGGAGATCAAAGAGCCCCATCTCACAGTGTTTATTAACCACAGCTCAATTAAAACACACAACAAAGGGGCTCTTCTCCTGCTCCAGTTGTTATTCCCAGCCCAGCTGCAGCTTTCCAGCATGACAGGGAGTGCTGAGCTGGCTGTTCAAATGCCTCCCTCCTCATTCCAACATCCCGAAAATCCCCTCTTACTGACTGTTCCCAACGCCTCTCCAGGAGCTGCCACCTCCTTCCCTACGTTTCACATATTTCTCCCGAAGAACAGTGGCCAAACAGGACTTTCCTCATGAGGCAGCCAAGAAATAACCCACGGCGCTGGCGCACACAAAGGATGTTTTCAACTTCCCTGACATTTCCAGCTGCCTCCTGCACCCAGACTTTCTGTCAGGGACTGCTCGGACTCTGAGGATCACAGATGTCAGAAAGGGAAGGAAGCTCTTCCCCAGCTCACACATGGCACTGCTGCCTGTTTGTCCCAGATTTTCCCAGTTCCCTTGGAATTATCTCAGCCTCCAAGCCCTGACTAGTCACAGCAGGCTCCTACCTGTGTGTTTCCTCCCCATCCCTGCTCACCTCCTCCCTCTGGAACCACTTCAAGGCCGACATCCCCCTAATTAAGCTGCCTTTTATTCTCCCCAAAAAGACTATCCAAAACTTACATCTTTGCACAAAACTTTAAAGATATGAACCAAGTATCAGCTCCAATGTTTTGGGGAGGTATTCCCACATTTTCGAGCAGGTTTTGGGCAAGTATTTCTACATTTTCCCCCCACCCTGAGCTGCTGCTCCCCGTTGCTGTGGGATAAAGCTTAGAGAGCAGGATAGGTTGGATGGAGCTATGAGCAATGTGGGCTAGTGGAAGGTGTCCCTGCCCATGGCAGTGGGGTGGAACTGGATGAGCTTTAAGGTCCTTCCAACCCAAACCATTCCAAGATTCCATGACTCTGAGACAGACCTGGTCTGAGTCACTACAGTCACTGTACAGTGCACGAGAGGTGAGTTTGGCTGATGCTGCCAGGGTTAAAGTGAGTAATTTTTGGCTCAGTGAGGCATTCCCATCATCCTCAGGCTGAGAGTAAAATCAGAGTCCAACGCTCCAAGATCCCTTGTTGTTGCTTTCCTTTTGTGGACAGCCTGACAAACATCCCCACTTAAGTCAGGGTCATTCAACCACACAGTCCATTAGCTCCCTGCATAAAGCACTTCCCTCAGGTGGCAGAGCCAGGTCTAAATAACAGAAAGGGAGAGTTGATGATCCGTGGACACCTTACCCAGCTTGTGTGGTGCCAGAACGGTGGTGTCTGCTAACTCCAACACAGAGAGATGCTGCAGATTAGATTCCCTAGGGAAGAGAGGAGCCATCAGTGAAGAGACAACAAAACGCCTCCCGCTTTAATTGTGCTCATTGTTCAACTCCCACGAGCACAGAACAGCGAGGCCTGGCAGGGCAGATTTAGCACAAGGCAAAGAGTCAGCTCAGAATGTGGAAGGGAAAAAAAAAACCCCTCCCCAGTGCTCCTGGAGCGATACTCCCACAGCAATCACCAGCTTTCCACACCAGGAAGGGCATTTCAGGTGGATTTAGGAGGAATCAAGGCCAGAACAGGTAGAGACTTACAGCGTGTCCACAGGGACATCGGAGGCCAGGCACTGGCTCGCCCAGCGGATCAGGAAGTAGGAGAGCAGCAGGGGAGAGGTGCGGTGCAGCAGGTCCTGCTGGGACTGGAAGAGCTGTCCCCCTCCCAAAACCATCTGCAAGGAAAGCACAGAGCTCAGCTTCACACTCGAAGCAACCGGTGAGGTTTGTGTCAGGCCCAGCTCATCCCTCCTGTGAACACCAGGGTGGTCAAGAGCTCAGCAGGGAACTCAGCCCACCCAGGGGACCAGCAGGACTCTTGCCCCGTATCCCTGGAAGTGAAGTGTTCAGGGCCACGTTGGATGTGGCTTGGAGCAACCTTATCTAATGGAAAATGTCCCTGCCCATGTCACAGGGATGGAACTAGACAGTCTTTAAGGTCTGCTGCAACCTAAAGCATTCCAGGATTCTTGTCCCTGAAAGTGCAATCATGGCTTTGCTGCAGAGACCATCTCAGGGTCTCCATAAGCTCCAGCCCCGAGCAGGAGTCACGGGAGAAAAAAACAATCCAAGCATTTGAAGGACACAGGTACATCAAGGTGGGAAAGCAGCAGGTCATGTGCCTTGTGGCCAGGGAGAGCCTGGCTGTCACAGGGATCTTGCAACACACCTTAAATGCTAGCAGGACAACCTTACCCAGGAAAAAGAGATTTATTTTCAACCAAGAAACTCCTGCAATAACGTTTCTATGTAAACAATATTGTTCCAAACAAGGCTGTCCTTGTCTGGGGACTTGTTCCACATCCCTGAGCCCATGCAAAACAGCTGCACTGTCCCTCGTGTGGCCTCAGGCCTGAAGGGACACACCCAAACCAGTCCATCCCACCACTCCACACAGAGCTGCCATCGAGGGGGCTGTTTGCTCCAGCTGGAGCAGCTTCCAAGGGGCTGAAGCTGCAGCCTTGCAGTGTGGTGCCAGAGAACGGAGCTGCCACCGGTGGTGAGAGGGATGGGGAGAGCTGGGAGAGCTGTATGTATGCTGATTCAGGCAGGAGGTTGGAATCCATGCCTTCCTCCCATAAATAAAGCTTTGCCTCCTGCTTCCTCAGAGTGGGATAAAGGGAATTATAGTTGCTTAGGCAGACAAAAGCAGCTGGAGGAGAGAGCAGGACTTGCCCAAGCCTTGGGCTATTCCAACGGCCTTGTGGGAAGAGAGAGCTCAGCCTGGCAAGAGCGGAACCCCGGACTCCCAAGTTCCACGAGTATGGCAGCAGCTCCAAGGGCGGTACTCACGGGGTCTCTGAGGCGCAGCAGGAGCTGCTGGAGGATGAGCAGGTCCCGGCAGATGAGGAAGCGGATGGCGGCGATCTTGCCCACCCCCCCGCACACCACGTGGGCTGCAGTGCCGCTGCCAAACAGCTGGGACAGGTTCATCCGCAGCGCCAGGTGCGGAGCTGCAAGGGAAAACCACCCAGGTGAGGGCAGGAACTGGACAGGCAGGAACAACCCCCAGCATAAGGGCCCTTCCCGGCGTTTCCCAGAAGCTGGAGAAGGGCTTTCACCTCTTTCCATATCAGCCTCTGTCTCGTAGTCCATCTCTCGGATGAGCAATCCAATGGCGTGAATGGGGTTTCTGATCTCCTGCAACTTGCTGTGGATATCCTCCATCACGTTTTCCCTGCAAAATCAAAAACATTCCTGTCACCATGATCAGCACTGTGAGATTCCAACTGAAGAGGGCTCCCTTATGCTCCCTTCCAGGGAGGATCAGTACCTGGACATTCCTAATGGGAATCCTTGGCTGGCTTGGAGTTTTATTACAATGACTGCAGGGACCAGACTATTTATTCCACTCCCCCAGGCTACCAGGAAGTAACAGCCAGATAGTTGGCATTCCACAAGGGAATGATTTCAGGTTAGCATAAGAACCACAGGGCTTGACCAAGGCTCTGACCTCTCTCTACTGTCTCCAGGCATTTTTTCCCACACTTGTCCCTCTCCTGTTCTTTAGATCACCTGAGAATCACCAAAATTTATTTTCTGGAGGGGTTTTCGCTGGAAGATCCTGCTAACACAACAAAGCATGTTTCCCCATCCCTGGAAAAGTCTCCTGCAGCACAGGGAGAGGAGCCCACACATCTCAAACGACCTTGGATGTCAAGCAAGGACAGCTCTGGGCAATCCCAGCTCAGCCATCCTGAGAAGCTTCTGGAAAACACATCTCCTTACGTGTCATTAGCTATCAAGTCCTCCAGGATCTGCTCTGCAGCCTTTTCTGGAGGCTGGAGGCGGGAGCAAGCCATTTCCATGATGAATGCCATTTCCATGGAAATTGATTCTCCGATCAGGCGAAGGCACTGGACAAGACAGACAACATCACGAGACATCTCCAAATCTGCAATGAAAGAACCTAACTGTGTATTTTCCAAGAGATTTCCAAGGGAAGGTGGGAAGACCATGCAAAAACCAGTTAGTTCAGCTCCTATCACCAGTAACAGCAGATCGGTCCCAGTTCCCAGTGCCAAACCCTTCCCCACTAACATTGACGCTGAATTAAAGCTCAGGAGTTGGCAAGGGAAAGATTTGGGCTTTATTATTTGGAAAATAAAAAATGATGCAACAATAAAACAATGAAATTTCCTCCAAGGGATTTTTTTCCAGCCACAGGTTGAAAGGAAATAATGAGTGCAAAAAAAGAGCCCAGAGTAAATGGCTCAGATTGGTTCTGCAATCCTTTATGGATGAGTTTTTTAATTAAATCCATTTTTAAGGCTGTGACTGTATAAAACAGCCAGGGCAGGAACTGCTGGGGCTCCCAAGCCCAGCCCAGGCCTCCAGCTTTCCTTCCCTCAGCTCCATAAAAAGCTCAACCAAACGGATGATGATCCTGCTTTATAAAAATATATAAAAATCACTCGAGCATGAAAGTGGAGCTTAGGTAACATTTTCCATTGCCTTTTTCCTAGTGAACCAGCAGTTCAGGGACAGCAAAGCACAGAGGGCACTGTGGTGACAATATTACTGACAGGTTTTCCATGCTCCGGCATTTACTTTCTGGAGACAAGGAAAGGCACAGCCCCTCTCCACAGCTCGTGTGAAAGCATTTCATAAATCCTGGAGTGGTTTGGACTGGAAGGGACTCATCCAGTTCTACCCTCTTGCCATGGGCAGGGACAACTTCCACTATCCCAGGTTGCTCCAAGCCCTGCCCAACCTGGCCTTGAACACTTCCAGGGATGAGGCAGCCACAGTTTCTCTGGGCAACCTGTGCCAGGGCCTCACCACCCTCACAGGGAAGGATTTCTCCCAACCCAAACCAGTCCATGGTTTCATGATTCTATTTGCAGCCTTGACACCATTTTCCAATTCCTGGTGTGACCACAATGGCAAGTTTCACAAAATAAATCTCTCCATAAACCCAAAATAAAACTATCTTCATGCAACTACGGATCTGGAGCCCTTCAAGAGGTCTCTATGGAAGCTCCCACATTCCTGGCACATGGAAAAAAACTCTGTGTCTCCTCACCTTCAAAGATGGCAGCATCATCCTCGGTCAGCAGGTGCTCATTGGAGAGGAGATAGAGATGATCCACCAAGGAGCATGGCACAAGGAAGGACATGGAGCCCTGGAAGGTGAGGAGAAAGTCCTTTAACTTCCCAAGTCCTCTGGGGAAACTTCTCCAGGGAATCTCACCATCACCTAGCCTCACCTTTTTAAGCAGGCACACCATGCTGGTATAGGGGTTCAGGTGCAAGGCCAGGGGCCGGGAAAGAGCTTCCTGGTATTGAAGGCAGCAGGCATAGAACTTGGACCAGAATTCCACCTGCAGCTGCCAAAACTCCTCTGGGGAGCACTCGTACTCTGTCACACTGCCCTGGAACTAGCGGGAGCAAAACAAGAGGATCAGGAATAGAAGAATAAGGAGAAGCAAGATAAAATGAGGAAAATTCAGATCCAAAAGGATCAAGATCTTTCAGGTAGGTCCCCTAATAATTACTATTTGGATTCTTTGGAAGATAGCCTCTTTATTTCGGGTTCTCTTCCAAAATCACAAGCAACAGCTCTGCGTGGTGGGTGACCAAAGTGCACCAAGGGTGCAGAGACAGAACACCCAAAAAGATTCCAAAAAACCAAGAGGGAATGGTAAATCCAGGCAGGAAGGATGAAGATTTGTACTTTTTAAAAAGTCACATGATTCCTTTGGGAGAAAGAAAGGATAAACAAAGGCCTGGGGTCACTTTGCACCTAATTTACCCTCACTGAACAACCACAACATTGCACAGAACAAAATATGCCAGGAGAAAAGTCCATCTCACCTCACTTTCCACAGCTAAGGTGACCTCTTTCCTTAATTCATCCCACGTCAGATCCACGTGCCTCTCAGTTCCTTGAGAAAAGATCTGCAAAGCAGCACAGAAAACTTGGATTTCAAAACAAAATAAAAGTCTCCCTGAGGGTTCAAGCAGCACTGCATACAGGTAAAGCAGCAGGAGAGCACCAGCCAGCGCTCCGTGGGATGGAAGTGTTAAAAAAGGTCTGGATGCTAAATTTGGGATACATGGGCACACAGCAGCGTGGAGTCTCCATCCCTGGAGGGACTAAAAGCTGTGTGGATGTGGTACTTAGGGACATGGATTAGGTGTGGCCTTGTCAGCATTGGAGGAATGGTTAAGACTCCATGATTGCAAAGGGCTTTTCCAACCTTAATAATTCCATGATTCCATGACATATCCTGACAAGCAGCACCATAGAGGGCTGAGTCTCCATTCACCTGGCTCCAGCACAGGAATGAAAAACAAGCTCAGCAACCTGCTGTGCTATTGAAGGGTGAAAAAAGTCATCTGGAAACCACGTTCCGCCTCCAGCTGCCAGCTCTCACTGGCTGCAGCTCTCACAGCCCAACAGCCACTAACTTCCTTAAGGGACTCCCAGGGAAAACTGATGCCTCCCAAGAGCTCCAAGGAATCCTGTTGCCTCACATCTAAACGGCCAGGAAGAACTGGGAGAGAGGGCATCCCAAATTCCCTCTCACTGACCTGCAAAGCCTTCTGGATAGCTGCATTAGAGAACCGGCCCGGCATGAAGAGATATTCCAGGTAGGTTTCCTGCAGAAAAAAATCATGATTTAAGGAAATTCAAGCATCAAAAGAGCATTTAAGATGCTGCTTCTGATCTTTCCTCCCATTCTCAACCTCATCTCCTGGATATGTGTTTCTATCCACACCCTGCTCCAACCTGAGAAGAAAAAATGTCTCCTGCACACTCCAGACCCTGTTCATTCCTTTTTTTTTTTCTTCTGACTGATCTCATTGGTTTTTGGTGCTGTTTTACAGTTGCCTCACCCTGGGGTCCTGATCGTGTCGGACTGTCACCTCCTCCTCAGGTAGTGGCTGCACAAACACCTGGTTCCACTGGCCTGCAACATTCCTGGAAGGAAACAAACCCAGGATCAGCTTCACATCCAACCTGAACCAAATCTGTGCCTTTCACCAGCAAAATGAGCCCTCTGGTCTCGAAACTGGAGGCTTGACAAGTGACAGGTTTTGACAGGAGAGGTTAATAGTGGCATTCCCAAGACTTAGCTGATGGAATGGGGTGGAATCCTTCACTTAAATTAACATTCTTCCCACCCCACGAGCTCCCAGGGACTGACCAGTATCCTTTTCACCCTGGATTTAGACACTCACAGCATTTTCCACCCATTGTTCAACTCCCTGGCTCTGCACCAACCTGCCCTCTTAGCTTTATATTCAGTGATGATCCTTTCCCATCACCATCTCCTCAAAACATGACTGTTCCTGAAAGTGACCAGCTGGTTGTTTTGAGGGAGCTGTTGGGGAAGCACAGCCCACCCTCTGCCATTCTCAAACATCACTTCCAGCAATCCTACTGCCTGGATTTTTACATTTTTCACATTACTGTAGCTTGATTATAAATCTTGAAGTTGAGGAGCTCCGTCAGGGTTTTAAGGAGCTGCTCCAGCAGTTACCACAGAGGTGCAGCTACAACACTCACTGCTCAAAGTTGATGTATTTCACAACAGTTTGGTTCTCCTCGTTGTGCCACAGAGCCCAGATCTCCGCCGAGGTTAAGGCAAAGTCAACCAGAGTCTCCTAGAAAAGGGGGAAAGAGAGAATTTCCTTTCTTATCCTAAAACTTAAGGGCAGCAAAAAGAGATGTGAATACTTAACAGCAGCAAAACATTCCCTTGTGTCATTTAACAGGCTTTGGGAATTGTTCAGCCTGGAAAGAGAAGGCTTTGAAGTGACCTAATTGCCCCTTCCAGTACCTGAAGGGAACTTAGGAGAATGAGGGAGAGGGCTTGGAGTGACAGAACAAGAGGTAGTGGCTCCAAACTGGAAAAGGGGAGATTTATTGAGATATTAGGAAGAAATTCTTCTCTGTGAGGGTGGTGAGGACCTGACACAGGTTGCCCAGAGAAATTGTGGCTGCCTCATCCCTGGAAGTGTCCAAGGACAGGCTGGACAGGGCTTGGAGCAGTCTGGTCTAGTGAGATGTGTCCATGGCAGGGGCCTGGAATGTGATGAGCTTTAAGGTCCCTTCCAAACTAAACCATTCCATGATTCTATGATTTAAATCCCAAAGTCCAGACCTCTCCCTCATGGGGGCTGGGCCCCAACTCTCACCTGTGAGGAGAACAGGGAGGAGATGTGGTCAAGGCTGTAGCGGTTGCTCTCAGTGCTCACCAGCTGGAAGACACAAAACTACAAACACACCTCATAAGTAATTTCCTGAAGGACTAAAGCAGCACATCCCAGGGAATGTCATCACTCCTGTCCCTTTCCCTGCCTGGTGCTACAGGGAACACAGCCCTGAGAGCAGGAGGGGTAAGCTGAGAACATCACTGGGCCCTCTGTACCACGTACTGACATCCTGGCTTCACCCTTCTCCCCAAGGACAGTCATCCCTGCTGGGACCTGAAGGGTTTCCAGCCCTTTTCAAAGACTAAACCAGAAAAACTGTACGGCCACCACTCCTGGTATTGTTGGTGGCCACAAAATGTGGGAAAGGAAGGAGACTAAGGTGGGAGAGCCCCAAATCCTCAGCTCTACGTGTCCTTGCCAGAGGATAGCAGGAGTCACGCTATGTGCTCCTGCTCCATGAGGGAATTCCCTGGGGAATGGGATAAGCTGTCCAACAGATGATCCTGGTCTGTGCTGCTACCCCCCTCCTGCTAAATTTATCCTTCTGCACCAGTTGCAGATGAATCCACGCAGTCCCAGGAGCCCGGCATAAACACACCAACAGTACTTTCCAGGCTTTTAGCTCCTTTTGGACCTTTCCTTTTTCCCACGGCACATCTGTGCTTTTGGAGCAGGAGGTGAAAAAGGGAATGAGCCCTCATGGATCAGCTTAGTCACACAGGGAATTCCACTCCCAGGGCTCAGGCACACGTAACCCAGCGTTACGAAGGGAAAAATGTTTATTTACGAAGCACTGATCCCTCCAGAGGGTCAGGCATGAAGCTTTTCCCTATTTCTGGCCTTCCAGACCCAAACCCCAGGGGAATGCAGCCTAAAGAGTGGGGAAGTGCTGTGGCTCCCTACCTGCCCTCGCTTGGGTGCGTGCATGTAGACTCCCAGGTAGAGGCCCAGGGACTGGGAGAAGGCCAGGCGCAGGCGGTGCCCGGTGCCGGCCGCGAGCCGCAGGTCCCTGCTGACCGGCATGAACTCCAGCAGGTCTGCAACCATCAGGCACATCTGATCCTGTCAACAGGAAAAGTGTCAGCAGAGCAGCATAGCAAGAATCAGGGCAGAGAAACTGCCCTTCTCCCTTCTCCTCATTCCCCTTCTGGCCAAAATCTGCCCAGACTCTCCCACGAAGGGTAGGAATTAAGCCTCCGTGTAATGTACCTTGGCTTCTCCCGCCCCACCTGTGCCCTCTTCCCACCAACAGCACGGGCTGCCAGAGCCCAGGCACGTAGGATAAAGCTTCCCCTCCCTCCCGTGACACATTCCAGTGCCGCTGAGCTGTGAAAGCGCCGTGCTGCTCCATTAGCTCCGGCACTCAGTATCTGGAGCAAGAGGCTTTTATTAACTTCTTGTTGAAAAAGACACTTTTATTACTGCTAAAAGCAGGAGAAAATCCATTTAGGATGGCTCCTTGGGCCTCAAAGCACTCCTGCCTGCCTTCCCAAACACTGCAGGTCTGGAAATAGCCCTTATCCCAGAAACGAGGCTGGGGAGGAAACCACTCGCTTCCCAAATGCTGCTACAAAAACATACCCATGACTGTTCTTACATACTGTCCCAACTCGCAGCACAGTGAGGCCACAGCAACAATTTAACAGGAGATAAATCACTGTGAAGCACTCACCCATCACTCCTTGAGCCTCACTTTGTTCACCCAAATCCAGGCTTTGCTCACCTTGTAGGACCACATCCGAAGTTTGTGGTCCTGGCAGAGGGCAAAAAGGAAGGCATCGTGATCCAGGCAGTGCACAGAGAGGCTGATGGGCAGATCCGACGGGCCACCATCACCTCTGGAAAACCAAACTTGGTATCAACAGCTTTAAAGAAAACTCCCCATCCCTGGAAGTGTCCAAGGCCATGTTGAACAGGGCTTGGAGCAACCTGCTCTAGTGAAAGGTGTCCCTGCCCATGGCAGGGGCAGCATTGCATAAGCTTTAAAGTCCCTTCCAACCCAAACCATTCCAGGATTCTGTGAATCAAGGCAGGTGCACAGATCGGAGGCACTGGGGTTCCACCACTGTGGATATAAATCCAGATAAACCAGTGGGGTGAGACCAGAAAAAGGGAACATTTTGGCATCCATGGAGCAGAGGATCCCACTACATCAGTAATAGATAAACATGGACCTGAGAAGCCCCTGGGCATGGATCCTGCCAGCCCCAGGCAACCCCCCTCCCACTTCCAAGGAAAAGGCCGTAGGATTTGGCTGTGCACTCTAAGACACCCTTACAATCCAAGCCTAAAGATCCCAATCCACCACGGAGCATCTGTGTGATCCCCTCGTAACCTCTGCCTGTCAGAAACACGCCTGACACCTCAGCACAAGGGCAGTGTAATCCCTAATCCATGCTGGCTGCCAGCCACATCCTGGACAAATCCCTGGAGGCCAATTACTAGAGAACATATTAACAGACATACGGAACCAGTAGGACCCCACTAATCCAGCATTCCACTTCCAACTTCCGTAGCTCCTCTGACCCAGTTAACTCTTTTGGGCAGAGTATTTATAGGTGCCTGTATGACCCAAGCTAAATATTCCAGGTGAGGGGATTCAAAAGCCAAAATTAGCTCCATTTATCCATCTCCACACACTTACCTGATGGCAGTTGGCATCCAGCCGGTGAGGAAACGCTGCACCACCGAGCTCTGCTTCAACTCCACAACGGAAACGTTTCCTTTGGAAAGAAAAGGGACATCAAAAACCAAAACTAAATGAAACTCCGAGCTGGGAGAGGGGATGCAGTTCCCAATCCTTACCTGGAACATCGGGAGGAGGCAGCTTGAGGACAAAGATCCCTCCTGAGGCAGAGGGAAGGGCAAAGAGAGCCTCCCCCTCGCTGCTCAGCCAGGCCGCGGAGGCGACGGAGTTGGGAGCCAGCCCCGGCACGCTGGGAATCACATAGTAATTGGAGGGATCTCTGATATGGATTTTGCTGATATCCGTGAACACAGACTGCACCTGGCTCTCCGTTATCAGCTCCTAGGGAGAAAACAAGAGGAAACAGCCTCAAGTTGTGCCAGGGGAGGTTTAGGTTGAGTATCATGGAAAATTCCTTCATAGAAAGAGTTATCAGGCATTGGGACAGGCTCCAGTGGTGGAGTTCCCATCCCATGTGGATGTGATACTTGGGGACATGGGTGGCCTTGGCAGTGCTGGAGGAAGAGTTGGACTCCATGATCCTAAAGGGCTTTCCTAACCTCAGTGATTCCATGAAACAGCAACATATCCACACATATCCAAGGCACAGAAAAGAAACACCAGGCACCCGTGGAATGACAGCTGTGATGCTGCTCCCTGATAAAAAGGATTTTTCCAGCAAAAAATTTTCAGGACAGCTCACAGCAAACCACTGGTGACAAATCCTGGGAAGAGTAGCTCTGCCACAGCACAGGGTCATCCCTTGGGAAAGTTCTCCATAGCTCTAAAAGCATGAGAGAAGCTCTCCAAGAGAGAAGGACCTGGCAAAAAGCAGAGGAAAATTCAGAGCAAGTGGGGAGAATCATGGAATGGTTTTGGATGGAAGGGGCCTTAAAGGCCATCCAGCTCCAGACCACATCCATGAAGAAATGGTAAATAGGATATAAATCCTGTCTAGGATCCATCTACCAGTGAATGAAACACACATGAAAAGCCAAAACCAGTGTACAGGCCTCCTCAGCTGGGGAAACAGCCGAGGCTCCTTCCCAGCGGGTGCTCAGCTCCAGCAGTGCACACAAGGGCCAGCTCCCGAGCAGGGCACGGCTGCATTCCCCGAACACTCCGTGTCCCCTGCGGGTCCCCCCGGGCACTCACGCTGCGGTAGAGGCGTGCGGGGTGCGGGAGCAGCAGGCGGTGCACGGTCTGCGCCGTGAGCAGCAGCACGACGAGGTGGCTCTGCAGCTCGCAGAGGTGCACCCCGCCCGGCAGGAAGGGGCAGCCCTGCACCCGCAGCCGCAGCGCGTTGTGCAGCAGCGGCACGTCCAGAGACTCCTCCACCAGCTCCACGGTGTCCCCCGACGTGCTCCTGAGAGGGGGGGGGGGAAACGGGAGAGGAGGATCAGGAAGGTCTAAGCGGGATGAGGAAGGTCTTGAGGGGGTGAGAAGGATCTGAAGGGGATGAGAAAAGGAGGGTCTGAAGGGGTGAAAAGGGACTGTCGAGGAGGAGGAGGGTCTGAGGGGGTGAGAAGGGATAGGATGAGGAGAGTCAGTGCGGGAGTGGAGGAGGGGAGAGGTGAGGATGAGGAGGGTCTGAAGGGGTGAAAAGGGACTGTCGAGAATGAGGAGGGTCTAGGGGGAAAAGGGTCTGAGGAGGGTCGAGGATGAGGAGGGTCTGAGAGGAAAAAGGGCCTGAGGAGAGCTGAGGAAGGTCTAAGCGGGATGAGGAGAGTGAGGATGAGGAGGGGATGAGGGGGTGATAAGGGATGGATGAGGAGGGTCA
>VXBX01004826.1:82805-120893 GCA_013400415.1 Scytalopus superciliaris | reverse complement strand
GAGGTGTCCTTCCTCACTGAAGGGGGGTCAGACTAAGTGACTTTTTAAAAGACCCTTCCAACTCAAAACTATTCCCTGATCCTATTGTTTTATACATCAGGGAGGGCAAATAGTCCTATTTTTCTTCTCACACACACACATTTTTCAATTAAACCTGACCAGGTTACAGGACAAACAACTGGAAACACACAAAATGCTTTTTTTTTTTTTTTTTTTTAAAAAAGCAGCAAAAAAAGAAAGGATAACTCAGAGAGACTTCAAACACACCTAAGTAGGAACACCAGTTGGAAGTTAACAACTGGATGCAAACACATTCCTGCTCCAAGCTCTCCTCCATCACAGACCTTTCACCTCACGGGGCTGCAGAGCACTTTGTGTGCTGCAGAAATCCCCTCTACCCACTCTCTTAATGCCACTTGTTATTCTCCAAAACCCACAGCAGGCCAGGCACAAACACACTAAATGAGCTCCTTGGAAAAGGCAGCACAAAGAAAGGTTTAACCTCTTGTTGTTTAACAACAAGCCCCAAAAATATCTTGTTTCTCTGAGTTCAGAGAAGTGATTTCCCAGCCTAAGCAGCATGTGAGAGTCCCCCCCATGGCTCTTGCAGCTCCTTTGTGAGCAGGTTGTAAATTATTCTTAATATCACACCACGAAAACCCACGAGAGAGGAAATGGAGCTGTATCCAAATGCGAGGACAGCATTTAAGGGGGGGTGGAAAGCAGCAATCTCGCCGAGAACTCTGCCAGCACACACCAAGAGGAAACACTCCCGCCTCTTCAAAAGAGCAAACCCAATTTCCAACCCCCTCACAATCGTCAGGACATCGATTTGCATCTCCTGGAAAGGACAGCGGAGTGAGCAGCTCAGTGCCCGGGAGCAGCACCCGGCTGGGGAAGCTCTGCTGGATAAAGCAGTGGCACCTGGGGTTGTGTGTTTGCTGCACGTTGGGCCTGTCAAACAGCAACCCTGCTGGGGTGGTTTGTTTCTTGTAGGCCTTCCTTGGTAACCAGGCTCAAAATCTAGGCAGGATCCCATCCCATCCCATCACAGNTCTCCCTCTCCCCTTTCCCTCCCCCTTGTCCCTTATTGGGGCTGTTTGGGGGGTCCCTGTCTCGTTGTACCCAGTATATAAATTTAATATATGTAAATATATATCTATATTTCTTCAATTTTCTCTGCTGCTTTTTGCTGTTTCTGGAGAGGGGGGGGGGGAATCTTTCTTGTGAGGTTTGGCTGTTGGCAGAGAGAGCCACCCCAAACTCTCACACCTGGGGATCTTGGGGAGACCATTTATCTGTGAGATCTGATGAGATCCCCACCCTGGCTAAGCGAAGATGATCTTTTCTTGTGTCTTCTCGCACTTCAAACATCCTCTGCTGCCATTTAATGTCATTGAGAGGCTGTTTGGCCACAAAGCTCCGGGCCAGGAAGGAGCCCCTCCTGTCCCCTTCCTCCCCCAGAAAGGCATCAAAGGGTACAGGATTGATCAAGGAGTTCACCTTGGAAATTGCAGCCCCATGTTGTACTCTCTGTGGGCAGAGGTTGACAAAGGTGCCCCTGCAGAGGAGCTCTCAGAAGGGAAAGCTTTGCCTGTTATTTACTCTTAAACTGGGGAAATGAATGACTTTGTGATTCATTTGGATGAAGACAAAAGCACAAGGCTGTCAGAACTTATTCCTGCCTTCAAATCCCCCAAAGGTGGATCAGCAGAACAGGTACCTTGGACTGTCAGAGGGCAAACCTGGGCTTGGTGAGCTGAGAGTCCCTCCTGGAGGACAAAGGAGTCCAGGAAGGCTGGACATTCATCAAGAAGGAAACCTTAAAGGATAAAAACCAGGAGCTTTGGCTGGAGCTCAAGGGGAAAAAGGAGTTTCTGACCTTTGGAGGAAGGGACAGGAGGAACACAAGGATGGTGGGAGGTTGTGCAGTGAGAAAATGAGAAGGGCCAAAGCCCAGCTAGAGCTTAGTCTGGCTGTAAAAGACAATAAAAAGACTTCTACAAAGACATCAACAACAACAGGAGGGCCAAGGAGAATCTCCATCCTTTGTTGGGCATGGGGGGAAACAGAGACAAAAGCTCAGGAAGAGCCTGAGGTACCAAAGGCCTTCTTGGCCTCAGCCTTTACCAGCAAGAGCAGTCTGGGGGTGCCCAGTGCCCTGAGGTGGCACACAGGGGTGGGGAGCAGGATGGACCCCCAGGATCCAAAGGGAATTGGCTGATCATCCTGTCCTAACAAGCTCTGAAAACCCCCTTGTGAGGCAGAGCACTTAAATGTGGCTTCTCCAGAGCCCACCACTGAAAGGAGTGATGATTTTGCCACATTCTCTGATGAAACTGCAGCCATTTTCAAAAAATACTTATCATTGAACCATTTTTCACTCAAAACTGCACAACTCTGCGTTCAAGCAATCAAAAGCTGATCCCTAGAAGCTGAACCATGTGCACCACTGATTCCCCACCTCCACAGTGGGAAGATCCCTGCTTTGACAATGCCCTAAAAAACTTCATTTCCATTTGGGAAATCTTCCATTTGTCCAGCTCTGCCACATCCCAAGAAACCAACCTGCTGCAAGGAGTGTTTTAACTGCCCTGGTGTGGTGCCCAAAAAGCCAGTGCTGGGAACTCATTTAAGCAGCTGCAGAAAAGGCTCTTGGGTCTGGTTTCTCCTTCCCCAACGTGCTCATTAGGGGAGGTTTCATTAGCTGGGGGCTTTTATGGCACTCCAGTAAAACTTAATGTGCTCTTTCCCATGATTTATGGCCTCCTGATTGTATCCTTGCTGCCTTCAGTCCTTCCAGAGAGAAGCCCACGAGTTCCTGGCACCCCAAAGCCATAATTTAAGCTTTGAAGGAACTTCACCTGCTAATTCCTGGTGTTGGAATCCTTGTCCCAACACGTGGATGGAACTAAGGAACAACAGATGGGAACCTGCAAGCTTTGGGGGCATTTTCTGCTCTGTCCATGAAGCCCAGAAGAAAAGCCATGTTTGAACTCCTCCTAATCTAAACAAGCACGAAAAGCAAGCCTGCAAATAAAAACTAAGTGTGCTGTAGTCAAATAGTTTATGATGGGACCACCCAGGAACAACTGATGGAATTATAGAGGAAGAGCAACCACTTGTTACTCTTCTGGCTTTCACAGACCTAAAATCACCTTGGTTTTCCCTTTCCTGCCCCAAACACACCCCCAGATCATGCACATTTTAGGAGAAATGGCAGAGAAGGAGCACCCAGCTGGTGTCAGACCCTCAGGCGACGTGAACAACAAAAGAGGTAACTTTTAAGTGTTTACTGAGCACGTTTCAAGTGGCAGAAACAGTGACAAGGTGGCAGGAGGGCATTTTGGGGACTCCCCCTTACAAATCCTGCAGGGATTTTGCAGGGTGGAGTTCCCAGGTCTCCACACACAAAAAGCAGCTGGTTCTTGAAGAAAAGAGGAGCAGGAGCAGTAACCAAACCCAACCTTAGAAGCTCCATTTTTCTCTTGCTGCTGAGAAAAAAAAGGTCACTGAAGAAAATTACCAATTCAGCATAAAATTTACATATGCCATCAATAATAGTGTTAATTTTCACCGTCACAGCTCATCTTCTCTTGGATTCCTAAGCAGAATTCTCCCAAATTTCTCAGGAAAGGGCACTCCTGGGTTTGCTACGAGGTAGGTGAGCACATTTTACAGTTCCAGGAAGAGCCTGGCAAAGCAGGAACCTTCATAAATACTCTTCAGAGTACAGAAGGTTCAAGCAGAGAAATATAATTTAAAAGTGAATTTATTTCTCTGAACTGGCATGAAGGGAAAATGTTACTGGTGAACTGCCATCCCTGCAATCCTCAGGTGAGCATTACCGGAGGGTTTGTTTATTTTACAGGCTGCGGGAACAGCTTTAATTCCCTTATAAAGATTCTCCAGCACAAGGTAACATCTCCTTGGGGAGGGGGAAGGCAGGAAGGACTCCAAATTTTGGCATCTTTGCTGAGACAACTTGAGTGAGTCAGTGCTTTATAATGGCACTCATTAATATGCACGGCCACTTTGCTTCATCAATAAAAAGCCAGAGGACTTAAGTGACTAAAGGCAGAAACAGCTTTTGTTATGCATACACATAAGTTTCTAATTCTCTGGGAGCTGTGCAGTCCTGGAAAAGGCTACTTTTAAATGAAATTACACGGAAAAACAATCTACATAAAGTACACGGAGCACTGGAAGCAAAACCATATGCGTGAGTTGTGCTGATCAAATGTTTTCCAGCCTGATGTGCAGCTTTCCCAGGCTGGGGGACACTTGCCAGGCCCTTCACTGGATGAGGGAGGGCAGGGAGGAGCCAGGGAGGAGATTTGCTGCTGGCTTGGGTGTGAAGAGCAAAAAGAAGAGTTTAGGGCAGATTTTCAGGCACTTAGTGGAGCTGAGGCTGAGGCCATCGGAGCCTTTGTTGTCAGGCTTTTGGAGTGAAAGCAGCAAAGCTGGTTCGTGTTCTCAACCTCTCCTGCTGCTTGTAGAGAATCCCAGAATCCCAGCATGGATGGGGCTGGGAAAGCCCCCCGAGCCCATGGAGTCCAACCCCGGGCCCAACTGCAGCCCCTTTCCCAGCTCAGGGCACTCAGTGCCACGGCCAAGCTCAGTTTAAAACCCCCCAGGGCCGGTGAATCCCCCCCCTCTCTGGGCAGGCCATTCCAAGGCCTGAGCACTCTCTCTGCAAAGAATTTCTCTCCAATGCCCACCCTAAATGTGCCCTGGCAGAGCTCCAGCCCCCCTGTCCTATTGCTGCCTGCCTGGGAGCAGAGCCCAACCCCCCCCTGGCTGGAACTGCCCTTCAGGCAGTCCCACAGAGTGATGGGGTCCCCCCTGAGCCTCCTCTTCTCCAGCCCAAACCCCCCCAGCCCCCTCAGCCTCTCCCCACAGGGCTTGTGCTCCAGTCCCTTCCCCAGCCTCGTTGCCCTTCTCTGGCCCCGCTCCAGCCCCTCAAGATCTTTCCTGAGCTGAGGGGCCACAACTGGACACAACACTCCCGGGGTGGCCTCCCCAGGGGCAGGATCCCTGCCCTGCTCCTGCTGGCCACGCTATTCCTGAGCCAGGCCAGGCCACCATTGGCCTTCTTGGCCCCCTGGGCACCCTCTGGGCTCCTGTGGAGCTCCCTGGCCATCCAAACCCCTCAGTCCCTCCTCCCTGCCTTGTATCCCACAGCTTCCACTTAAATCATGATCATAGAATGGTTTGGCTTGGAAGGGACCTCAAAGATGGTCTAATTCCACCCCCTGCCATGGGCAGGGACACCTCCCACTATCCCAGATTGGTCCAGGCTGGCCTTGGACACTCCCAGGGATGGGGCAGCCAATCCCCACAGATGGGACAGCGACTGGCTGGGAACTTTAAGTCTTTAAAGGTGACAAGAGTCAGCAGAACTCTTTTCAGAGCACATTCAAGGCTTGCATTACACAGGCAAATAAAAAAAGCAAGTCAGGATGACACCGAGGGCACTGAAAGGACAGGATTTCCACTCTTCAGGAGCTGCATCTCCTGCTCCACTCCCCATCCATAAGGAAGGGTGGGAGATTCCTTCCCACCAGACTTTCTGGTTTCCTACTATGCAGAGGACTAATATTTTATGTGAAAGTAGTGACAGACATGTACAATTCACTCACAGAAAAGGAAGTATTTTAACATTTCCAGTGGCTGGAATCAGATGATCTTCAAGGTCCCTTCCAACCCAAACCATTCTGTTCACAGTGGTCAGGCTGGGTGTCAGTTTTGGTGGTTTATTCATGAGATCCTCAGCAAGGAACTGAACTGTGTTTCTCCCTGACCACAGAGCAGAACTGGAATTCTGAAGTTTTTCCCCCCCAAATTTTCACGCAGTTCTTCTCTTCCAGGTTTTTAATGCCCAGGCTGCAGTTTCCAGCCCTGACTGGGACTCCTCACAAACCTCCCCAGGCCCTGAGACCAGCCTGGCAGGAGCAGAGCTGAAGAACAAAACCCTTACAAGAGCCAAAGATAAGAATAATCAAACAGAAGAATCTGGGAGGGAAGTGTGACAAAACCAGGGACAAAAGAATTAATAAGGATGAGAAGGGAAGACTCTCTGCACTTGAGGAATACTCAAACAGTCAGGTTTTGAAAGGAAGGAGGGAACAGACTTAGGTCACTTCTGTATTATTCATCAAGGACAACCCCACTTATTAATCTTCTGAAACAATACAAGGATTAATTCCCCATCTCTGCAGCCCTTCCAAAGCCTCCCAAAAAAAAGCACTGAGGAAACAGAGTGTTCTGCTCAGTGTTTGTTGCAGTAGCACAGAGATCATCACCAGATTATTCCTGTGTACAGACAGACCTTTAGTCAAAGTTACAAAGCTCCCACAGGGAAAAGATTTGACCTTTTGGCTCTTCCACTGCAAAAAAACCTTCAGTAATACCTACAGTAAATAAGGGAGGGGAAACCTCCACACAAACTGGACCCACTGCAAATCTCTGCTCACGAGATCAAGAACACCATCAAGGTGAGAACAGGCAGAGAAAACCAAGAGTATTTAATTAAAGCTGGTGGGGGAAAGATGATTTGCCAAAAGAAAAAAGCGTATGTGGCAAGCTGGACACCCCCCTCTTTTATCCCTTCCCAAGTTTTAGTGCCAGGACCAGCCCTGAGCAGCCAGCCAGGATCTGCCTCCTCTTTCTCCAGGCAAATCACCCCAAGACATGCAAATTTCTCCTGGGAATCCCCCAAATACTCACAGCTGGAGCTTCCAGGAGTGCTGAACTGGGAGGTCTCCAGGAACTTGCGAGGTGTGGATAAGTTAGTAACATCCATGAGAGGCACAGGAGAGGCATCTTTCACCAGTGAGCTGTGTGAGGGCAAAGAATGGAACATTTTTAGTCCTTGCTCACCAAAAAATCATCCCGCAATTCCAGATGCTCCCATTGCCAGGGCTCCTGGCAACTCCTGAGCCTTCAAACCTTTCTGTTCCCAGCAGAAACCTCCACCCTTTTCCTCCCCTTCACACTCCTGTTCTGTGCACACCCACGTGGCTCCCCATCCCAAAGGAACCTCCTCACTCAGGAATTAAAGACTTTCTCCTTGGTCATTTTCCTCATAAATCCACATTGCACTGGTTACCAGAAACGTGTGACAATGCACAATGCAAGGCACAAGGCTGGGCATGGCAGGGCAGCCCAACGAATCACTTTTAGGTGAAAAAAACTGGAGAAAGGTCCTATAATGGAGTTCAGGAGGTTTGCTCAGAGCTCAGAATGCTTATGGAAACTGCAAAAATAAGGGCTAAGCTTAATATCCTGCGTAAGAACCACCTCTGTTCCTTATGCTCCTCCAAAACCATCCTTACAGTGAGATAAAACACACTCAAAACCAAGAGAAGGAGTAAGTGCCAACATCCTTGCACCCTGCTCACCAGCCAGCCCAAGCAACAAGCTGTCCTTGCTGCAAGAGCTCCTGTGATCAAACACCCAGGATGTGCAACAGGGAACATGGGAATAAAGAGAAACCAGACCAACATCAAGGTCCCTGCAGCAATCACACCAAACTGCAGTTAATTAGCAGTGCCCCAGCCTGGGTACACCAAAGCTTTGTGTCTGGTTTTAATTAACAAGATGAGTAAGGAAGGCACTGATGGCTTGCTAGAAATTTCAATTTTAATCAATTCTTTATTTCATAATTTCACTCAGTGCAACTTGCTATCTCGCCTCTTCTTCTTGGCAAGCAGATTTTCAGTCCTTCTCACAATAAAATGCTAATTTCCTCTTTTCTCTGCATCTTTATGATGTGCTGGCTCTCCCCTTTTGCTCCCCACCCTCCTACTGTACACAAATGATGTCCCAATGCTGTGTTTCTCTTTCCTAGCCACTGCCTGCCTTCCCTGGAACAAGTCCTGCCCTCAAACACAGAATTAGCCACATTAGGAATAAACAGTCAGGAATCTTCTACTTAATCTGACCTTCCACTGACCAGAGGCACCAACAAGGTGAAGAAACATCAGCACTTCTAGACCACCTTGGAAACACAACAAAGCCAAGACACTTCAGCTCAGGCTTCCAACACTGTGGCCTCCATCTATTGAGCTTTGAAAGTCCATCTGGAAACCTTCTGGTTATCTGGGAGTCTCTTAAAACTGGGATGTTTGGCAGAAAATGAATTATTTTCCCCCATTTTCTTCTCTTTGCCTGAGCTGAGCCTCGTGATCAGGACATTTGTGGGAAAGGTGTGAGCACCAGAGAAGGAAAAGGCAGCCCAAAGGAACTGACCTCACCAGAACCCTGTGGGAAGCAGCAAAACCCCAAGAGAACCACATGGAGCAAAGTGAAGGAATGAGAACAGACTGTCCACAGCACTGAAGGGCCACCAGCACATCTGAGCCTTCCTGCTCCTCCCAGGCATAGGAATGAGGAATTTGCAGGGCAGAAATGCAAGGCTGGGGGCTCAGCTGATGGTGCTGTCCCAAGGCTCTGCTCAGGCCAGGGGGAATGTTGTCCTCTTCCCTCCTGGGGCAGGAGGGCCCACCCTGGTGGGAGGCAAAGGCCAGCAGAGGCTGCAGCAGCCAAGCCCCCCTGCTGGGCTGCAGTTAAACTGGGCTCCCCCAGGCTGGCTCCCCACAGCCCACCCCCCCTGCTGCTGGGGCTGCTGTGCCACAGGGTGCCACCTGCCTGCCCAGGGGTGCCCCCCAGCCCAGCCCTGCACACTCTCCCAGCCCAGGCCCCTGTGGCACAGCCCTCCTTGGGCACTGGGGGGGCAGATCCCCCCCTGGGCTGGGGGCTCAGAGCAGAGCCCTCCCCACCAGGGCTGGGCTGGGGCAGCCCCAGCAAAGCTGCTCTGCCCAGTCTGCCTTTGGGCCCCCTGCCAGAGCATTGCTGAGTGCCTGNCCTGCTGCCCCCAACCCACCCGATCCTGCCCCTGTCCTTGCCCCGCTGGCCCACGCGGCTCGTGGATTTGATGTAGAGGTGTCTGTGCAGCTCATCAATCAGCACCAAGTGCAGGTTCATCTTCTTGCTGTGCAGCTCCAGCCTCAGGTCACTGAGCCCCTCCACCTGCAGGAGGGGACCCTCCAAGGAATCCACAGCTGACACCTGGCAGCAAAACACAAGGGACAACTTGTGAGCATCAATTCCTTCATCTCTCGGGACTGGATCATCCCTCCGGGATGATTCTATCCCCAAAACCCTCTCCAAGCAGGAAACCTTTAAGTAATATAAAGCAGAAAACCCTTAAGTAATATTTCCTTATTTCTATTCCTAAACAAAAGTCAATATATGGAAGGGTGTGATGCTCAAACAACTCAGATTTAATGCGCAGTCTGCAAATATTTGGCGTGCGAAACAAGTTAGTTAAAGCACAGTTCATTAAATAAAAATCAAAGCACAGTTTGCCCCAAAATAAGAGGATTATCAAGCAGAAAAGTGCTAGAAGAAGACAGTGGCAATGATGTCTGATTGCTGGTATTCTGTCCATTACAGAAGCACCCACAAAACATTAATCCCACTTCCACAAATGGGGAGAAAACAGCTTAAATTTTATTTTCCTGAAGTGGTATCAGGAGGCAGCTGGAAGAGTTTAAGTAGGCCCATCTTTTAGGGTGCACCATTTGAGTCTCTGCAACAGTGACCAGCTGACAGCCTGTGGGCAGCAGAGCAAGGAACCTCATTCCATTTATATCCTAAAAACAAATATGGACAAAACCCAGACAGGGATTAAACCCACCAGGAACGACAGATCAGTGCCTAAAAGCAACATTACCACTTTGCATCCCTCCCAGTTCAGCTGCTTTTCCCTTTAACAGAGCACCTGCACAGTTATTAATAAATAAATAAAAGCACCCCTCTGCAGCTTCCAAAACCTCAGTGCTGATGTTGTAGGAAACCAGAAACAGCATGTTGGGCATAGAGGGGTTTAAAATGAAGTTTAAAAGCCCATTCCCTGCTAACTGCAGATGCTGTCGGAGAAAATAAGATGTTTGCTTGCACTGGAGGATTTCTGTTCATAACAAACCTGTCAGTTAAACATTAAAAATTAAAAGCCAGGAGGGCCAATGAGCAGAGCCCAGCCAAGGGCTGGTCCCTTAGTACTGGTAAATATTAACTATACTGCAAGAACATCTCTCATCAGTGGGTTCCTTTCCTTGCCTGCAGCTCAGGAATAACCCTGGAATGGCCTGGGGACAGCCAGGCTTTTTAAATCAGGAGCAGTTGCTAAAAGGAAGCTGCACTTCTTCCTTCCTCCTGGAGAATCTGGCCAGGAAGTCCCTCCCTGTGACATTCCCTTCTCTGCAGGGATGAGGAAAGTGAGCAGGATGGGCTCAGTCTAGAGCAGGAATTAGTGTCCTGCTGTTAATTAACTAAAGAGGCTCCTCCCAACCCCGCTGGCACTCACAGGGATCCCATCACTGCACACAAAGCACTGCCCCATCCTCCTTTTTTCCCACTATCCCTGTGTGAGCAGCCACGGAAGTTTGGCCATGGCACATCCCAAACCCACACCACAGCTGAGGCAAAGCCAACCCCCACTTTCCCTGTCCCCCAAAAGCTGGGCCAGAGCACCCACAAGTGGAGCAGCTCAGCAGACACAGCTCAGAAACCTCTGGCAGAATCCCAAATGCCCGTTCTTCTCTCCTCCCTTTGGCAGGTAGAGACGTATCCCAAATTTCCCAGTTCCAAAGGCACTTTACCCACCTCCCCCCAAGGCACTACACTGATCCAGCTTGGAAGGGACCTCTGGAAGTTTCCCATCCCATTTCCAAGCAGGTGTAACTTCACCATCATCCCAGGGGGCTCCAGGAGAGGTTGGACACCTGGCCACTCTCAGTGTCTCTCCATCTCCTGGGGTCCAATCCCTCCCACAGGGAATTTTCTCCCCGTGTCCCCCCAGAACTGGTGATGGTCCCCCCTGGTCTGTGCCCCCCTCTGGCTCCCACTGTGTTACCCAAAGAGCAGAGAGGAAGAGAATCCTGTTTTCCCTGTCCCTGCACACACCGAACTGAGGGTACAATTAACACCACCCTGGCCGGGTGTTGGATAACGAGCACTGAAGATGCTCCAAAGCAGTGCTATCACCTTTAATTAGCTTTTCACCCCTTTCTTTCCCCCCTCCCTGAGCTCAAACCACCTTTCCCACTTAATTCCCTGGTTTTTCACACTCCCATTACCCACTGGGGGCTACTCGTGGCAGCAAAAGGGCCAAGAGATGTGGAATTGGACAGAGAAGGGGAAGAGTCACCCCACAAGACTGTGATAATGGAAGGGCAGCCTCTCTCAGAGCACCTGAAAATCACACGTGCAGAACAACTCCAAGCACTTCAAGGGTCCACAGAAAGCCCCTGAGGGTCCTCTAAGTCTCTTCTTTCCATAGACATGGCTCAGTTAAACGGAAATAATTGAGTTCTGTTCATTTTTCTGAAGGTGGATAATGGCATTGTGGTGGACACCAAGGTAATTATAGGTAAGAGAGCCCCCCAGGTTATTCTGGCAGGGCTGGGGGTGCAGGAGAGGAGCTCCAGCAAGAGAAAGCAGCTGGAAAGGGAATCCACAACAAACAGCATGGGTTTCTTCTTTAAAAAGCTGATTACAACAAGCAAATAGAACCAAAAGGAATTACAGGTAACCCCCACCACCTTCTTTAACTCCTTCATTCAGAAACCTGTCTCTCCTACACACAATGACTGTAATTTAGGCAAATAATAATTAAAACATTGGCCTGGATTACCACAGAATTTGGCTTAGATAAGCTGATAGTTACTTCTGATGTCCAAATCTACTTATCTGCATCTCCTTATTATCACCTACAATGGGCAGAGACCCTTCAGAAAATAAGGAGCAGCGAAATAAGCCTGAAAAAAGAGCTCTGCTTTGTATAAGCTCAAAATTGCAAGTTTATAGAAAATAACTGTGGCAGCAGCACCATTAGGCAGCTTGTTTAAAGGTCACAGGCAGTTTATAGCAGGGCTTAATTGCCTTAAAAAGAAAATGTAGCTAAACATTTGCTTAGCATAACATCCAATTTGCAAGGGTTTAATTTAGCATTTCACAACAAACCCGAACCTCAGCACTAACAAGGTATTTGTCAAAATTCCTTCTTTCCTGACTTTGGCTGAAGTTTTTCAATCTGCTTGCAGTTAAATCTATTTATTGCCTTGAAGGTTTATCTGAATTTCCACAGACAAAATGAAAACCCTTCACTAGATGCTTTTCCAGGGCGAAATAAACCCAGAAGAATCATCAGATCATACAATCAAAGAGCAGTTTGGGTTGGAAAGGACCTCAAAGCCCATCCAGTTCCAACCCCAACACCTCCCACTGTCCCAGGTGGCTCCAGCCTGGCCTGGGACACTCCCAGGGATCCAGGGGCAGCCACAGCTTCTCTGGGAATTTAATCCCAGCTCCTCCCAGGGAAGAACTCCTTCCTAAATAACGGTTGTTCACACTAAAAACCCGAATCCTTTCTGTCTGGGAAAGCAGTTTATTCCGAGTTCAGGCGACAGATAACGAAAACACGAACAAACAAGCGAGAAAGGTTAAAAGAAAACAACGTGGTGGGTCACAATTGGGAGGCAAAAAAAAAAAGCCGTGTTGTACACAAACACAATCTGACAAAAGGAGCTGAACCCTGTGAATGAAAAGAGTAAATAAACAGCAGCAACCCCCGAAGGTTCCTGCTGAAGAAAGACAATGCTGACATTTAAAAGCAGAATTGATCTCCTGCTTTTACAAGGGCCTCGTTTCACGAGGAACAGGGAGGGGAAACAGCTACAGAACGACTTCAATACCCGGAGACAGATCTGAACAAGCAGCTCTGGGGATTCCATTTGCACCTGACACGCCTGAGACAAGGACCTGCCTGAAAACTCTGCCTGAGGAGCAGGAGGGTCCTCACCCTCCAGCTCTTGGGACTCTGCACCAGGTGAAAAGGCACAACACCCACCTCTCTGTTCCCTGGGATGCATTTCCCAGAGAAGCTGTGGCTGCCCCTGGATCCCTGGATGCATCCAAGGCCAGGCTGGAGCCACCTGGGATAGTGGGAGGTGTTCCTGCCCATTAGACCATGTTTAAGGTTCCTGCCAACCCAAACCAGCCCAGGAACCGAAGTGCTGCAGAGGAAAGCAGGAAGAAGCAGAAGAGCAGCAAGAAACCCTCGCAGGTGACACCAAATTTCTGTGCCACCCACTGCCTTGGCAGAGAAACTGTGACAGATTGAGCAAAAGCCATGGGAAAAACAAGTTGAGGAGAGGAAAGGAAAGGGAAGTGAAGGTGTTGGACTTAAATTGCACCTGGAGAAGAGTGAGAAAACATGTTTACTTCAGAGCTTTTTGATTGTGTTCTCTTTTTCTCCCACCTCAAAACCCAAACCACTCACCAGAAGTTTTAGTTCACCAGCAAGAAATTAAGCAAACTCTTGCCTGCAAAAATCCCCACATTTTTGATGGACAATGGAGGAAGTCACAGGATCCTGGAGTGGCTGAGGTTGGCAGGGACCTGTAGAGGTCACCAGGTCCAAGCCCCGTGCTGAGCCACACAGGACCACGTCCAGATGGCTTTTGACCATCTCCAAGGATGGAGACACCACAACCTCCCTGGGTTTTGATGGTCAGAGGGACTCCCGTGGCTCAGGTTGTGCCCCTGGCCTCTGGTGCCATCCCTGGGCACCACCAGAGCCTGGCACTGCCCTCTCAGGTCCTGACACACATTGATGAGATCCCTCTGGGCCCTTCGCTCCTCCAGGCTGAGCTTTTCCTCACAGCAGAGACATTCCAGTCCTCTGTGATCCTTCTGGAAGGGGCCAACACCCAAAAACCAGAAGCCTCTTGAGCACTTTGAGCCTCCACTGGCTGGAAACACTTAATAAGTGACTGATTAAACCTGCTTTGTATCTTTTAATTACAAGCCTGACATAAACTTTTACCAAGCGAGGCTGTTTTTCATCTGGGAATTTGTCCCAGCATTTTGGTTGCAAAGGGAATCAAGATGAAGCTGAAAATGTATGGCCTTTGGGGGCAGAACATCCGAATAATGGATGCATGGAAAACTGGGACACAGCAGGCACTTGGGAAATCCAAAGATTGGGAATTGCCTGCTACCAAAATGCCACAGGCCAGTGGATTGGCAGCAAGACAAACCAGGGAATATGAATTGGTTAAGATGACCCTGAAACTGAAGAACACCCAGAGGTTCCTAAAGCAGGGGAGCCTTTAGCTAAAATCATGGGAGACAGGGAAAGCACATGGATCAATGACAGCTGTTCCTGAATGTCTCTGCCTCCCTCCCCTTAAAAACAGGGAAAGGAGAAAAGCTGCATGGAATTAGTGAGCAGCTCGTGGTGTTGGGTATCCCAACAGGATATTCAGGTGAGGGAGGGAAGTTTTGTTCACCTTTAACAGCCCTGCAAGAGGATTAACAAGCACAAAGCACACAAAGAGCTATAAAAGATGATTCCCTGGCAATGGTTTGGAAAGAGCTGATCTCACTCCCTCCCCTCCAGGAGATGGAAGGATTTGCTGACCCACTGATGCACAAAAGGGGGGACTGATACAAATGACTGAGGGGGAGAGTTTTGCACAATCAGTTTGGAAGATTCTGAGCTACACACACACACAAAAAAAAAGCTCAGGTTGCAGGAAAGCAGCTCCTCCTGAGACAAACCCTCTGTGTAAACTGATTTGGTGGGGGAAGGACAGCAAAATGTACATGCAGGACCAGGGTAAAAGGGCTCTTGTGGGCAAACCTGTTATAAACACCTTCACACAAAGCACAAACATCGTTTATTGTTTCAAGTGTTTCAATGGCAATGGCCAAACTTCCTGTTTTCCCTCCACAAACTTTTAAATATTTATAAAATTATGTTCCTCCCTTGCTGTCCTTTACTCCAGCTACATAAATTTAATTCCCTGGAATTTGCCTCAGCCCTGTCAGCCATCAATCATCTCCTGCCTCCTCCACTCACTGCAATTCATCAATGTCTCTGCAGCAACCAAGAGCTGGAACCCAAAGCGGTGCTGAAGGAGCAGGGGGGCCAAAACCAACACGGGCTGTCCAACTGCTCACTTGGCCTTGGCCACAAAACCCAAGCCATTGCTCCAGCAGCACGGTCAGCTGCCTTCCCCCCAGTGGGAATGGCAGGAGAGCTGTTGGCACCACAGAGACACACAAGATTTTTTTATCCTTTCACTTCTCATTTTGGGGGTTTTTTCGCCTCTTGATTTAATGCACTTTCATTTAGTTGCCATTGCCATGGAGGAAAGGCTGTTTTTCCACAGTCTCTCTGTCCCAGAAAGTCTTCTCTCTGTGTGAAGGATGCCTGGAATGACAGGGCCCTGATGAACTAAAGCAAAACCTCAGGACTTTCCTTAATGGGAACCTGCAGCCCCCCAAATTTATTCTCTTCCTGACTTCAAGTGACATTTCCAATCTCCACATTCCCTGTGTCCCATCTCTCTGCTGCCAAAGGAAACCTGAATTCCTTTTATCAGTTATACAATCACAGACTGATTTGGGGTGGAAAGGACTTTAAAGCTCACCCAGTTCCAACCCTGACACCTCCCACTATCCCAGGTTGCTCCAACCTGGCCTTGGACACTCCCAGGGGCAGCCACAGTTTCTCTGCCCAACCTACTCAACCCAACTATTAATTTACTAACTTTCCTTACAGAATTCCTAAATTCACACAGGACTGACATCAGACTGTGCTGCCAGACAGGCACTGCTCCTGCCCAGCCACGCTCACTGTCCACACACCTCCATTTAGGAGCTCTGGAGGTTCCAGTTTTCCTCCAGATCTACCTGGAAACGTTTTCCCCCACCAAACCATTTTCCAAATCACTTGGTAGCGTTATGCCAACTTCAGCAGGCATAAATCAGCTTACTGCAGTGGAAAACCCACGTGTTAAATTCCTCCCAAATGTTACAAATGCCTTACTAGAAACTGAATTTATTACACCTTTTCACAAACGGCTCGTCAGCTTTAAAGCTACATTTGCAAAAATAAATCAGGCAGATTTATCCAGATTATTTTATATTGCCCCATAACCCTTCTGCAGCAATTCCTCTTGCTGGCAGCATTTTGTCAGGGGCAAAACTCACATCTTAGAACCCAGGGTGGTTTAAAAAAGAATTCCTGGAAAGACTGGGGGGTTATTGGAAAAAAAGAAAAAAATCTGCTGTGTTCAGACTCTACTCCACCTTCATTAAGGGTGTGTTTTCTTATTTAATAAACTTTCATCAGCTTAAATGAGTGGTTGTTTTGAGCAGAGCCAAGAGCCCCCCAGAAGGCTCTGGAGAGACAGCTCTGCTCCATTAACGAGGGGCTGGGGTCAAGCACGTGGCAATGCAAATGAGGAGCATCAGCTTAATGAACACACTGCTCAGATAATGCAAATTACAGGATGAAAAGAAGCAGATGAAGTTACTGATAAGTACAGCGAGGGGGGGGAAAAAATTACAGGATGTTTCAAAGGGAAAGAAACTCGGCGTTCTGGTGTGTTTAAAACTAGTCTAGCGGGTTTATTAAAGAAGTGATCAAAACAGAACTTAAAGCAAAAAGATACAGGAAAGAGGTGAAATATCTTCCAAGAACACAGAGAACAGACCCTTCTAAAGGAGCTGGAAGTATTCCAGTGACCTTCATTTGAATCATGGAATATCCTGAGCTGGGAGGGGCCCACAGGGCTCACTGAGCCAACCCCTGGCCCTGCACAGACACCCCAACAATCCCCCCCTGTCCCCCAGAGGATCATCCCAACCCTCCTGGAGCTCTGGCAGCCTCGGGGCCGTGCCCACTGCCCTGGGGAGCCTGGGCAGTGCCCACCACCCTCTGGGGGCACAGCCTGTCCCTGAGATGCCACCTGAGCCCCCCTGGGTGCTGGCCCAGCTCACAGGGAGCAGGGAGGGAGCTGCCCCTCCTGAGGAGTCTCCCATTCCCCAGCCTGGACAAGCCAAGCACCCTCAGCCCTCCCTGTGGGCCCCTCCAGACCCTTCCCCAGGCACAGAGAGCTCAGCATTTCTGTGCTTGTGCCAATCCCTGGAACATAATCCACATATCCACCAACATCCCAACAACCAAGGGGCCTCCACCTCACCCTGACGGGACCACCAGGTTATAATTAATCATTAATAATGAATACAGAACAGACACACCTCAGCAGGTAATGAGAAATGAGAAACAACCCTTGAGATGTCCCTTCTCCAGAGGCCTCTTTGGAAACAATAAGGTCAGTGGTGACAAGGCACGTTAACCAGGAAAAGACTTGTTTGCCCCAGTACTGGGGAAAACATTATTGCTGTAATTTAGGGGGGGAAAAAAAAGAGAATTTCAAGCAGAGCCAAAATTTAAGCTTGCCATTAAAAGCATTTCTGTAGAATCCCAAACCAAATGTCTCTTATTTCCACCTAAGGCATTAATTCCAAAATATAAAACTCTTCCAAGAGCAGCACCTGAATCCTCGGGCTGCAATGAGGAATGCAGAAACAAAATGAAAGGCTGGTTTTATTGATTTTCCTTGTTCCAGCTGAAAGGCAGACAGTAAATAAAATGCAGACCAGGAACTGCATTGCTATTTTTATTTATTTCATTATTCCAGGCTACTTCTGGTGTAAAAGGCCTGCTCACTACACAGTCCTTTTAATTGCCAGTCTCTTCTCGGTGTGTCCTGAGGAAAGCCACAGGTAGCAAACAGTCAAGTGGAAAATGAAAATAAAAATGAAAACTCTCAGCAACGCCCAGGGCCACAAACAGGAAGGTTTGAGTCACTCCAAGTGCCTTCATGGAGGATTAAAGGGAGTGCACAGGAAGGTGGGGGGCACTGCCAGGGAGGAGGGCACGGACTCCTGGGATGCTTTGGGTGGGAAGGGACCTCAAGGATCATCCAGGGACACCCCCTGCCTTGGGCAGGGACACCTCCCACGAGCCCAGGTTGCTCCCTGTTCATCCAGCATGGCCTGGGGGGAACTGGATGATCTTTCACCTCCCTCACCAAACCATTCTGTGATTTCTGCACAGCATTTCCACTTATTAAAACACCTCTGACTTCTGCCCACGTTGTCACCCACAAAGTCACCCAGTTGTGCTGTAAAGTCCTGCACTCAAAAAAAAAAAATAATCTGTGTTTTGTAAAATGCTTTGGCACTGGGGCTGGGCAGCACCTCCAGTTTGGTTTGCTCCCAACAGAAAGGTGGGATTTCACAACTAAGGAATGCTCTTGGAAGATGTAAACTCAATACAGCCTGTGGAGCTGGGTGGAAACCCATTTCATTCCTCCTGAGGGTGCCAGTGGTGAGTCAGGATGTGTTAAAACTGCATCAGCACCACGGAGAGTGACCTCCCGTACCTGCAGAGCCCCCTCCTCTCCTGCCCTGCTGGATGCTGAGCCAACCACGTCTGACTGAATCCAACAGCGACACCAGCCTCCAGCTCCACCCCAGGAACTCCAACGATGTGAAGGGGCAGGGAAAAAGTGGCCAGCTCCAAAAACAAAGCCTTCTTCAGCTCCAAAAACAAACCCTGCTGCTCTTGCTCACACCAGAAAGGAGAGCAGGGGACATACATTATTCTTTCCCTGACATTAGGAAACTGAAATGCCAGTCCTTAACATGGACAAAGGGAAGAAGTGCTGGAGCATTCCCTGGCCTGTCTCTGAGGAAACAAATCACTGTCACTCCAGCTTTGTGTTTCCTGGGACAGAGACACTCACACTAAAGGAGGATGAGCCCACATGTAAAACCCAGGAGTTCTTCACTCTGTAACACAGGGATGTGTCAATTTAAGTGAAGACAAGTCAGAGGGCTCCATCCTTCCCTTTTTCCCCACTTTCATCCATCCTTCTTGTTGTCCTAACATAACAATTCCACTTGGCCATAGCAGTTATCCCTCCCTCCTACCCATGGATTTATTTCTGCAGCTTCACAGTGTCTTCTCACCTGACACAATCCCAGCCCAAGGGCCTGTAACTGCTGCACAAAGAAATCAAGCCCACAGTAAGTGTGTCATGGTCTATCAGAACTAAAAGATTTATTTTTTTTTTTTTTAATAAAAAAACCTTGATATATTTTTTACAAAGTGGTACTAGTTCATTAAAAGTACAAGTCTAGACAGGTAAGTGTCAGGACATGCAAAGAAAGTACCTTGATGACTTTTTATTTAATTATATTATGATATGACCTTTGCTTACTCAATTCAACATTTCTTCTTTCAACTGATTTTAGCACTTTCTCTCTTAGACTGTACAAACAAATGGCAAATATTAAGTAATCCCTGTGGGTGAGCCCTCTAAGATCCAGTCCAACCCCCCCCCAGCACTGCCAAGGCCACCCCTGACCATGTCCCCAAGTGCCACATAAATCCCCCAGGGATGGGGACTCCCCCCCTGCCTGGGCAGCTGTGCCAGGGCTGGGCGACCCTTTCCAAGAAGGAATTTCCCCACTATCCCACCTGTCCCCTGGTGTAACCTGAGGCTGTTCCCTGTCCCCCTGTCCCTGTTCCCTGGGAGCAGAGCCCGAACCCCCCCTGGCTCCACCAGGGGAGTTGGAGAGAGCGAGAAGGTCCCCCCTGAGCCCCTTTTTGATGCTCCCCACGAAGCAGAAACCCCATCCAAATGGGTGCCCACAAAACTGAGCACTGCTCTCAGAGCTTCAGTGTGGGCAAGATCCATCTCAGGAAAAACCACAAACACACGCCATAAAAGGGCCACATAAAGAAACTGAAAATAACTAAACCGCATTTTCTTGTCTCAAACAGGAGTTTTCTGTGTCCCAGACGTTCCCAATTTCTCCAAAGCTTCACAGCTTGAGGGATGCTGGAACCAGGTTCTTTCAGACAACCTGTGAGGTGCAATTATAGGACAGCAAAGCTGATGCTCCTGGCATGATCAAGACAGCACACGAACACCTGATACCTGAGGCTTGCCTGGGCTGCTCTGGGTGGGGGCAGAATCAGAGAGAGAGAAAAAGCTGTCACTTAAAATTTTCAGCTTCATACAAATGTTAAGCTGTCACAAACTACCTCAGCATCGTGTCTGTACGAGTGGGAAAAGCTGCCACCCTTTTATTAACAATCCCTGCCTGCATTACTCAGTCACTGCACATTAGAGCCAGCAGCTGGAGAGTTTTGAGTGATAATGAAACCTGTAACAAGCCATCTCCAGCCGTCTTTTCCAAACAATAAGGGAATTAAAATTTCAATTTAAATGCAGAGGTTTGAAACACGCTTCAGTGGCAAAATTACTTCAATTAATGTGAGTGGAATACAAAGAGCAGGCTGCAGAAATGGGATGCAGCAACAAGCAGGAATGATGCCATTACACTGCTTTGCATCCACCTAAAACGGGGGCTGCAAAGGTGTCGCTCCAACAAGGGGACAGGGACAACATCCCCCAGGGCTCCAGTCCCAGCAGGAGGGATCAAAACTCCTTGTCAGCTCACTCTGGGCTCTCCCTAAGCCAGGGAGTGATTCCAACAGCACACCAGGGAGTGGTTCCACCAGCACAGCCTTGCAGGGCTCTGCTAACAGGGCCTGGCCAAAGGCAAGGAGCCCACGGTGAGGTTTTGCCCAGGAAAAGGCTCCAAAGGCAGGGAATTTCTGTTCCTATATACAGGTACAATTTGCCCTCAAATGAGAATTCCAAGTGTCAGTGAGAGGCTGGAATTGAGTGTTCACTTTCCACTCGAGCTCCCTCTGCGTTCCTTGATATATTAAAAAAGCACCAGGAACTAACAGCTGCTTTTTACATCACTATTATTTGATTTATTAGGAGAGGCTCTCTGTTCTGGGAACAAAAAACCAAGCAGCCAAACACCAGAGAACAGCACAAATCTAAATATCAGAGAGGGCTGCATTGTGTCTCCCATAGCCAGGGGCAATCTTACCACACTTACATATCTGTATGCACAGAAGTGTATACACATATATAAAATAGGCACACAAAATATTGCAAAAACAGTAAGATGTCAAACCTACATGTTAAAAACCATTTCTAAAGCATATTATATTCTAAGTCCTAAATCTTGTTATTTTCTTCTTACACTTCCCATCATGTGTTTCAAATAGGAAATCGATTATTTTTCTGGAATTTCCTTCTGAAAATCGTTTTTAATTAAAAAAGAAAAAAAAAAAAAAAAAACAAAACCCAAAGAGAAAACCAAAAAAGGAAAATAAAGCACCACAAAACAACAAATCCAACCTAAACAAACTGCCAAGTCCATCAGTAAAAGAAAGCACCAATACTGCAATTAACACTGATGTTTACACTGAGTATTGTGGTTTTCCCCTACAATGAATGACCTTCATTTACATCTACTTCTTTATCTCTCTCAATTGAAACTGTCAGGCAAACACCACGCTCTGATTTTCCCATCCCTGGAAGTGTTTAAGGAAGGTTGGATGGGGTTTGGAGCAACCTGGGCTAGTGGGAGGTGTCCCTGTCCATGGCAAGGGGGTGACACTGGATGATCTTCAAGGTCCCTTCCAACCCAAGAGAGGAAATGAAAGTTGAAGGTGACAACACTCAATTTCCAGCCCTTTATCCTGTTGAATAATGAGTTGCCAAAAAGAAGTGAAGAGGCACAGCCAAGAGAAACACAAAGGGCAGCAGAGCTGGGAAAAAAACCCCAGTGACAAAGTAAGGCAGTGAAGAAATGGCCTTAAAGGGGCTGTCAGCAAACACAAGGAGGGGTGGGAAACACACACACACTTCTCAATCACAGAGTGGCTGAGGATGGGAAGAACCTCCTGGAGAACATCTAATCCTGCCCTGCCTGAGCATGGTCACCCCTCTGGAGCCAGCTGGGCCAGGACCACATCCAGGCTGCACTTGAGCATCTTCCACAGGGGGAGACTCCACAGCCTCTCTGGGCAACCTTTCCCTGTGTCCAACCATCCTTACAGGAGCAAAGTGTCTTCTCATGCTCAAACATGATTTTTTCCTGGTTGATTCTGTGCCCATTCCTCCTGTCACTGGGCACTGCTGAGAAGGCTCTGGCTCTCTCTTTGCTTTGTGCCCTCCCACCAAGATCTCCCTGAGGTTTCTCTTCCCCCAGTGAAGCAGCCCCAGCTCTCCCAGCCTCTCCTCACATGTGAGATATTCCTCAACCAGATCTAATCCTTCACTGGTCTGAACCAGTAACTCCATTTCTCTTGCACTGGGGAGCCCAGAAGTGGACTGAGTGGAGAAAAATCACCTCCCTTGTCAAGTTTTTAATTACTGCAGGACAGTTCCAGGAAAGGCAGGACTGGAGCCTGGTGGGGAATTGTGCTTGTTAAGTTTACAAAATGAGAAGGAACAAGACTGGTATTAGAGAAGTCCAGGGAACTTTTAACTCCACTGTGAGACTGGAACTGAAAGGGAAGCTTGTAAAAGAGATGGAACTGGGGAGAGAAAACACTTGAAGGGAAGGAGAAAAAAAAAACTTTAAAAAGATTAAAAAAAAGAGCTGGAAATAAGAAGAAAGAATCAAGAGTCCTGGCAAAAGAACCACAGAATCAATTTGCTTGGAAAACACTCCCAAGATGATCAAGCCCACCCTGTGCCCGATGCCCACCTTGTCCCCCAGCCCAGAGCCCTGAGTGCCACAGCCAGTCCTGCCTTGGGCACCTCCAGGGCTGGGCACTCCAACCCTCCCTGGGCAGCCCCTTCCAATGTCCCACCACCCTTCCCGTGAAGAATTTCTTCCTCACACCCAACCTAAACCTCCCCTATGTCCTCTTGTTGAGACAACAAGAGGTGAGCACCCCTAAATTGTGAGAGTCTCCCCTCTGAAAAATGAGCCAAGTTGGGAGTGCATTCCTGGAGATGAAACGAGAGAGAAACAGGGTAGTTCCTATTTAGTAAAAATGGGTTTGAAATACATAAGATATAAAGAAAGAAAATGACACAGACAGGTGTCTAGGAAAGTAATTTTAAAATATAGCACAGGAGTGCAGGAGCAGAAGGAAACATTATGTGCAGATCAAATGGGTAAAGAAGGAGATGGTTACAGAAATCATCAGCATGAGCACACAAAGAGGTGAAGATAAACCTGACAGACAGGAGCTCACCAAACAGCATGGGAGAGTTTAACCCTCAGTGCTGCCACAAGCCTTAAAAGAGTAGTCGATTTTAATATAGTTTTATATAGATTTATAGCCTTTTTGCATTTGAAAAGTAGCTTGTAACCCCTGTACAAATACTTAGGTTGAAGTTAACCTCTGTGTCACATTTTGAAGCTTGGTTTTGTGCTAAGGGAGAGATATTATGTTGTATTCAGATAGCTATTAGAACATGTTATAGTCAAACTATGATACTGTTTAGTTGTAGCATAAAGAGGGGTGAGAGGTGTTGGAAAACCTCCAAACAGAAGACATAACGTGATGAAGATGAGGGTGGGGGAGGAAAACGTGGTCCTTAAGACCCCCAACTCAATTCTAGAAGGGATGTGCCAGGGGGGTAGTTTGGGTGGTTTGTAGGATGGACAAATTAGACATTGGGTATGTTTCCTAGAAAGGATAATGAAGTAGAGTGATAAATGTGTAGAGTTCTGTGGGCTGGGCACATGCTTTGTTGTATCCTGATTGCTAAGAGCTTTTAGCTGAACCTCAGTAAAGGAGCTTTTTGCCTCCTCCCTTGTCTTGGTGTGACAGTTTGGGGTGGCTCTCTCTGCCAAAGGCCAAACCTCACAGGAAAGATTCCCCCCTCCCGCTCCCAAAATGGCAAAAAGCAGCAAGAGAAANCTGGCCTAACACAGATAAGCCAGGCCTAAACACTGAGAGCTTGTCAGTGAGCTCAGCCCAGAAGGGAAAGAGAGCAAAGAGAGCAAGACCAGCTCCCCCCTTTGCCTTAAATACACCGGATTCTGTGATGGGATGGGATGGGATCCTGCCTAGAGTTTGGCCCTGGTTACCAAGGAAGGCCCTACAAAAACCAACCCATCACACTTGGGCATTTTGATTCCTCAGATTTACAGGCAACAGAAGGCTCAAGACCAAACCAGGCACGAATCCCGGCACCAGAGAGCAGCAGCAGAGCACCAAGGAGCACAAGCCAAGAGGGGGCTGAGGGCAGCCCTGGCCCCCCACAGCTCACCAGCATGTCGGTGGCGTTGAGGTAGCGCTTGCTGGCCATGCACTGCTCCAGCTTCTGAGGGACCTGCTTGATGTTCTCGATCTCGTCCAGCAGGTTGAGCACGTGCTTGTGCTCGATGCCCTCGATCCACAGCTTGCGCAGCTCGTCCCGCTTGCAGTGCAGCAGCATCTTGCACGAGAGCAGGTTCTCCTTCACCTGTGTGAGACGTAGGCACACGAGTCATAGAATCATAGAATCAGTCACAGAATCATAGAATCACGGAATTCCAGCATGGATGGGGCTGGGAAAGCCCCCCAAGCCCATGGAGTCCAACCCCGGGCCCAACTGCAGCCCCTTTCCCAGCTCAGGGCACTCAGTGCCACGGCCAAGCTCAGTTTAAAACCCCCCAGGGCCGGTGAATCCCCCCCCTCTCTGGGCAGGCCATTCCAAGGCCTGAGCACTCTCTCTGCAAAGAATTTCTCTCCAATGCCCACCCTAAATGTGCCCTGGCAGAGCTCCAGCCCCCCTGTCCTATTGCTGCCTGCCTGGGAGCAGAGCCCAACCCCCCCCTGGCTGGAACTGCCCTTCAGGCAGTCCCACAGAGTGATGGGGCCCCCCCTGAGCCTCCTCTTCTCCAGCCCAAACCCCCCCAGCCCCCTCAGCCTCTCCTCATAGGACTTGTCATAGTCATGTCAGGATGGGACGACTGGGGAAGAGAAGTAACTGCTCCCCATCACAGGCCACAGACCCGAAACAATGGCCTGTTGTAATGCCAAGGTTAATAATTGAGGGAACTCCGGTCTGAACGAGTTTTGAGGTAACTGTGATGGGTTTGATAGACTCCCAAAACTTAGATGAAGGCCTTAGTTTAGTTAGGCCTGAAACCAAATTTAGCAGGCCTCAGTTTTTTGGGCCATGGGGCACTCTGTAGATTTAGAGGGTCTCCTTGGTTGCTTAAGTCAGGTGACACCCGACCCTGCTTTGCTTGTACTGGCTTCTCCTTCCCTCTCTCACTGTCCTTCCTTCCTAGAGCCACTCTGCTCTTCCTGATAGTCATGGAAACTTGGGGGGGGTGGCATTTTAGAGGATGTATTAGAATAGAAGATATAATGTAAGGAGAAAGAGGAATTGGTCTGTGTCTGGGTGAGCACAGAGCTCCTGGCATGCCCAGCACTGTTTGCTTATTCCCATTCAACAAAAGCCTGAAAGGAAAGAGGAATTTACTCAGTTTATTACAACCTCCAACACAGCAGACACTTCAGCAGCTCTGGCCCTGCAGCCCAGCTCAGCCCTCGCCCACTTTGTTGGGCATTCAAACCAAATGCTGGTCGCTCAGCCCCTGGTGGCTCCTCTGGCTGAAGGGAGCTGTACAGAACACACCAACTGGAACCTCTCTCACAGTGAAATGCTTTTTAACGCCAGTTTTACAGCACCAGTGAAAATTTAGCTGAAGTACCACAACCTCTGAAGATCCTCTTCACCACCACCCAGGCCTGACGTGCATGTTTCCCAGGAATCAGTTCAGGGCTGTGGCATTTCAGCAAGAAGCCAACCTTCAGTCAAAGCAAATAACCCACCTCTAATTTTCCTGCTGGAAATGTTTTCCATCTGCCTATCAAATGCTTTGGCACATCTCCTGTTTTCTTCAGGTTTGCTGCCCTTTCCTTGCAAGCTGAGAGTACAACCTGATTTTTTTTTTCCTGATAGCCTGGGCGACACCAATTTTTCTGGGAAGAGATACAATTTCACCAGAATATTTGAGGTGGAGTTCAATTCAACATTTCCTTTATTTACCAAGGCCATTACACCACCTAAAGAAACCCTCTGGTGTTTGCCATTCAGTTTGGTTTAGAGCCTCGTGCCATCCCCTCTAAGTGGCAAAGTCTCTTATTATTTCACCCATTCAGGCAACATTAAGAGTTTTGTTTCTCCCCTCTTTCTGTTCACACTCCCAGCCTGCATTCCCTGCTTTCAGGTTCTCCTGATCTCCTCTGCTAAGGTCAGTGTAACCTCATCATGCAAATCAACAATACATATTAAAATGTGGAAGCAATTAGCAGCACAGCTTCACACATTGCCTTCTCACCACTCTTGTTTCTGTGATAACTTATGAATACTTGGGGTCCAACCTTTTCTCAGGCTGAACTCTCACTGAATTACACATGAAGAGAGACTCTCAGAAGAAGCCCTTCAATTTATTTTTAAATAATGAGCCTTTAAAGCACTCCACAAATCCCACTTCAGCTGCACATTCTGTTACCTTGTTCACCTAAAGGCAGTTCAAAAAAAAACAAACCACAAACACACAAACATGTGAAATGCACTCAGGGACCAAAATACAGGCATTGGTAAGTAAAAACAGCTCCATTAAAGAGCCTCTGTCCAGAGGCAGCAGAGACAGATTTCAAAATGCCCTTCTTAAAGGAGTAACATGGAAAAATCCTCAGCCACCAGAAAACCCAGTGTAAGAGTGTCAAAAAAGCAGAGGCAAACTCAAACACACAGAGTTCATTTCAGATTGAATCCCTGCTCAACACATTAATTTAGAGTGTTTCACTGACCTGGCACACCATCACCAGTGGACTGCAGTGACAGGGAGACAAATTAGGTCAGCAAAACAATCGTGGGGCCAGAAGGAATCTCACAAGACATTCCTGCTCCTGCCCTTGCAAGAAAGATGATCAACTGTATCTACATTTGGGAGCAGGGGAAGGATTGAAGAACGAGTCTTTAAGAAGGAACTTTCCCCCCCCTGGCAGCCCAAATGGGTTTTACTTTGTAATTCACTTTTACAGTGGCAATACCTCTGTAGCTACTCCTTCCCCAGCAGGAATTCACACAAGAATTGACTACAAAAGGCAGATCCACAGAGGGATCAGGACTCCCTCTCACTTGTACAAGCCCTAACACAAGTGAACACCCACCTGATCACCCACCTTCAAAGGGGGAACATCAGAACAGAGTCTGAGTGTAACACAGATTGATGACAAACCAGATCTGGGGCCTCCTGTGAGATTAGGTCAAAACCACTTCAATACATATTGACCAAAACTAATAAGAAAACTTAAATATCAAAAGGTCCCTCGCCCTCACAGTCATTCCTCAAGGTGGGACCAAAAGGTCACACCACTCTCTGCTTGTTTTGACCTCTGCAGAGCCTCCTATGCTGTGTGAAAACAGGCCACTGGCTACAGCTGATTTCAAATTGATCTCTGCTTTCAGAGTGCTGAGCTCTGTCCATAAATCCTACAATGAACTCTTACCCTTGGCAAGCATCGGGACGGTCTCATTTTCTTTGAAAATGCTAAATGAATTTGAAAAGCCAGCAGGGTCAGGACGTAGCCCTGGCAGAGTGAGTGAGAGTGGCAGAGCTCCTAAAGCTGGTCTTAGGGTGACACTTCCACAGAGGCAGGGAAATCATCCTAATAAATATGATGCCTGATTTGCAAAGTTTAGGCAAAGCAAACTCCACGGGAGAGGAGAGCAAAGAGCTGAGCTGGTGCTGCAGGGAGAGAGCAGCTCAGACAAGCCCCAGCCACGAGTGCCAGAGTGATTTAGTGACACAGCACTGCAGTGGGAGCCCTGGGAACGCAGAGACACGGGGCACAGAGTTCAGGCACGTTCACACAACAGAACTGAGCCCGCAGACAGCACCAAAATTCATATTCTGTGAGCGAGAAGCAAGCTGATGAATCACCCAGACTGCTCAGGAGGTGGCTGGAGGCCAGCAGATCAAAACACGAACAGATTAGATGGAAAGGTGTGAGCTCGGCAGCCCTGAGGACTTCAAACACCTGAGAGCAACAGGCCCAGACAATAAATGAAGGGGGCACCACAAAGCTTTGCACTTCACATCCACCTCTCAGTTTGCTTTTTAACTGCTGCTGCTCTCAGACAGAGAGATCCTGCAGAAAGCAGGTTGGCAGTAAGACACAGCCTGGGACAATGGAATCAGGGCTGGAGAGTCCACCCTGAGTCGTGCCAGAATGACTTGTAATCAGGTCTGGCTCAGGATCAGAATCCCAGAATGATGTGGGTGGGAAGGGACCCTAAAGATCCCCTCTAGTTTCATCCCTGCCATGGGCAGGGACACCTCCCACTGTCCCAGGTTCCTCCAGCCTGGCCTGGGACACTCCCAGGGATCCAGGGGCAGCCACAGCTTCTCTGGGAATTCCATCCCAGCCCCTCCCCACCCTCCCAGCCCCCAATCCCTTCCCAATATCCCCCCCAGCCCTGCCCTCTGGCACTGGGAAGCCATTCCCTGTGTGCTGTCCCTCCAGGCCTTGTCCCCAGTCCCTCCCCAGCTCTCCTGGAGCCCCTTCAGGCTCTGCCAGGGGCTCTCAGGTGTCCCTGGAGCCTTCCCTTCTCCAGGATGAACATTCCCAGCTCTCCCAGCCTGGCTCCATCCCAGAGGGAATCCAGTCCTGCAGCATCCCCGGGGCTCCCTCTGGACTCTCCAGCAGCTCCCTGTCTTTCCTGTGTGTGCCAGAAGAGGCCAGCAGACAGGAACAAGGATTTCCACAGCTCTGCACCCACAAATACACACTGTGGAAGTGACTGTTGCCTACAATGGGAGAAATAATTCTCTGGTCAAGTTTGAGTACTGAAAGGCAAGAAGGAGTTCTTTAATCTGGTGTCACTGGTGCATAAAAATATACTGCACACACTGATTGCATGGGCCTTGAGAAATATCCTCTAATTACAACATTTGGACGTTACACCCTCTTCCCAAACTGTCCCTCACACAGCACCACTGACATGCCTGCTGAATTTGAGTCAGTGGTCCTAAAATGACCACTCATTCATCTTCCTTGTGTCCTCTCACCCTCCTGGAACAGCTCCAAAGCCTCTGGGTAGCTTTGTCTGCTTATACCAAGCGCTGTGACTCTTTCTCAGTACATTTCTACAGGCAAGTTGCTCCTCACCTTGTGAAAATCCCTTACCCGTTCAAAACTCCTGACCAAGAACATGAAAGAGCATTTCAGAAGCCGCATACAAAGGCCCTCCTCAAGCTGGAGGGGCCTCCCAGCCCCTTGCCTGGTGCAGGTTTTGGGGGCTCAGGGCCAGAGAGGGGAGATACCTGCTTGATCTTGTTGCGGGAGCTGGTGATGCGCTCGGTGATGCTCTGGTAGGTGCGGATGGCCGTGGTGAGCTCCGTGTAGTGCTGCACGATGAGCTCGTCCAGGTCGCGGTCACACTTCTCGTAGGCCTCCTCCAGGCGGCCCTTCTCCGTCTCCCTGTCCTCCACATCGTCGCTGCTGGACAAGGTCCTGGAAAAGGAGGGATTGCACAGGTTGCTGCTGCCTCAAAAGGCAGGGAGTAACTCCCTGAAAGCTCTTTGGGAGCGGTCATCGGGATGTTCGGACATCGCGCTCCTTCCCCAGGCGGTCCCTCCCGCAGCGCCACCCTCGCTCCACCCCTGACACGCCCCCCAAATTTAAGTCAAAAGCCTCGAAGACCACTGTCTTCATCTTCTCCTCCTCTTCCTCCTGTCCTTTGGGATGGTGTTTACACCCTCTGGAATGGTTTCAAGGCTTCTGGAGAGCTCTGCTTCTTGGCAGAGGTTATGTCTCTGTCCCAGCCCAGCTCAGGGATAGAGAAACCCTTCACCTCGTTAAATCCCCTGCCTGTTGGAATCCTGAACAAAAAAATGACAGCCAACTGGTCCAAAAGCACTAAGTAATCCAGGTTTTGGCTACATTATTTGTCATGAAGTTTAGGGATGTTTATTCTGGTAAATGTGCCTGTCTGGGGGACAGGAGAGACCCATGTACTGGAAGAAAATAAAACACAAATATTGTGGTTTATTACTCTGCCACTTTTCAGATTGCTCAGAGTTTTTTTTACTACTACTGGATTTATGAAAAGTTTTATGTCTTAGTTACCACACTGCCAGAGAGTCATTAATACAGGCACAGAGTAACACATGAAATATCTCCTGATTTATTATTTACAAAGAGCTACAAGGAAGGGATTCTACTTTTGGAGTGAGGAATTAGTGCAGTTGTTTGGCTGGAGTGTTGCAGTCACAACTCACCTGCCCAGGGCCCACAGGGACATCCCAGGACACAGAGACACCCACCACCAGCCCATCCATGCCTTCCAACAGCCCCCCCGTTTCCAAACACACACCAGTTCAGCAAGGAAGGCTCATGGGCCCTTCTTTCCCCTCCTCGTTGATTTTAACCCCTGAGGAACATCACCTAGGAAGATTTATTTTCATTCAAATCAATGGAGTATGAGATTCCAACAGAACTGCTGAAACCGGTCATAAATCAAAAGCTCCCTGACACCACTCCAAACTTCTACTCAAGGATCAATGCAATCTTCTTTTCCCCTCCCTCTCTTCACCCCACACCTCCCTAGAGACCCATCCTGCCACCAGATCCAGAGTCTGCAGTGACACAGCTTCATCCACAGCACTCAAAGTTGCTTTGCTCAAAGAGCCATCCTGAATTTTCCTCTCTTTCTCCTTGGAAAGGGTGGTCCGTGCAGGTTTCTGCTTTAAATCAGCAACTCGGGTGCTGAGAAGTGTGTAATTCATGGGGAAAAGGAGAAAGCTCTTTTAGGATCAGTTAGAGCAGTTATTTATGACCTAAACATTGGTTGTATCACAGCCTTAAGGAGCAGCACGGGAGAGTTTTGGAGCTCTCCTGGCAATTTCTGAACGGCCTTAAAGAAGTTATGGTGAGAAAACAAGCAAAAATAAAGCTATTAAAAAAAACAAACTGCATACAAACTGTTGTGAACCATATGCTTGAACCCCATGCAACAATCACCACTTTGAAAGAAATCCAGAGTATCTACTTGCTGAGAGCGAGATGGTTTTAAAAACACACCCGTTAGAGCATAAACACCTGGAGACTTATTTCATTTAAATCACTGAAGTTTTGCCTCTGGACTGAGACACCTTCTTAAGATGGTGTGTACCCCACACTGAGAGAGCACAAAACAGTGAAAGACTAGAAAATCCATTGCTTCCAACCCAAAAGACTTAAAAAAATACACTGGCAGCAGTCAAAAAGCCTTAATTTGCTTTTGAATTTCTTCAGCTGTTTGTATAGAGAAGGTCAAGTAGTTGGAAGGAGAGAAAAAAAGGCCAATGTTGCTGGTGCTGTCTGGATTTGTTAAAGCAATGAGGTCAGGACAAACCAAAACCAAGACCTTTCCTTGCCAGAAGTCACTTGCAGCAGTCCAAGACAGGAGGTGAGCAAGGGACTTCTTGCACATCGTTGAAAAATAATGAGAGAGAAACTCTTTCTTTCGGGTTTATTTAAGAGTGTCTTCCATGACAAGGAGGTTGGTATTTGGTAGATCTTTCTGAATTCATCAATCCCATCAGGAAAGTTGTAGGAACTCAAGTGCAAAAGCTCCTCTCAGATAAATATAAAGGCAGAATTCAAACACACAAGCAATGCTCCCCCTCTCTTGGAAAGTCACCCAAAAATACCAGTTCACTACTCCTTCTCCCCTCCAAAGGAAAACAACAGGCTGCACCACCAACTCAGGGAGTCCACCTTTAAATAGGAAGGGGAAAAAAAAAAGCCATTTGAGAGGATAACGATCCCAGAAAGAGCAGCAAGGAAATCTGTCCTGCCATCTGGGCCACGGCACAGGAGGAGAGAGGAGCCCAGGAGCTCGCCCGTCCCGCTCAGCTCCCAGGGGGCACGGAGGGACTGCAGCCAAAGCACAGCCCACGGCACCCCGCAGAAGACAATGTGCACAAGGCATTTATTCTGCAGCTTTCACACCTCTTGCACTTGCAGTTGGCAGTGGCAGAAGATTGTAGCAGACACCCATGGAAATGAGGAGAGATGCTGTTTGCTTTGCCGTTGCCCAGACTCGGCAGTGTGGGTGCCTCACAGCCTCCCCCCCGCTCCCAAAAAACGGGAGCTGCACATTTCACAGGGCATGTGGATGCACCTCTGCCCCAGCACAAGGAATGTGCTCGGGGGGGAACCCACCTCCTCGTGCCACTGACACGGTATGGTGGAATCACAGAATATCCCCAGCTGGGAGGGACCCCCAAGGATCATCAATCCAACCCCTGGCCCTGCACAGACACCCCAACAATCCCCCCCTGTCCCCCAGAGGATCATTCCACCCCTCCTGGAGCTCTGGCAGCCTCGGGGCCGTGCCCACTGCCCTGGGGAGCCTGGGCAGTGCCCACCCCCCTCTGGGGGCACAGCCTGTCCCTGAGATGCCACCTGAGCCCCCCTGGGTGCTGGCCCAGCTCACAGGGAGCAGGGAGGGAGCTGCAGACCCCAAGGAGTCTCCCCTTGGAGTATCTTCTTCCAATGCCCACAGTTATTTGTAACATTCCAAGTTCCATATCTCCCGGTAGCTACAGAAACAGGAATGCTTTCCGATGTTATTACATTAATATTCTACTCTCAAACATTCTTAGTTGTGTCTTAAATCACGTTTTCACAAAGAAAAGTATTTTTTTTTAAATTGTATTGTAGCCAAAGCACTTTAATATCTTGCAAAAAGGACCTGAAAAGTAAGACCACTATACCAAGTTGCTCAGAAAACATCAAATCTAGTGAAAGACTCCCTGCAAATGTCAGAGGGTTGGAATTAGATGATCTCTAAGGTTCCTTCCCAGCCAAACCATTCCATGATTCTGTAGTAAAGATCACATGCCAGACTGTGTCTGGCAGTAAGTCACCCTCCACCAAGAGCTCTGGCAGATAAATACACTCCCTTTGTGAAGAGCTGCTTATTTTTGCTAGAAGGATGTTCTCCAGCGTGGTGCCACTGGACACAAAGGAATATCCTCCTCAGGAATTGAACTGGATTGGGGTTGGAGCTGCACAGGATTGCCTGTCTCAGCAGTGAGTGGGAACGTCGACCCACTCCACCCCGAGCACGGATTGCAGGAGAGCCCCTGGATTGCTCCACACAACCAAACCAGCCCATGTCACAGGCCAGGGAAGCTTTCACTTTTAAATTCGTTTCAAACCCCTTCATTTGCCAAAGAGTCCCTCTGCAGAGTCAGCAGAGTGTTACATCACTCATGTCAGAGGATGCCACGAGCCTTTTCTGATGCTCCAGCCAAATCCCACCCAGCTCAGGCTTCCCAGCAACTTCCAGCCACAGCCACGATTTTTAAGCAGACTCATGTTGTGCTACCTCATTGTGTTTGCCCTTATATTTGAATTTAACTTGCCTTCTACAGGAAAAACTTTGCTACAAACACTTGAGATTTGTGCAGCAGAGCAGAGCTGTTTGTGGAAAGAGGGAGAGGAGTCACAGCAGGCCCTGTCTTGGAAACAACAGAGGGCAGAAGGACAAAGCCAGTGCAGCCGCAAATCAGAAACCTTTGAGACCCCACAGGCTTCTTCCTGCTGAAATGATGTAATAATGCACAGTTCTGGTCTCTCTTCTCTCACCCCTGAAAGGGCAACCAAACCCAGGCAGGGGATGAAGCAGCTGCTCTGCAGACAGTGGGCACCAACACCCTCTGAAAGGAGACCAGACAGGGCTGCAGAAGTGAAAAAATAGATGAATACTGTAAATGGAAACGGATTTTTCACCCAATCATGCTCTGCTAGAGCAAGTGGCACCTGCTGAAGCCAACAGGAGATCAGCTCAAAGAGGGAGGGAGCATTTGCACTTGAGGGAGTGAGCTCCTGAGCTTGGCTGCAGGATTTGAGGCTCCACCATCAGCAGAGTCAGGAAAAGGGACTGGATATATTCACAGACAAAAGGGTGATCACTGCAGGGAACTGGCTGGGATGGACCCTCTGACACCCCAATCCAAGCACTGCAGGCACCAGGGAAATACAGTCACTGCACACAGAGTGGCCAGGCCTGGATCCCCTCTCCCAGATTTTGTAGGAGACAAACTACCGGGCTGGAGGCACCATTAACCTGCCAGAACAGGGCATTCCTCTGGCCTTATCCTCTGGAATATTCCAGTAAGGAGGCTGAGGAATGTTTTGGAGGTGATGTGACCCAACTCCTGTCCATGTGCACACCAACACACACACACCGAGTGCCAACACGGGACCTTCCCGGGATATTTCCACATCCAGACCCAGCAGGAGACAGGACAAGGGTGATCCCCATTCCTGCAGAATTCCAGGTGCTCCAGACAGCCCGAGGGAGGAGCAGGGGAGAGCCAGACTTGCCCAAAGCACCCCTCTGTGCATCCCAGGGACATGCTCCCCAAGGAGGGCACCAACACTCCCTGCCCCACTTTCCCAGCCTGCGATCCCAACCTGCACCGTGGAACTCAAGGGAAGTTCCAGGCTCAGTTGACTCCCACATTCCAAGATTTCCAGCTGGCTCTGTCAGATGCACCAGCTGGGAAATCTTCCCAGAATAAACACCTGTATTTGGGGAACGTCTTGGTTTCTTTAATTACCTGTTTGGGGAAAATATTGTGGAAACAATCACCATATTTGTATTTTGACCAGAACATTTACTTTTATTTACAACCCTTTAGTTTGTTCTGTTTTAAAACATGAAAGGAATCTCTTCCTACACCAAAAAGGACAAATAATTCTACACAACAACCTGGAATTTAACCCTAAGAGGGATTTTTCTTTCTCCCCTCCACCCACATGAGTTTGCCTTAAATACCTGTGGATTATTTCCCGATGGACAGGATAAAAGTTTAAATCAAAACCCAAGACCTAAAGGAAGAAAAGCAACAGAGACTGTTTTTTTCTTCTAATTTACTGAAAAAACAGCAAGTTTCAGAAATCAGGTTTTGGTTTTAGGATCTGGATAATGGGAGTCCGGATTAACCACTTGGAACCCGAAACCTTGCACACCTGAATTTCCTGACTAAGCCCTGTGGTGCAGGAGTCACTCCTTTCTCTTGCCCTGCACAAAAACAAACCAAGCAAAGCAAGGAATACTTAATATTCCTGAGATTATCCGTGTTCCTGCTAACACTGCAGAAAAGTAAGCCAAGGGCATCTTTGCTTGGTTTAGCCCTATTAAAATGTGTAGCAAGGAGGAAGAAAAGTCAACACGCTGTTTGCCAAACACAAAGGATCCAAATTGTTTGGGAAAGGGAACTTTGCAGACAGAACTTTGAAGGGGGAATTTCAGAGCGGGGCAGGATTATGAAACAACGATAAACACGCACCAGCTTTTCAGAACTCCCTGGAAAACACTCCAAAACCTCAGACAAACAGAAGGAAAACCAGTTTAGATGCCGAGAAGGTGCAGGTTGGGAACGCCGTGAGGGTTTTCCAGGAGGGATTCCTGATCATTTCGCTTGGGGTTTTTTTTGTTTTTGTTTTTTTTAATTACTCGTTTTCCAAATGAGAATCCTCCTCCCCTGTAAGGTACCTGGAACTCGTGCTTGGCAGCTGGATGGCTGCAGATGCCTTGTCTCATTAGCAAGAGCTCAATAGGATTAGAATAATTCCGACTGGCTGCTCGTCTGCCCAGAGACGTTTTTACGCCGCGCTAAAACAGAAATTCATTGAGCCAAATCTCATTGACTTTTGATTTTACACAGTTTAAAAAAAAAAAAAATACAGATTACACAAATGCAAAACGCTTAATTCGCTGGAGTCACTTCCACAGATGGAAGAGCAGGATAGAGGAGAAGATGATCAGACACAATCCTGAAACGTTTCTATCATGGGATGTGGAGCACATTTCGCACAAGAAAACAAATGAACCTTGTTATTTCCCCGAGGTCAGTGAATTTACACTGGAATTAGATTAATCAAAAAAGTCCACTGGGACTATTCATTTTAGTAGAATTTGATCTGGAGATCACAAGCATTTTTCATCTCTGATTTCCAGCATCCAGCTCAGCGAGCAGAGGGAGTAGGTGGAAAGACTTTTCCAGGAGTTCGGGAGCCCTGTCGTTCCGCAAACGCCTAAAGCCTTAAACTGCTTCCTACAACAGCTCACATCAAAGACAGCTCCTTTCCAAAGGTAAATACTTGGGAAAATGCACTCCCATGGATCATATACAACTGTCAGCTCTGCCACTTCTGCAAGAGGCTGCAGCTTCCCAGAAAACTGAACCGACTCCAAGGTCCCCAAGAGCCTTCCTGCCTCAGCACCACCAGTGAAGGAACAAACTGGCACAGCCAGGACCCAAAAGGAAGTTGGAATTTACTCTCAGCTGGTGCCTGAAAGCAGCTGGACAGACTGGAGCCATCCACAGCTAAAGAATAATTGACTCTTCAGTGAAGAGCCAGGCTGGGAGAGCTGGGAATGTTCTCCTGGAGAAGGGAAGGCTCCAGGGACACCTGAGAGCNAATTCCCAGAGAAGCTGTGGCTGCCCCTGGATCCCTGGGAGTGTCCCAGGCCAGGCTGGAGCCACCTGGGACAGTGGGAGGTGTTGGGGTTGGAACTGGATGGTCTTGAAGGTCCTTTCCAACACAAACCATTGTGGGATTCTCTGCTGAGGAGCTGGGATGGAATTCCCAGAGAAGCTGTGGCTGCCCCTGGATCCCTGGGAGTGTCCCAGGCCAGGCTGGAGCAACCTGGGACAGTGGGAGGTGTCCCTGCCCATGGCAGGGGTGGAATGGGATGACCTTGAAGGTCCCTTCCAACCCAAACCTTTCTGTGATTCTATACAAAGTCACACATCATCTCATTTTTATGATGTTTAAAATGCTCCAGACTAGAGCTGCTGTTTACCACAGAAACACACACTGAGCTTCAACAACACAACACACCAATATAAATTTTTCTGTATGAACCAAGGTAATTAATCTGGTCCCAGCAACAACCACCACCAGCAGACTCCAAGCACGACAGAACAAGCTCTTGCCACACTGCAGTGTTGGTTATTCATTTGTGGTTTGACAAACCCATGTTTTTCACAGACTTACCCAAGTTTTTCAGGTTGTCCAGGCTGAAGAACTACCACTCAAACTCATCTCCTCCGTGAATTAACTCCTACACTGTGATAAATTAATTTGGGGAGGAAAGGAAGAAGAAAAACCAAATCCTCCAGCATTCAAGTAACACAAGAAAAAAAACAAACAGGCAGATGCTGTAAAAGGACAGAAAAGAAGCCATAATTTCTTCACAGGCTAATAAATTTCCTTTATTGTTGCGAGCTGAAAGAACAGGATGTTTACTGAGCTATTCAACGGGCAGAAGAAAACAAACACCATTGTGTGGCTCATCATGAGGCACAAGGGGAGCCCAGAAACGCTCCACGGAGCTGATCACCTGCAGAACTCCTAAAGCACTCACCTCCCTTCCCAGGAAAACCCGCTATTTTCCGCCTTCAAAGGCGCTCCCGGCCCCGAAAGAGGATTTGAAACCCTCGCTGCCGGCAGCACAGGGAGATTGCCCCGCACTCTGCTCCCACGGCAGGGCAGGGCTTGTGCTCCCCAGCCAAAGGGGCTCTGATGCCCGTGGAACGCTCGACGGGGCTCTGCTCAGCCCCACACACCGAGGGGAACTGCCCTCGGGGCTGTTCCACAAAGGCCTTTTCTGGGGCACCTGGGATGGGTTGGTTTTTGTAGGCCTTCCTTGGTAACCAGGGCCAAAATCTAGGCAGGATCCCATCCCATCCCATCACGGAATCAGGTGTATATAAGCCGAAGGGGGAGCTGTTCTTGCTCTTTTGCTTTCTTTTCCTTCTCAGGTTAGCCCGCTGACAGGCTCTCGGTGTTTAGGCCTGGCTTATCTGTGTTAGGCCAGGCCTGCTCCGAGGGCTGTTTGCCTGGGCCGGCGGCGAAGGTTAAGAATCTGCTTTTCCTAAGGAAAGTAGTGAGTTTACTATTGCATTTGTTACTTACTGAGTTAATTTCTGAATTTAGATTGTATAGATTTGTTTGTCTCCTTTCCCTTTGTGAAAGTTCAGGTCAGCTCTCTCTGCCAATGGCCAAACCTCACAAGAAAGATTCCCCCCTCCCTCTCCCGAAACGGCAAAAAAGCAGCAAGAGAAAATTGAAGGAATATATATATATTTACATATATTAAATTTATATACTAGGCACAACAAGACAGGGACCCCCAAACCACCCCAGTAAGGGACAAGGGGAAGGGAAAGGGGAGAGGGAGACAAAAAAGGGAAATAAGACAAACAAATCTATACAATCTAAATTCAGAAATTAACTCAGTAAGTAACAAA
>VXBX01004826.1:33649-82710 GCA_013400415.1 Scytalopus superciliaris | reverse complement strand
GTTTGGGGGTCCCTGTCTCATTGTACCCAGTATATGAATTTAATATATGTAAATATATATATATATATTTCTTCAATTTTCTCCTGCTGTATTTTGCCATTTCAGGAGAGGGATGGGGGACTCTTTCTTGTGAGGTTTGGCCATTGGCAGAGAGCCAACCCGAACTTTCACAGCACTTTGTGACCCTCGGGAGGAAAAGCCTTTGCAAGGCCAGCAAGAGGAACCACTGCAGGCTCTCTGGGCAGCCCCAAGGGCTTGGGTTGGCAATGCCTGAACCCCAAAGCTCCACGGGGACTGAGTAGTGTGTTCCTGTAATACAGAGACATCCAAATAAACACGGAAACATTTGGGTTCCTCAAGGAATCTGCTCATGTTCCTCTCAGGGGGATGCATGAATGAGTCTCTTTCAGGTGCCTTTTCAAATTTATTTTCTTGTTTGACAGTGAAGATTTTATTTTAGCATAAATCATCCTATTAATGCATCTCAGTCGGAACCATCGGAGAAGCAACTCTATTTTCCTAGAATGGTTTGGGTTGGAAGGGACCTTAAAGAATGTTTAGTTCCAACTCCCTGCCATGGGCAGGGACACCGCCCACTGTCCCAGGCTGCTCCAACCTCGCCTTGGACACTCTCAGGGAGCCAGGGGCAGCCACAGCTTCCATGGGAAATCCACAGCCCCTCAACGGGGAAGAATTCCTTCCCAATATCCTATCTAAACCAGCACATGGAATCATGGAATGGTTTGGGTGGGAAGAGAACTTAAAGTCCATTCAGTTCCAACCCCAACACCTCCCACTGTCCCAGGCTGCTCCAACCTCGCCTTGGACACTCTCAGGGAGCCAGGGGCAGCCACAGCTTCTCTGGGAAACCCATCCCAGTCCCTGCCCACCCTCCCAGCCCCCAATCCCTTCCCAACATCTAATCTAAACTTACCCTCCTCCAGCTTAAAGCCATTCCCCCTTGTCCCATTCTCCCCTCTCTTTTATCCTACAGCGGGCCAGGCAAACAAACCCATGAATTTCCAAGATCCAAATGCCCCCAGTCCATCCCTGTTTAGCTCTGCCATGTGCTGAATCCCCTTCACAACACACACAAGCTGAGTTTTCCCACCCTGAATTCGGGGTGCACTCCACACCCTTCCTGCTTCATCTCAGCCCCATCACTCCCCTCCCTTCACCAGAAGTGCCTTTTTCCCCCACCAAATCCTGCGTTTCGCTGCCCCCTCATCCCCAGTTTTTGCACTGCAGCAAAAGGAATTCAACAAGCACCTCTAATATGATCCATTTACAGGCATCAACCTCAAAATTACACCTTCAGCAGGAATCACATCTGAGATTCAACAAGAGCTTCTGTTTACACCGAGGAGTCTCACGTTTCCCCACACAGTCTGTATTATCAAGGCCTTTATTCTGTTTTCCACTGCAGATGAGTAATATTTTTTACCGGCCCACTGTCAGCTTCCTACCTGCCCAATAAAATGCCAAGAAAATTAGATTAAGTGTCAATTCTAAGAGAAAACTGTTAGCATTAATGAATAATAAATGTTTCATTGCTGTAAATCTGCTTTTTGTGATGCCTGCAGCCAGGCTGGGTGGATAACTGCCTGCCTATTTTACCTGCCCCAAGGCCAGCCCTGTTAAGTGTGATTACTGCTAAGCTTTGCATGGCAAAGGGAGCCTTAATTATCAATTTCTTGACCAGAAAATTTGTTTCACGGGGAGAACATTGCAGTAACAGTGTGTGGGCATTATCCTTTTGTAGATTTTTTTTCTTCTTTTTAATTGAACAGACACCGTGTGCGAAATGCAAACACGAGCTTAAGAAAATTAATGCTAAGTTTGCACCAGGCAACTCTTACAGGAAAGGTGAAGTCCCTGCTGCTCCTGACCATTCCATCTGGGTGTCTCTCTTAAAGCCTCTTTTCTTCTGCTCCCCAACACCAGGGCAGACACATCCAAATATTTATGGTTAAAGGCAGAACGGAGCATTGCACGATGCACAAGCACAAGGAAATCCAGGAGTAATCCTCCTTTACTCCTGGATCAGGTTTCTTCAAGTGCACAACTCACCTGCCTTCACTCAGATGGAAATACTCATTAAAGACAGTGGGAAACACCAGCAGAAAAGAGGCAGACTGAGCAAATTTAAGCATTTCTCATCTGATCAGGAAAATGAACGTTTTAGTGAAGAGCAAGTGAACCGAGTGCTGAATCCCTGGGGGGAGAATCAAACAAAGCTCCAATTTTAAGAGGAATCCTTCTACCACCTGTTCCTACAGCTCTGCACCATCACACACCTTCTTAAGGCTCCCAGTTCCTCACCTTCAAACCCCTTCCGAGGTACAAACACACAGGTTGGGCTTTCAGCTGCTCACAGCACAGTGTGGGCTGAGAGCTCAGGCTGTGTTCAGATGTGTGGCCAACTTTGGGACTCACTGAGGGACTGCCCTGTTCCTTCAGGAAAAACACCAGAAATCTGTTCCTCAGAAGGAAAACGGGAAACCCCAAAGTTAAGGGGATACACCACAATCCAGCCCTACTGAAGAAATCAGCTGAGGTTTTCAGTGTTTTACTGTTTGGGTGACAATTTAAGGATAATTCTCATTGTTCGCCTCAGAAATCTGCAAATATCAAGGGCTGGCTGGGCACTGCACAGCAATGCTATAAAAGTTCTCCTGAATATGTCTCACATCACAGCACAGAATCAGTTAGGCTGCAAAAGAGCCTTAAGATCACCAAGTCCAACCATTCCCCAGCACTGCCAAGGCCACCCCTGCCCGTGTCCCCAAGTGCCACATCCACAGGGATCTGAAACCCCCCCAGGGATGGGGATCCCCCCCTGCCCTGGGCAGCTGTGCCAGGGCTGGGCAACCCTTTCTATGACAAAATTTACCCCAATATCCAACCTGCCCCTGCCCTGGCCCAGCCTGAGGCCGTTCCCTCCCCTCCTGTCCCTGTTCCCTGGGAGCAGAGCCCGACCCCCCCAGGGCCTGCAGCACCCACAGCTTCTCCTGCAATCAGGGAATCATTTGGGTTGGGAAAGCTCTCCAAGATCATCCAGTCCAACCATCCCCAGCACTGCCAAGGCCACCCCTGACCATGTCCCCAAGTGCCACATCCACAGGGCTCTGAAACCCCCCCAGGGATGGGGATTCCAGCCTGTTCCAAGGCCTGACCACCCTTTCCAGGAGGGAATTTTCCATAATGTCCAATCCAACCCCATCCTGGTGCAATTGGAGGCAATTTCCCCTTGCCCTGGGAGCAGAGCCCGACCCCCCCGTGTCTCCCCCCTCCTGGCAGGGCCTTGCAGAGCCAGAAGGTCCCCCCTGAGCCTCCTTTTCTCCAGGCTCAGCCCCCCCAGCTCCCTCAGCCCCTCCTGCTGCTCCAGCCCCTTCCCCAGCTCCCTTCCCTGCCCTGCACACGCTCCAGCCCCTCCGGGTCTCTCCTGCCTGAGGGGCCCAGAACTGCCCCCAGCATTCCAGGAGGGCCTCCCCAGGTCCCAGCACAGGAGGACTCATATCATACACTTGCATCACTCCAGATAATAAAATTAACAACACAGCATTACCAAAATTACCCTTCAGGAAGGAATATTAGAGTTGGTTTGGGGTTTTTTTTTGGTCTAGTTATTCTCAGTTTGACACCACACCAAAGAGCTAAAATACAAAACACAATATAAAATACAGGAAGGGAAAAAAAGAAAAAGAAAAAAGCCTGGCTTTTTGACAATTTTTGACCAGCAAAGGATTTGTGGAGTTCAATGAAGAACGCAGTTGCTAGAAGCAAGAAATAATAATTTAAGCAGAGCATTGTGGATGCCTGGAAAGCAGAGTCCCCTCTCTGCAGGAAACAACTGCAACGTGCCAAGGAGACTTGACACTGAAAAGGAACAAAACAGAGCAGAGCAAAAGGAAACCCATTAGAATCCAGTTCCTTCTCATCGGGCCCCCCTCACTGAGGGCCGTGGCCACCAATTACAGGATGTGCTGCTGGTCTGAACCCCTGTGAGCATCAGAACATCCGTGGTGCTCTGACAGCCCGAGGGCAGCACAGGCTCTGTGTGACAGGCAATGGGAGAGACAGGGAACAACCCCGGGGGGAGACAGCAGAGCTCAGAGGGGCAGGGAAAGGGAACCAGGCCAGAGGAGGGAACATCTGGCCACATCTGCCTGCCCAGCACAAGCTGCTGTAAACACAGAGCCCCTCAGACACTGCCAAGGTGCAAATCATCACAGGAATTGCTGCAGTGAGAGAGTCTGAAGTGCAAGTTGCTGGGAGGATCAAGTGTTGCCTTCCCAGATGTGGGAAGATGCATTTAAGATGCTCTGTATGACAAATGCACTGATTTGTTAACTGATTTCCCCCAAAAAAAGCTGTAGAGGGGAACAGAACATCACCCAGGGCGGTTGACACTGATAATTTCAAGGACTAAGCCTTGTAGTGAAAACATCAAGCAACATCTGAGATCAAACATGCATTTTGAACATGTTAACTGAAGGCACCTCAGCAGTATTTAAGCCCCTGAGTTAATCAGAATAAAATGCAATAGTGAGGAAACAAAGTCCGGTCCTCTCTGAAACTCAGGATTTGGCTGGTTGGGTTTTTTTTTCCCCTTAAGCCTTATTTTTATGGGTATAAAACAAAAACCCTGCCTAGAGTCACAGAATATCCTGAGCTGGAAGGGACCCACAAAGATCATCAAAGTCTAACTCCTGATTCTAGAGCAGTTCAGCCAATATTCTTCCTCCCAAATGCTGCTCCACCCCACGAGACCCCACAAGCAGCTCCATTTCCAACAGAGCACAGTGAAAATGTTCTGTGAAACTCCCTGGGACAAGAACAACTCTACTTCAGCCCACTGCTCTGCAAATTTCCAGAGGTTCATTAAACTAAATGGATTTATTTGAATTTTATAATTGAAAACTGTTGTCTGAAAGACAAGTCCCAAATGGGGTGATCTACAGCTTCGAGCACTGTTTAACCTCGAAATGTGTAATCTGATAATGCAAGTTTTGAAACGTCTCCAGAGCCTCATTGAAACCCCTGTAAAAGTTGGGTCTTCGTGAAACAAAGCCAGGCAGAAGGAAAAAAAAAACAATTCAACTCCAAAAGGTATTTAACAATTTAACTGGGTAACAACACGTTGAATGTTTTCCCATAGTTTTCCTAAGTTAGTTGATTTTTCTTATGAAATTCTGGGGAATTGAACTGGGGAAATGAATTAAAATGTTCAGGAGACAAACTACCCCTTCATGGAGAGGATGAGGTGCTGCAAAGCGGGTGGTCAAAAACCGTCCAAGGAAAAGTGACATCCTGCAAGCAGATTATACAATTAGAGAGGTTGTGCTCCTCAAAGACATGAGGGGAACCCCAAAACCAGCACTCTCCATCCTCCCCAGGGGGAACACGAGGCTCTCAGAGCCCCCAGGCTGAGTGCAAAGCCACAGCTCCCTCCTGCTGCACTAGTGAGTCCCTCCCCAATCCTGTTAAACCCCGAGCAAACAGAGCATTGCAAACCGTTTGCCTCCCCTCCTTCCGTGCCATTAATCTTTCATGCCGTTTGCACAGTTGGTTAGAGCATTTCCAGCAGCAGCTGATGATCTTTTTATCACTGAGGGCTCGCAGATGGATTGAGGGGATCTGCAGTGAGAAGGCTGAGGAGCCTCCAGCCATCTAAATAAACACGGGCAGGGAATTCTCGATTTGGCCGAATTAACCAGCCTTTAATTAAATTCCCCCACAGCAACACAAACAAGGCGCGGGGAGTCGGCGATCGGAGCGTTTCCCAACCAAAGACTGGGCTGCAGTGGCTCCAGCAGAGTTCACACCCCTGAGGGAGGGGAAAACAAACCCCTACACAGCCAAAATCCCCAGCACGGCAGCTGCACACGGTTTTCCAGCTCGGAAAAGGGATGCAGACAGATCCATGAGATGCCTCTTACCCCAGCAGGCACAAGCAGAGGGACTCAGCTCCTGCCCAGGAAAACCACAGGGACCAGCTCTACCTTTTTTTTGTGGCATTAATCCAGAAATTAAACCAACTGTTACACGAATTACCCCACTCCCGGGAGAAAAACCAAAGCCCTAAGGCTGAGTGTTTTCAAACATGTGAGAATGCTCCTCAGGGCCGTCACCTGGAGGAGGAAAGGATGAAGAGTGTTCAAGGAGCCGCTGGCCACCCTGCACCAGGAGCCCACACCACACGGGAACAGCAGGAACCAGCAAGAAGCTTCGGAAACATCCTAATTAACCTGATATTTTCCGTACTGCACCGGAACGAGGAGCTGTTGAGGGCCTTGGAGTTAAAATTGCTGAACTTGCAACCATTTATTACCAAAGAAAGCATCTCCCCTTCCTAGTTCAGCCAGGGCAGCTCTGCTCAGGGCACTGTGCATTTTTCAGCTATTTCAGCTAAAAAGCACACTGAGCTTTTACCCAGGCACAGTTCCCTGCATTATCCTTCAGGATGTGGATTCCCCCACACTGTCCTTTAGGATGTGGATTCCCCCACATTATCCTTTAGGATGTCTATTCCCCCACATTATCCTTTAGGATGTGTATCCCCCACATTATCCTTNCCTTTAGGACGTGCATTCCCCACATTATCCTTTAGGATGTGCATTCCCCACATTATCCTTTAGGATGTGGATTCCCCCACATTATCCTTTAGGATGTGGATTCCCCCACATTATCCTTTAGGATGTGTATCCCCCCACATTATCCTTTAGGATGTGTATTCCCACGGGCTCCCTCATCTCTATTTAAATGTATCCAAGAGTCTGTACGAAACTACAACCCAACACTTGCCAGACGTGCAAACATTTTACACAATTGCCTCAAGATCATTTCAAGGAAATTTATAGTTTACAACCACCCTCTGCCACGTACAATTTATTCTCGGCGAGTTCCTGAACTGCTTTTCTCGGGGAAGAGCCGCTACCTTTATAACACCAGAAAACACCATTAGCAATAAAAGTGAGTTTAAGAGCCCATTACAGATCAGAGGAGCCGGGTTTTATTCCTTGGAGCAGCTATTTCCCAAATGGAACAACGAGGGCAGCGGCTCCACATCCGTCTCCCTCGCTCTCCCCCAGCACAAACTGGGATCTCTTATTGCTTCAGACACAAAGAGCAGAGCAAATGCCAGGTCATTAGTAAGAATCCATTCAGCCAAGTTCACACACAATGAAAATAATGGCCAAAGGCGTTAAAAAAAGAATTCCACTTGTGAAAAAAATAAAATATGTTCGGGGTTTGTTATTTTTTTTTTTTTCCACCTGCAGCCTCAGCTTTTGCAGAGATCTGTCGCGTGCCTTTGCCTGTGTGAAAGCTCAGCACAAAGATTTCACTCGAGGTCTTAGGGAGTCACTGCTGAAGTTTGTTTTCCCCCCAATTAAAGCAGCTATTAAAGGCCAGTTTTGAAAAATAGCAGCCTTTAATTGGAAAGAAAAACGCCCAACCATAAATAAAAGGCAGACATATTCACCAATTAAAAATCTGACATGATCTCTCTCCAAAAAAAAAAAAATAAATAAAATATAGCATTTGCTAAATGCCAGGTTGCTTGTTTCAGAGCACAAAAGCTGCTTCAAGCAGCTCCCAGCAAAACAAAAAGGTTAAGGAAAATCAATATACAAACACGTGTTTTGTCCTCTGAGCGATAAAATAAAATATTCCCCGAGTTGCCCTGCAGCAGATGAGCAAAATTTGCTTCATTATCTGCCCCTGGTTTTTAAAAAGCCACGGCCAAGGCCCCCGTGATCAGCAGCAGATTTTTACAGCAGCAGCTTCTGCTCTCCTGTGACAACACTTTGACCTTACAAAGTGCATTTCATTCCAGGAACTTGAGGGATCCTTGTGACACAGGCAGGAATTAGCACCTCTGGGAGGTGGGTGTGCTGAGCCCTGCAATTCCAACCCCCTCACAGCCAATATCCCACTCTGGAAGCCCCGATCCCAGGAGCTGTTCCTCCTGGCAAATAATGATCATTTCCACCCAGCACAAGGGCAAATTGAAGCTACTCTCACATTCCCTACGCAAATAGCAAGATTCCCAGACACTCCTTACATCCAAAAGCTTTATTGTTATGAGCACATCCCCTGTTTCTCCTTGAGGGGCTCAGGATGATCCAGGATTAGCCCTGCTAAGGAGTCTCTGCTCCCAGGGAGCTCCTGGCTCTTCCCACATGGATCAGTCCTGCCCTGGGACAGCCACACAACTGGCAGCGCTCAGGAAACATTCATTCTTCCAAATTAATCCACACATGAGGCTGCTTTTATTCTCTATTTTTGGCAACAACAGGAAAACCAAGGTGAATTCCTTCAGGACATGAATCCTCCTACAGGAAACAACTCCCAAGGAATAAAAGTATTCCCTGACACAACAGGAAGAACTGACACTTCACAGGGACTGAAAAGAATCCAGAGAGGGACACCCTTCCCTTTGGGTTTTCCTTCATCTCATTGCTGCTGCAAAGCAACACCAGAGAGACCAGGCACGACCCAAAATTCCCAAACTAGTGTCCCACAGCTCTTAAAATCCCGTTTCTTACGGCATTGCAGTGCTGCTTTTCGTTAAACTTGGCCAAGGATCCCCACCCCAAATACTCTCCCTGGAAGCGAGACACTTTCTCCTGGGAAGTCCAGTGACAGAAGTACAAGCAACCCTAAATCTGGGACGAGAGGAAAGGAAATTATTCAGTCTCTCGTGACAGAGAGCGACCGAGCTCGAGCAAATATCAGAAATTATCCCCTCATTAGCAAAGTAATTTGTATTTACAAGCGGCCTTTCGGCTTCCCATTTCAAAGCATTTTAGAGAGAACCACCGAAGAGATTTTGCAGACCTAACCGAGGCTTCTTATCACCGACTTTGTTCAAATGTAAGTCTCGAAGAAGCTCCTCTGGTTTTGTTTGTTTACAGCAGAAAAACGTGGCCAAAGTTTCGCTGTTTTCCAGACGCTGTTCCCTTTACGGGCCTTTCCCACACAGCAAGGGAGAAATAAACAGCCTAAATAAACAGGGAAATGCGAGTGTAAAACCACAAGGATTGGCAGAAGAGTCTGTTACACGCAAATGTTTTGGAATTAAAGCTATCAAAAAAAAAAAAAAAAGAAAAAGAAAACTTGGCCACATTTCAAGCCATAAACCCACTGTTAAGATTTGTAATATTTTCCCCGAGCTGAGAAAAACGACGAGTAACCCACCCAGGTTTAAATTTGTTTGCAATGGTGTTTTATGACCACACAGACCACCAAAAACATTCACCTGTTGCTTGGCAAGGTCATCCTCACCTGAGCTACCCTACAAAAACAGCACACAGCAGAAAAGTGATTGAAATTTCTTCTCACACCAGTATTATCAACACAGCAGTTTCTCCTTCCTTGGCCATCAGTTCTGCTCTCAGGTTTCCCTGGTCTGGCTCCGCAAAGAATCTCTACATCCAAAGCAAGTTCTAATTAAATTCTGCAGGTTCAGTTATCAGGCAGTTCTAGTGAATAACTTTAATTTCATAAAGTCAATAACCTCAGTGTTGTCTCTAAACACTGGGCCTAAACTAGCCATGCTATCAGTGCCCGAAAGGCAAAGATTGAGACAAACACGATTTCTTATTTGGAGAGCAGAGCAACATGAGCTCGGGTTTGCATTAAAAATTAAACAAGTCCAGGTTGATTAAAATAGAGGTGCAAAAGGAGGCCTTGGAAATACTTTTGGAAATCACAGGAAACATGGAAAACAGAAGGATGGGCACGAGAGGAAATGCTGTAAAAATCAATGCAGGTCTGTTCTTCTTCCACGCTCTGTGGGACCAGAGCCAAAATCTCCCTCAGCTTTTCCAACATTTTAAAGGCCAGTTCTCAAAGTCATGCAAAAGAGCAGAATTTTGTCCTACACATCACCGTTCCCAGAGGATTTGTAAATCATAACATGTCCCACATCCAGAGCTACTGCCACAGCAACTCCTCCAAAGGAACCGAATGCCTGCGGTTTCTCTCCAAGACGCTGAAGCAGGATCCAAGCCTTGGAAGCTCATTACAACTCCCAGTATCCCACTGGTGGGATTCCTGCTGCCCACACCCACTGGGGAGGGTGTAAGAGCAATTAAAAGCATCAGGGTGGGCAACCAGCTGCCAACCCACTAGTTGACTTACAAGCAGTTGAAGGCGGCAGAGAGGGGGAAACAGGGAATTTAAGTCTAAATCTGTCACAGGACCACCCTCTGGCAGAGGAATAAGGGCAGAGAAAGTTCAATAACCTAAACATGAGCAGACACAACTCTTTCTTTTCGCTCCCTACAGGACAGGCTTGGAAGCAACAGCATTTTTCCCACTGTTGCATCCTCAAACAGGATGGAATCTGCACAGAGGACCGGTCGTATTTCACCTGGTGCTGCTGTTTTTGGGGTGGAGGGCACTTATGGACTGCACAGGACTAAGACAGTGCCTTTACCCTCATGCATTAAAGCTGGTACTTCCTGCAGGGTTTGTTCACAGAGTGAATTCTGTTTGAACTCTGGAATCATCCAGCCCACCCTGTGCCTGATGCCCACCCTGAGCACTATGGCCAGTCCTGCCTTGGGCACCTCCAGGGTGGGCACTCCAAACCTCCCTGGGCAGCCCCTTCCAAGGCCTGACCACCCTTGCCAGGCACAAATTCCCCCTGCTCTCCCCCTGCCCCTGCCCTGGCCCAGCCTGAGGCCGTTCCCTCCCCTCCTGTCCCTGTTCCCTGGGAGCAGAGCCCGACCCCCCCAGGGCCTGCAGCACCCACAGCTTCTCCTGCAATCAGGGAATCATTTGGGTTGGGAAAGCTCTCCAAGATCATCCAGTCCAACCATCCCCAGCACTGCCAAGGCCACCCCTGCCCATGTCCCCAAGTGCCACATCCACAGGGCTCTGAAGCCCCCCCAGGGATGGGGATTCCAGCCTGTTCCAAGGCCTGACCACCCTTTCCAGGAGGGAATTCTCCATAATGTCCAATCTAACCCCATCCTGGTGCAATTGGAGGCAATTTCCCCTTGTCCTGGGAGCAGAGCCCGACCCCCCCGTGTCTCCCCCCTCCTGGCAGGGCCTTGCAGAGCCACAAGGTCCCCCCTGAGCCTCCTTTTCTCCAGGCTCAGCCCCCCCAGCTCCCTCAGCCCCTCCTGCTGCTCCAGCCCCTTCCCCAGCTCCCTTCCCTGCCCTGCACACGCTCCAGCCCCTCAGGGGCTCTCCTGCCTGAGGGGCCCAGAACTGCCCCCAGCATTCCAGGAGGGGCCTCCCCAGGTCCCAGCCCGGGGGGACAATCCCTGCCCTGCTCCTGCTGTCCCCCCATGGCTGGCACAGCCCCGGGGCCATTGGCCTCTTGCCCCCCTGGGCACCCCTGGGCTCGTGTCCAGCCGCTCTCTCAGCACCCCCAGGGCCTTTTCCAGCTTCCCAACCCCTTTTCCCCCAGCCTGGAGCTGCAGGGGGGTTGGGGTGACCCAAGGGGGGTGACCCCCATCCCACTGCCCCCAGCCCAGGGATCCAGCCTGTGCAGGCGCCGCTGCCCCCAGGATAAGGCAGAGCGGTGGGAGCAGCGGGGGATGAGCCGGGCAGGGCGAGAGGACACCGGGACACCCCTCAGGACAAGCTTTGCCCCAGCACTGCGGCCTCCCCGCGGCTCCAGCGCCAGGAGGCCGCCGTCGCTGCGGAGGCCGGGCCCGGGCGGGCTCCCCCGACACGGCAGCCCCCGCACGGTGCCGTGTGTGCCGCAGGGGGCCCGGGGGGTCCCGGGGCCGGCCGGCCCGTACCTGATGACGGAGATGAGCAGCCCCGAGGGGTCCTTGCTGCGGCTCACGGGGCCGCGGTACCGCCCCGCCACCTCGCCCGCCGCCATCTTGCCGCCCCTCCGCCGCGGCGCACGCACGGCCGCAGCCAATCAGAGCGCAGCGCGGCGGGCCGCCGACCAATAGGATGCTATGAGGGCGTGGCCTCGCCGAGAGGCCTTCTGGGAGTTGTAGTTTCTTTGCGGCCGCGCCTCGCACAGGCGTTTATAAGGTTACTTAAACTCCAATTAAAGAAAAATTACCGACCGAACAAGACGCACCTGCAAAGGCACCTGTGCCCCAAAGCCGCCCCTCGCTCTGGGAGCGGCCGGAAAGCAGGCGGGGTGTGCGGGGTCAAAGTGCCCTCACAGAGCCCTCAGAGAGCCCTCACGGGGCGGGGCCGGCTGAGCAGCTGAAGGATTTAAACATTTACGCGGTTTAAAGTGAGTAATACGCGTTAAGCGCTTAAAGTTGTGCGTTTTAGGAGGTGGTAATGTTAAATCCTAGCAGGGTGCCGCAGCTTGATGGCAAATACATCTGTGAGGGCTGCTGGATTGGGTGCCTTTAATCTGAAGGGTTTTAAGAAGGGTTTTTCCTCAGTTTTCCCTGATGTGGCTCAGGCTGGGCCTGAGTGGTGTGAAAGGGAAGCTGGGATAGTTTGGGATTGTGGTTTGGCACATGCCAGGCCCGAGGGGGCTCCCAGGCTGTGACATCCAATGCTCGTCAATAAATCCCTCCCAGCACAAGGATCTCCCACCACCCTGGGGTGCTCTGGGTCTGTGAACACCAACATTGCTTTCCCACCTGCTCCATCCACCTCCTGCCCCCTTTGGAAAGGGAAGGTCTCCATCGAGTTCATTGGGAAAACCCCAAAGGGTTGTTTATCACCAGCTCGCTGGAGAAACCACCTCAAACCAAACAGCTCAAACCAAACAGCTCCAACAAACCATCTCAAACAAACCACCTCAAACCAAACAGCTCCAACAAACCATCTCAAACAAACCATCTCAAACCAAACAGCTCCAACAAACCATCTCAAACAAACCATCTCAAACCAAACAGCTCCAACAAAACATCTCCAACCAAACAGCTCCAACAAACCATCTCAAACAAACCATCTCCAACAAAACAGCTCCAACAAACCATCTTAAACAAACCATCTCAAACCAAACAGCTCCAACAAACCATCTCAAACCAAACAGCTCCAACAAACCATCTCCTACAAACCATCTCAAACCAAACAGCTCCAATAAACCATCTCAAACAAACCACCTCAAACCAAACAGCTCCAACAAACCATCTCCCAACACCCCTGGCTATACAATGAAGGGCAACAACACCTCTCCAGGCCAGGCCTTTGAAGGCTTGTGCTAAAAAAAAACACCACAGCAAACCCAAAGCTGTCATTGCCAAGGCAGGAATTCCTCAGGAAGGGCAGGAACATCCAACGTTTGCATCCCTCTGTGCCTGCTGGGTGTTTTCCCCATCGCTTCAGAGACACTTCCCTTCTGGAGCTGCTTCTCCAGCCCAAAGCTGCAACGTTAATGGTTTAATTGCGTGGAAATTGCTGGAATCTGCAGGTGAGTCGAGAGCATCCATTTAGAGGAGCTGTGCTTGAAACCCGAGGTAATTGGCAGCGTGTTATTCCCGGGGCTTATTTACAAGGGGAACAGTTTCCACAGTGGCTGTTGTGGAAGAGCCTCTGTTTATTACAATAAACCCCCGCCTCTGTGATCGTTAGCAGAACGAGAGCACGGGGCGCTCTAATTCTCTGAAACGCGAGGTACTTTGTCCCTGGATAAAGCAGCGTGTTTGCAGAACGGGATAATTGCTCCGAAGTGATTTGTGCGGGGTGTGCACTTCAGCGAGTTCCTGCCGAGCTGCTCTGCTGCATTTCCCCCTGCAGTTTGCTATTCAGATATGCCAAAAAAAAAAAAAAAAGCTCCTTTGTGATGGTTTTGTGAGCTTTGCCAGTGCCTTTCCTTTGCCCGAGGATGGTGAGTTGAATGGCAAGAGGTTTCTGCACTGGCTGGAGGGAGTTTTGCCTCAAACTGCCGACTTGCCAATATTGTTTTTTGTTAATTGGCAGTTCCTATTGGCCGGCCTGGAGATTGCAGTGGGGATGAAATCAATGTGTCCCACCTTTTCATTCCTGACAGCTACAATAATCACCTCATTTAGGAGGAACTTCATCAGGACAAACAACAGCAGAGCTGGCCCAGAACTGTAACCTCGCTGACTTTCAAGGCTGGGCTTTAATTGCTAAACCACTGCCTGGTTTCATTGACAAGCCCTTTCCCTTCACTCCCAACCCAAGCAGAGCTACAGGTGGGAATTTATGTTTTCTTTAAAGGGAAAAATTCAATGTAGTCTGGGCTGATGCAGCACATGAATGCTGAGATCTTTCTTGATTAATAATATATGACACAAGGAGGCTGAAGGGTTATGAGAACATCATTTTCTCCTTACACAGCTTGCAGGAAAGGCTCTCAGCCTAAAAACCGATGGGCTGGAAAGCAGGGGGCAGAAACGTGGTTTTTATTTTCCATCTTCCTTTCTCACAGTGTTTTAGTACTCTGTGGCATGCCCAGCAAAGTGGGGGGTTCCTTGTCAGCTCCTTTCCTGAGGCAGTTTTACCTGCAACCCCTTCCCAGGATTTCTCCCCTGGTATTTTCTGAGTGTCACTTGGGAATTCCTGAACCCAAGAGATTTCCCAGTGCTCGGGGCTGGTGTGCACACAGGTCTCTCCACTACAGGTTTAACATTTTCCAAAATACCACGAGTGCTTTGTTATTTCATTTCAAACATTAGCAGAAATGTCAGAGGAGAGGGTTCAGCTCACACCCATCTCTTACAGGTGCCACTGCCTCGTCTGTAATGCTTTTATATTGCTGCTAATGAAATTACCTTTGACTTCCATCAGTGTAAATGGGAGCAGAGTGAAGGCCAGAGTTTCCAGCTAAGACTGCAGGAGGAATTCTGCCTGCATAAAGAGAGCCTAATGCTCTTGGCATCTCTCAGCCACTTCAATAAAATATATTACCCTCCTTACAGAGCTTGTCACACCCCCCCCCATCAGCTGCATTAAACTGGAATTCTGGGCAAAGCATCACATCCAAACCATCCCCTGCTTGCATTAGACTTAATTCTGGTTTTCTTATAAAGCACTACCAGACTTTGCCGAGCTGCCTGAAAAAGAACTAAATAAAAGTGTGCTGAAGCATCAGGATCTGCTCCTATAATTAGTCACTCGGGTGGATGACCTTCTCCTTCCTATTCACCATCACATAAGTGTGAACTAAACCTGGTTTAAGTTGGGTTTTTTTGGGTGTCCTGCCTGACAACAATGAGTATCTCTCCCCAGCAAGCAGCTGCCATCAGTTCTCTCTGTCTCTGGGAATAAGAAGTGAGAAGCTCCTGGGGCAGGAGGAGAAAGTTGCCTCGATGCTGGGAATCAAGGCAGAGATATGATTCAAATGCCTTCTTATTGTTTTCTGCCTCCTGACATTTCCCAGGTTGTGCTGAGTGCTGCTGCTGCAGGAAAAACAATAACTAAGATTGAGTTAAGTGGAAAAGTACTGCTGCTTTTCCAATGTCAAAGCCCCAGAACCTATGGAAATGGAACCCCTGAAGGAAACCAGAGCTGAAGTGTCAGGTGTTTCTGAGAGGGAATGGGCTGTTCTCCTTCTGCAAACCACTAAAAATAAAATATCACATTATTTGGTTTATTTTTCCTGCTTTGTTTTCCTTATCCTTGCTAAGCAATGCTGTTTTCACAACTGTGCAAGCCCTGGCAAAGCAGGGATTGATGCAGTTGGTGACCTGCTTCAGACCTGGTTTAGTGCTGAGTTAATGCTTGGACTTGGTGGCCTGGGAGGTGTTTTCCAACCTAAATAATTCCATGATTCTATTCAGGTCAGAAAAAAGGGATGGAAAACCTGTAAGTGATCCCGTGGAACAATCTTTTATCATGGCTTGTTTTGTTCCCTGACTGATTCCATGGGAAACAGTGCCATTTCCAGGTGGCAGAGGAACCTCCTGAGCCCCAGAGCACCTCCCAGGAGCTCCAACACCCTCCACAGCCTCCTCAGCAAAGCATGGATATATTTTTCCATGAGAATTTTGTTCTAAGACAGAATTTTCTGGTAGTGACAATACATGTAGGAGAAATACCCTTTTTATCCCCATAATTATTGAGTTGTAGATACACCAGACTTTGGGCTCAGGGACCCCAAATGGGACTCACCACTGGTGCCTTCCATCTCATGGCTGAGCCAAACTTCCCATTGGGATGTCCCACATCCAGTTGTCCAGAGGTATCTCCCAAATCCTCAGGTGAATGGGTGCTGGCTGGAGTTACAATCCTTAAGTCTTGTGCTCCTTTGGAAACCTGGGAGACCTCAGGTGGAAAAGAGACATAAAAACCAACCCTCCCATTCCAACTCTCCCATGCTTAATTATGGATGTTTTCCCCCCAGCCCTTCTGTAAGGAGTTCTTAGACCCCATCTTATTTTAACCCTATTTATCTTATTTTAATCCTCTTCTTCTTTTCACCCAGATCCATTAAGCTCCCCACGTGGATTTGCTGGGCATCAACTCTTGCCTCAGGTGATGTCTGAGCCAGTAAGTTCCTACAGTTTGGGGGCAAAGAGGTGACTGGGTAGAAAAGGAAGCCCTAGAAGTCCTGAGAGGGATGTGAAACCACCTGGCTCATCCATCCCACCAAATCCACATGGGAAGGAGAGGCAGTGGATGCCTCAGCCCCAGGAAAAACCCTTGGATCAGAGCTCTACCTTATTAAACCACAGGCAGCCAAGCATGACATGTTGGAGATAAGACTTCATAAACTCCAGTGCTCACAGAAATATTTCATCCTACTGGATTCAGCTTTGGATATTTTTCTGGTTTGTGTAAGCAGGAGCTCCAGGCAAGAGAAACAACAAGAGCTTGAACTGAAATGTCAGGCCTGGCAAGGTGCTCTTGTTGTTTTCACGGGAAGCAGGAGCAGCATCAATCCTTCTGAAATGAGACATCAGCCATCCCATTTCAAGGGCTTCCCTGGCAGAAAAAAGGGCATAAGATTTGGCAGCTGAACAGCCCTTTTGGCCTCCAATTTAATTTGCCATGAGGTGATAGAAGAGAGGGATAATATGACAGTTGTTGTGATTCTACAGCACCTCTGACAAAGTCAATCTGTCACTGGCAAACACCAAAGACTCCGTTTTACAGGAGTGACCCAGGCATGCTGAAAGCAAGAATATAACAATAAGCCCTCCCTGCCTTATGATCTCAAGGTTTTGCTGCCAAGAGGAGAAGGAACTGGCATGATCTGTGCTCTGTCTGCAGCTCAGCACATGAAAGGATGTTCCAAGGACCAGTCGACTGGTTGGCCTCTTCTCCCAGAGAACAAGTGACAGGAGGGGAGGGAACAGCCTCAGGGCAGGGGCAGGGGGGACATGAGGAGGAATTTCTCCCTGGAAAGGGTGGCTAGGCCTTGGCAGGGGCTGCCCAGGGAGGTTTGGAGTGCCCAGCCCTGGAAGTGCCCAAGGCAGGACTGGCCGTGGCACTCAGTGCTCAAGGTGGGCATCGGGCACAGGGTGGGCTCCCTGGGCTGGGGGGGGCTTTGCCAGCCCACATGACTTTGTGGTTCTCTGACCTTACAGAGTCAGAGCTGCTTCTGAAAGGGCTTCCCACACTTCATATTAAAAATCTGAGCAGCTGTTTGACCAGCTTTGATCACTGTTTGACCAACAGTCATTCTTGCATTTTCACTGACACAAAACCTCAGTGAGAAGAAGAGTTTATTTTAGGCAGTTTCTTTAATAAAAAGCCTTTCAGGCATTACCACAACACCAGAGTAGCCTCATGCCTCAACTGGGGGTGACACCAATGGTGTTCTGTCTGTCAGGATTGCCTGATAAGCTTTTTGGGAATGTTGGGAATCTTGTTTTGATGGTGCCAGCCAGCTCCACCCTGTGATCCCTCCCCCTGACCTGGCCTGGGACAGCAGGAGGTCAGCGTGAGAGGAAATGGCCTGAAGTTGCACCAGAGGAGGATTAGATTAGATATTAGGAATTTTCTTTTCCATAAAAAGGGTTTTAAAGCATTAGAACAGGTTGTCCAGGGCAGTGGTGGAGTGACAATCCCTGGAAGTGTTCAAAAAACCCTGTGGATGTGGCACTTGGGGACACAGTTTAATGGGGAACATGGTGGGGGTGCTGGTTGATGGTTGGACTTGATCTTAAAGATCTTTTCCAACCTTAGTGATTTCATAATTCTGTGTGCCCAGACTCACAGCTTGGGTGGTGGGGAAGGGTTGACTTTGCCCTTGCCCCACAGTGTTTCCTGCCATCCCCCTGGAATTGTCCCAGGTTGGTGGGTGAGATGAACCTGCAGGTCACTCTCAGGTCAAGCCCTGACTCTCGGTGTGAACACACCTAAAATCCTTGGGCATACCCATCAAACAGCCTCAAAGTTCCAACTGGAAGCTGTTCAGCAGTACCCAATCTGCAAGAGGGCAGGGATGGCAATTCCCAAATTGCTGGGGAAGTGTTTGAGGGCAGAGTGAGGATGCTGAGGGAGCTACAGGCACTGCAGCTTCAAAAGGACCGTGATGAAGAGTCAGCTGAAGCCCCAGATCTGCAGGAGGAGACCTAAATCAGCTTTATGGCACAGCAGTGCTGTGTGGGCACTGAGGAAGGCTGAAGACAGATATCTTTAATTCTTTCTGTTGTTGTCATCAAGGAGGACAAAATCAGCCAGGCAGATCCTTGCAGATGAACCCCACGACCCCATCACCACCAGTGTGGGGCTGGTGGCACGTCAGGGTGGCACATCATTGCATTTTGTGCTGTCTCATCCCTGATCTTTCAGTCACCAGAAGATCTGGCAGTGGATTAAGGGATGTCAGTGGTGCAGAACCTGTTCATCCTAATAATCTTGCAATGTGGGGTCCGGGTGACCTTTGAGACACAGAGGGTGGGTCAGGATTTGTGTGGAATTGCAGGAATTTGAGCTGTCAGTGCCCCTGCAAAGTTCCCAGAGGTGGTGGTGTAGCCAAAGAGACAGCAGAGCTTTTGCAATTCCCATCTGAAGTCTGGTCAGGTAATATTAAATGTTCAGCAAGAAAATGAAGTGTCATCCACTGTACATCTAGAAAATGAAGTGTAATGTGACAGAATTAACTCAAAAAGTTTTGCCATCTGTGCTTGAAAGATGGCATTGGTGTGGCTGCTGCTGCTCTTCCACAGCTCCCCTTCAGGAAAGGCAAGGCCTGCAATGTAAGATCATTTTTCCCTGTGTTCTTTATGGGTTTGGGGAAGAAAAACATGGCAAGGAGTGCCCAGCTCCAGGGATCTGGGGGAAAATTAGATCAGCACAACTAAGAGGAATCTCTCACCAACTTAATATCTGTCCCAGCAAGTGCTGGAGATGAACATCCAGGCACTGGGGGCTGTTCAGCTGCTCCTTGGGCTGCCCCTCCTTGTGCCTTCACTGCTACCCTCCATTCCTCACATTTCCTGCTTCCCATCGTGTCCTCTCCTCCCTCATCTTTACATCTTACTCCTCCCTTCCACTAAACACCACTGATACTTTTAAGGTTATAAACCCAAATTTATAAATCACTGCAGTGCTGGTTTTAGTGTTACCTCCTTTTCCTTCTTCAGCTCATGTACCTCGTCTATTTAAATTATAAACTCAGCAGGGCAGAGGCCACATTTTAACTGTAGCATAGCGGAGATTTATGGAGCATAATGAAGCAGGGTAATAAAAAACCCCTTAATTGAAGGTTGAAATGTGAGTGGTGGAATCCACATTCCAGAGGTGGAACATGGGATGACTTTGTCTTCTTGCATAAAACCTGAGCCAGGGCACTTGATGCAGCGAGTCCTGCAGAAACCCCCGCTGAGGGAGACCTGCTGGTGGGCTGCTCCCAGTCCCACCATAACCTCTTCCACCAGAAACTGGCCTTCCTACTAAAATTGGGTCCCATGTCCTGTTGTAATTTGTCTTCTCCAGGTCTTCAGACATTTCCTNGGGAGTGTCCAAGGGCAGGTTGGAGCATCCTGGGATAGTGGGAGGTGTCCCTGCCCATGGCAAGGGGTTGGAACTAAATGACCTTGAAGGTCCCCTCCAACCATTCCCTGTGTGCTGTCCCTCCAGGCCTTGTCCCCAGTCCCTCCCCAGCTCTCCTGGAGCCCCTTCAGGCTCTGCCAGGGGCTCTCAGGTGTCCCTGGAGCCTTCCCTTCTCCAGGGGAGCCCCCCCAGCTCTCCCAGCCTGGCTCCATCCCAGAGGGGCTCCAGCCCTGCAGCATCTCCAGGGCCTCCTCTGGATTTGTTCCAACAAGTCAATGTCTTTCCTGCATTGGGGGTACAGAGCCTGGATATGTGATAAGAACAAATATGTGTCCTCCTGAAATTCTCCTTATTGGTGGCAAGGTTCGCCCCTGGCTTGCTGTGGGACACCATTCCAGGGAGCAAACTGACCCCACCACAACCTGGGAATGCACAATCCAGTCGTGGGCCATGGATTTGGACAGGTGGGAAGGAGAGTTGAAAAGTGCAGGACAATGAACAGCCTGTGTTGTGTTCTTTTCTCAGTGATGTAGAAAGGAAGCAGAGGGGATAAAACACACCTCCATTTTTCCAAGTGAAGGAGCAATAAGAGCATAGCCCTGGGTTATGAATGTCGTGATGGCTCAATCACAGTCCTGGCCACTGGCTGCAGTCATTACAAGCTCAGTAAATTCTGGAACCTCTGGAAAAAGTGCTGCAGCCTTTTCAGCAAGAAACCAGCTGTCTGAAGTGCTTTTAGCTCAGAGGATCCAGAAGTTGCTGGAATGTGATGGCAGGAAGAGCCATGGGGGTACAGACATTCCTCAGTCCTTACAAAACCGACCCTCCCCTGCTGCCTTGAAGGGAAGAAGGGGCTGGAACATCTCTGAGCATTTCATACCCACCACAGCTGGACATGCAACGTGTTGCAGCAGGAAAACAAAATCCAGAGGGTTTTCCCGCTGTTTGGCTTCACCCTTTCCCTGTGTTTGCATTCTGCCCCCAGGTGCTGAGAAGGAGCAGGGAGCACAGAAAGAGCCCGGAGCCACCAGGGATCACCAGCTCGTGGCACAAGGACCAGGGGGACTGGCACACACTGGGATCTCTGGTAAATGTGAGTCCAGCTGGCCCTTGATACAGGAAATTTTCATTCTGCAGCCCAGAGCCCCTCCCTGCCCTTGTTCTCACCCACAATGGCTCCCACTTAAATCCCATGTTGTTACTCTTTACGCTTCCAATCCACACCCAAAGGAGCACAAGTGTTGTTTGCTTGTTGTTTGCTTGTTGTCTGAACCTCTTCCCAAGGAAGAACGGCCTCCTGTGGTGGGAGCACAGGGATTAAAGGACTTATCCCTGCCCTGCCTCTAGTGGTGTTTCAAGCCCCTTCCCTCCTGGGAACCACCCAAACCCACACTGAACTCTGGAAGGGCTCAGCAGAGGAAAATTGTTTCCTTCAATCCCAGACTGAAGTTCTCTGAATTGCAAAACCCACCCAAAATGTCACAGTGATTAATATTTTAATTTTAATATTTTAATAAAATTTTTTAAATATAAAATTATAAAAAATTATTAAAATATTTTTATAAAAATTATTTTAATAAAAATTATTTTAATTAAAAATATATAAAATTATTAAAAAATAAAAATCATTACCTGGCATGCAAATTTCCAGTATTCCAAACTCATATATCAAAGGAAAAAGAGGGAAAATTCAGGCTGAGAAGGAGGGATGCAGAAAACCGTGATTAGGAAAGTGGCACTGGGGGCCTCATGAAGGAGGGAGAACATTGTCAGAGCACAAGAGCTTTGAGTGAAACACCGAGACCTGACTGACTATCAAAATATAAACAGGTGAGATTATAACAGAATAAAAGCCATGCCCGGAATGATGTTCTGGGGATTATTTTACTGCGCAGCAAGGAATGAATTTCAGATTGTTTCTGTTTGAAAATCCTCCATGCAAAGAAGACCTTTGGCAACTTGTGTCTGGATTGGGCTTTGCAAAGCAACGTTAATCCTCAGCAATTACACGAGTTTTGAGGCTGACCTTCTCCTGCCAGATGGAAACAGGCAGCAGGAGGAAGGGCCAGGGGTTTGGAATGGCTCTCCAAGGCAGTGGAAACGTTTGTGGTGCCATCAGGGAGCGGCTGCAGCCCGTGCAGATAGGCCTGGGAGAAGCTTTGGTGTGGGGGCAGAGAGGGGAATGCTCACAGTGCCCACCCGAGACACGGCAGGGGGTGTTGAGCTCACAGTACCCCCTTCCCAATTACTGCTGGTGCTAATTGGCTCTACAGGTTACAACAGTGTGAAAGTTTGGGGTGGCTCTCTCTGCCAACGGCCAAACCTCACAAAGATTCCCCCTCCCTCTCCCGAAAATGGCAAAAAAGCAGCAAGAGAAAATTGAAGTTATATTTACATATATTAAATTTATATACTAGGCACAACGAGACAGGGACCCCCAAACCCCCCCAATAAGGGACAAGGGGGAGGGAAAGGGGAGAGGGAGACAAAAAAGGGAAATAAGACAAACAAATCTATACAATCTAAATTCAGAAATTAACTCAGTAAGTAACAAACACAACAGCAAACTCACTACTTTCCTTAGGAAAAGCAGATTCTTAACCTTCGCCGCCGGCCCAGGCAAACAGCCCTTGGAGCAGGCCTGGCCTAACACAGATAAGCCAGGCCTAAACACCAAGAGCTTGTCAGCGTGCTGGCCCGTGAAGGAAAAGAAAGCAAAAAAGCCCCAGAACAGCTCCCCCTTCGGCTTATATACACCTGATTTCGTAAAGAGATGGGATGGAATACTTCCTAATTTTGACCCTGGTTACCAAGGAAGGCTGACAAAAAACAACCCATCACAAACAGGAGCATGGCAGGTTGGTTTCTTTGGAGATCTTTAGTTAGGTGACCCCAACAATCAGCTGGCAGAAGACAGGGGGGTCCTAAACTGGAGGTGTCCACGTGTGGCTGCACTCCAGAGGACAGACTGACCCTTGTGAGGCCCTGCAGCAAAGGGCAGCAGTGTGGAAAACCTTTGGAGAAGAAGTGGGTGCCCAAAAACCACCTGGATCTAGAGGTTTAAATAAGTGCTTGGCTGATTTTGTAAGGAAGAAGGACCATTGTGGTATGAGGGGAAAAAACTCAGCCTGGATTCTGGGAGTGGTCCATGGATCACTCCTGGCTGTGCTGAGGGAAGGAGCCAGCAGCCCTCCAGGAGACCTAACCCTCTTTTAGGGCTTGGCTCAGGCTTCCTCCCAGCACTGGCCAAATACCAAGGGGGCAGGAAAGGGGCTTGGGGGCAGGAGGCCAAGTGGCAGAGAGAGATTTCACAGGACAGGTTGAGTCATTTAGCAGCATCTCCAATGCTGGCCAAGTGCCCATGGTGCTCTCCCACCTTCCTTCTGACCCACTCCCAGACCATTCCCTAACAATTCAACAGATTCCTGCTTGCCTCACTATCAATACTGGATGCTGATGCAGGAGATGAGCAGCTGATATTTTATTTCCCCAAAGCATTTGCCCAGCTATTCACAACATTCAGGTCCCAAAATGACTTGGGCCACACAGAGAATTCAGGATTATACTGAGATATCCCATCCCGAGGTGGTGGACAGCTCCAGCAGCAGCAAATCCTGTTTGCTGTCCCATTCCATGGTGCAGGATCTTGCTCCAGGGGGATGGAATCTCAGTACCAACACAGCACTCCCTTCTGCCAGAGGAACAAAGTGTTTTCCTGCTGAGAGTAATGAATGGCTTGAGCCAAACCGTGGCCAGATGGTCCCAATCAGTGGTTATTTATACCCAGACCTGAGAGAGCAGGTCAGGCAAACCCCCTGACCCTAATATTGTCTGTTGAAAAATAATCAATTTACAAGGGCAGGAAGAGTGACCTGTTAGCCCTGTTTGTTGATCCAAGACATTATGGCTCAATAGCTTTAATTATTAAAGCCAGAGCAGACAACCATCGATCCTCCCACTTAGTGCCAGCTCTCCAGCCTCAGAGCCAGGGGTTTAGAGCAAGGCAGTTTGCAGGGAAAGAGAGAGAGAGAACCAACTGCCTGGAATGGCTGATCCACTGGATCACCCAGATTTTGGGCCTGGATATGGAAAGCCTGGCCCCCAGCATTCCATCCATTCCACCTCTCAGAGCACTCAAGTGATGACCCTTCCCTGAAAACACAAGTCCCCACTTTTCAGCTTAACAAGGCATTGAAAAAGTCATTTATAGAGTTGACCCAGATCATCTTTTCTCTCCAACAGTTCAAAAAGCAATCGGTGTAAGGGACATTAATCAAGCTGGTGCCAAGAGGTAATTGCAGACAGTAATTACTCAGCTTTTATAGAGCTGGAAATGTAATAAGGATTTTAAGAAAGTAATAAGTGAAGCTTTCTGCAGAGAGATCCCCAGGTGCCCACAGTTTAGCTAAGGGCCTATCTCTTTGCAAATGCATTTCTGTGGAGTTATTACATCACTGTCTTGCTGGGCCATCATCTCTCCTGAGCCTCTGGAAATGTGCTGGGCTGTGCTGAGCCTGAATGGCTCTGCATTCCCAGCAGCTGGGGGGGATTGGCACACCCAAAGCAGCAACCATGCAGGAAACACAACACACACACACGTTCACACACCTCCCCTTCTCCCAGCTCCAACAGGATCCCCTGCTCCAACTGGGAGATTTCTGCCACTCTCCCAGTTTTCCTTTCTGCTTTGGAAGCCACGAGCTGATGGCATTTCCAGCTGATGGCAGCTCTCAGGCTTTGGGGCCAAAAGTGGGGGCACATTTTCCCACCAGCAGACCCTGCAACAGGAAGAAAAAACTCAGATGGAAGGGCAGGTTATCTTCATTCCAACCTGAGGACATTTGACAGCAGCTCCTCCTTTCTGCAGAGTAGCCTGAGTTCAGTGGGATGCTGCTCCAGGCATTCCCATCATCCTCAGGATCCATCCCACGTCACCTCAAGGGCAGGACTCTTCCTTACCTGGGTGCTGATGCCTTATGGACTCTGAAGCAAGAACCTACATCGCTCCATACATTTAATTCTCCCCTTTTACTTATTTTCCTTTGATTTTTTCCCGCTTATTTCCTTGACACTGGGCTTCTCTCTGGCCGTGTGGCTGTTCTGCCAGCACAGTCCATGACTAGTTGGACTGTGGGTTGTTCCCCCATTTCAGTGCTGAAAGAACAAGGGAAAGAACCTGCCTTCTGTAACTTTGTGTGGGGCAAAACTCCCAGTCCAGTAAAACAGACAGACTGATGTGCTCAAGGGCCATGGTGGGGAGAAGGGAATGAATGTTTGCTCCTGGCTCTTCTGCTCTCTCTCTTAGCAACATTTTACCCCTCTAAAGCCACATTATCTGGTAAAATATAATGACTTGGATGAGTTCCTTGACAGGTGAAGGTCCCAAAGCAGGATGTTTTAAAACATGATATAAAACTCAAAGTGAAATCTTAAATGTTCAGAGTATCTACCCAGACAATAAATGCTTCAGATGCTCAACAGTTTCTCACTTAGGACCAGTTTGGCACATTTGTTGGGTATTTACAGAGTGCTTACAGTTTACTACGAACAGGTCCTTGTCTGTAAGTGTTGTCTACACTGAAATTAATAAGAGACATTAATTAAAGAGCTCCTTTAGGCCTTTCAGCTTGATTACAAAAGCCAAAATCACTGTTGACAGCAAGAAGTATTGAGTGGGAACTCTTCTTTGAAAAAAACTCTTGTATCAAAAGACTGCTGAACGTGCTGGGCTCAGTTGCTGNCGGGTACCCCCTCCTGGCAGGGGCTTGGAGAGAGTGAGGAGGGTCCCCCTGAGCCTCCTCCTCTCCAGGCTGAGCCCCCCCAGCTCCCTCAGCCTCTCCCCACAGGAATTGTGCTCCAGCCCCTTCCCTGGACCTGCTCCAGCCCCTCCCTGTCCCTCCTGAGCTGAGGGGCCACAACTGGACCCCCCCTCGAGGTGTGGCCTCAGCAGAGCCCAGTGCAGGGGCAGAATCCCTTCCCTGCTCCCGCTGCCCACCCCATTCCTGAGCCAGGCCAGGATGGCACTGGCCTTTTGGCCCCCTGGGCACTCCTGGCTCATGCCCAGTGAGCTTGTGGTTGCACCAGTGGCACTCATGCCATCCAGCTTTAGTGTCACTGCCTCCGTGGCACCCACAAAGTGTTTATTGCCCAGGGCTGGGGGTGTCTCCCAGGACTTCTGTGAGGGCCGGTGGTGCCAGCACCTGGGAATGTGACAAGCTGTTGCACTGGACAGTTCTCCTTTGTCTGATTCCCAAGGATGCTGCTGAAAATGCCTTCACCCACTGTCTTCTCCTACACATTATCCAGTTCCTCCCTTGCACAACAGCATCCAAGTTTTTCTACCACATCTGACATTAAGGCTTCTTTTAAAAATGTTTTAATGTAAGTTCCACCTACATCTGCATTCCAACCTTCTGGAATGGGAGGACACATTCCATCATGCAGGCCAGGCCCAAGTCACAGTATTATTTGGGGTATGGCTGTTTCTGCCTCTCCTCCAAAGGCACACAGCCCATTCCCAGCCAAGCACTTCTGTCCTCCAGGGTTTGGTGGCTTTCTGGCTCAGATCTCTGATGCAGCTTCATTTTATAACATGCCTATTCTCAATATCTTCTCCCTAACTAGGACCTTTTCCCTCTGGAGGGAGAAACCTCCCATACCATTTGTTGGGATGGGGGGCCACCCAGACTGCTTCTTAAACAGCTCTGCTTCAACCTGCCCTCTGCCCTGCATCCAACAAAGCCCCCAGGAGCTCCAGGGAGGAGGAAAACTTGGTTTGAATTAATCACCCCCAGTTCTAGACGTGAAGCTTCCCAGCACTTGCTGCATCACATAGTTCCTCTCTGCGTTCACTCCTCCGTCTCTTTGCTTTTGATTAGAATTTGGTGGGGGATTCTAAGACCTTCCAGCGACTCGTTCTGGCACATGCTGGAAATTTATTCAGGTCAATTAGACATCTGCCAGCGTCAGACTCAAAGGCCATGACATATGTTTGCTCAACAGGCTCCGGCAACGAGGAGGAATTGAATTCGCATCCCGAGCAAGGTGCCCCGACAGGGTATCAATATCGGTTTTTAATGAGCTCTGCTGGCATGAAAACGTGTAAATTTTATGCTAAAAATGTCAACAAGTGCCAGTCAAAGAGACCTCTGCATCGTGCCTGAATGCAAAGGCACGGAGGGGTGGGGGGAGCCGTTCTGAGCAGCTCATTGGCTCCAACAATGACATCAGCTTGTGTCTGGCCACGCTTGCCCGGGATAAAAGCCCTTCCCAGCTGCTCTGTCCATACCCTCTGTGCTCCTTAGAGGGAACTTCTGGAGCTTTAAGAGACCAGTTCCCCCCATGTACACCATATCCATCATCCATCCCCCTGTGCTGGGACTGGGGGCAGTTCTGGGCCCCTGAGGCAGGAGAGCCCCTGAGGGGCTGGAGCGTGTGCAGGGCAGGGAAGGGAGCTGGGGAAGGGGCTGGAGCAGCAGGAGGGGCTGAGGGAGCTGGGGGGGCTCAGCCTGGAGAAAAGGAGGCTCAGGGGGGACCTTGTGGCTCTGCAAGGCCCTGCCAGGAGGGGAGAGACACGGGGGNCCTTGGAAGGGGCTGCCCAGGCAGGTTTGGAGTGCCCAGCCCTGGCGGTGTTCCAAAAACAAAGAGATGTGGCACTTTGCAATATGGTTTAGTGGCCATGGGGGTATTTGGCCAAAGGCTGGACTTGGTGATCTTGGAGGTCTTTTCCACCCTTAACAATTCTGTGATTCTGTGACTTCCCCAAGTTGAAGCCACAGGGAGGGTGGCAGAGCCAGGCAGAGAATCCAGAATCCCAGCATGTCCCATGACACCAGACTAGAAAGGATTCTCCCATTTACTGACATGGGTAAAGTAAGTGCAAACATACACAGTCTGCAGCTATTCGTGTTAAAATGTAAAAGTACATAATGTATGAAGCCAGCTCCTTTGAAAACACATGGCCTGTTCATTCATAGAATCCCAGAACGTTTGGGCTTGGAAGGGGCCTTAAAGCCCATCTCATCCCAACCCCCTGCCATGGGCAGGGACACCTCCCCCTATCCCAGGCTGCTCAGGCACTGGACACTCACAATACTGGACAGATGCCACTAATGTATTTCAATGTTCCCAGTATTTCTAATTTATTTGGTGTAAAAAGTGGCTTCCTCACCAGTTTAGCTGAGTAGCTCTTCTTTGCCAGTCGTCCCAAATGGACAGTATTGTACACATTTTACATAATTAGCTAATTTAACCAGCTAATTTAACATTAATAGCAAATCTGTGAGTTGAACACCAGCAAATGAACTCATTAAAGAGAAAAGAACAAGTGCTTTCTCCTTTCTTGTTCTTCCCCCCCCCCCCCCCCCCCCGTTAGTTTTGCACTCGTAGCAAGATGCTCTGGGGAAATCAGGATTTCAGGGAAATTTGGATCATCAAATAAATAGGCTTTTATTGATGAATTAAAAAGGATGCATCAGAATGTCAGAAAGCTTTTCCAGGAAGAGCCCAGCCTCGTTTGTCCTGCTCAGGAAGGAGCCAAGGCTTTTAATTTGCTCTCCTTTGTGCTGTGAGGTGTCACAGTCTCCTCAAGAGCTGCACACCAGCCCTGAAGCTCCATGTGAACGCTGAGGAGCTCAGCACACATCAGTGTGACTAAGGACACGGGGATGTGATTGTCTCCTCAGCCAGAATTCCAATACCCCTTCATCCCTTCCCATCCTGGGGTTGGATGGGAGGATATCCAGAGGTCTCTTCCCACCTCAGCCATTCTGTGATGCCTCTGGGTGCCTTCGTGGTATCTCGAGGTACAGGCTCTGCACCCGAGCTGTGCCTGGCCAGGCACTGCAGCTCGAAGGCCCTAAGGCACTCCTGGAGGTGCCTTGAGGGGGAAAGGTTTAGGGGTCAGGGGTTTAGATTGGAGGCTGGGAAACATTTCCTCAGGGAAAGGCTGCCCAGGCATGGAACAGCCTGCCCAGGGCACTGGTGGAGTCACACAGAGTACAGAATCACAGCATGGTTTGGGTTGGAAAGGACCTTGAAGGTCATCTTGTTCCAAACCCCAGCCATGGGCAGAGACACCTTCCCCTATCCCAGGTTGNCTGTCAGTTTGAAGCCATTCCCCTCCAGGCCCTTGTCCAAAGTGTCTCTCCATCTTTCTTCTTGGCTCCCTTCAGGTACTTGCAAGCCACAGTCAGGTCCAACTGGAGCCTTCTCTTCTTCAGGCTGAGCAATTCCAATTCTCCAGCCTTTCCTTAGAGCAGAGCTGCTTCATCCCTCTGATCAACTTGGTGTCCTCCTCTGGACTCACTCCAGCAGCTCCATGTCCTTCCTGTGCTGGGCCCCCAGAGCTGGGGGCAGCACCTCATGGGGGGTCTCACCAGAGCAGGGCAGAGGGAACCCCTTGGACAGATTTCAAATCCCTGTGGATGTGGCACTTGGGGACATGGTCAGTGGTGGCCTTGGCAGTGCTGGGGGAATGGTTGGACTGGATGATCTCAGAGAGCTTTTCCAACCTAAATTATGCTGTGATTCATCCAGCAGGAAGTGACACCTGGAAGTGGCATCACACTTTGCTCCTCTCCAATCATACCTTGCTACTTCAGCTGGTGATTCCTCCCTTGTTTGGATAGATCTGAATATCCTTGCACAACTTTGAAGCCACATAAGTCCTTGATTCAGTGTGTGTGTGTGTGTATGAATAATAGATTTGCTGTGCTAACACTATCAAAGCTCTGGCAGCAGCTGCTCTGCTCCCTTGGGCAAATATCCTAGAAAGGAGCTGCAGCACCAGAGCAGATTTGCATGTTTGATGCATGGCTGTGTCTCAGTTTAGGAGGAAACAATCTGTTGGGTCTCAGCTCAGTGCCTGCTGAAGCTCAGCCACTGGACTGCAGCACAGCAGCAACTGTGCAGGCTTCTTTTTTGAGACACGGAGATATTTTCCCTCCCAGGAGTGCAATTTATGTCTTGATTAATCTAAAAGTTTGGGGGGTTTATGCTGGGGGGTACAGGGGAATTTTTTAAAGGAGTGTGTGGGTAACAGTAAAGAGGAAAGGAAGGGATGTGCTGGAATGGCTTTCATCCTGGAAAATCAGCTATGCTGGAGGCAAATGCTCTGCCTCAGTGGAGCAGAGACAATTTCAGGTAATTAATGTTCTTCCTTTACCAGCACTGGGAGAATCAGGGACTGGAGAAGGACATTTATACAACTTTATGTCAAAGCTTAAAGCAGCTGTGGAAAGGGGCTGATCCATAAGGGAAAGTTCAGACTCTCCACACAGGAGTAAAGCCCCAATCCAAGGGTGCTGGGCTGGAGCTGATGGGCTTTGAAGCCATTTTCTTCCACAGGTACTGAGTTGTTCCAGCCATTTGTCTTCTTTTGACTCAGACATCTTCCTAAAAACCCCTTGCTTGACAAACAGCTGCAGTAAATGCCTCCCACCCCCAAAGAGTGGGGAGGGACTCGAGCTTTCCAGCTCCCCAAACACACACCTCCCCTTGCTGGCAGCAGTGCAAGTGGCGCACTGAGAACATCTCTGTGTTCAGCTTGACCAGCCAGGTTTCATCTTGGAGCTTACAAAGAACTGCCAAGCTGGGAGGAATCCACTCATGGAAATGGAACCCGTGAAGAGGACTTGCTGGGGCAGAAGGATTTAGATTGAGGATCAGCAAGGGTTTGATCACAAAATGCCCTTTCACCCAGCCTGTCCCACCAGTCCAGTGCTCTCTTCTCATCACAACTCGCTCTGGGTGCCTCCCCTCTGATTTCATGTCAGCACAGCCCACCCAGCCCCTGTCCCAGGCACAGCCAGTCCGTGGTGAGCACTTGGCTCTGGTCTAAGCGTGTGACAGACTCATCCCTGCCCCTTTCCCCTCCTCCTTCCTGCTGTCCCTCCTTTGGCCTCGCAAGGCCCCTGCTCCTCCGGAGGAGTATCCTGCTGGAAAGGCAGCAAAAGGCAGAAAACATTAACATTGTGGTTTCCACAGCTTCCCAGGCTCTCCTATCAACAATTTCGCTCCCAGATTCTCATACAACGAATTCAATTCCTGTCTTCCACCTTCCAGTGAGTTGTCCCGTCCTTCATTTGATTATGTGGGATTAGAGTGAGATTTTATCTTCATCTTTATCCTTAAGAGGACAAAAGGAAAACATTTACTTTTGTGGCTCATTTACCATTAGCAGGAAGACCTGTGAAGGTGCCCATTGATATTCCAAGGTGATTCCTCCACTCTTAAGTGAGAAAACTCTCCCTCCGGACTGTGGCTCCTCTTCCAGCTGGTCTGACCTTTGTATTTGCAGCTCGGTGGGCTAAATCAGTGTCACAGCCCGGGGAGCTGTGAGGTCACAGACACTGTCCCTCCTGCTTTCCGTGCCTCACGATCTCACCCATCAGAAGCATTCCCTTCTCCTGCAGCCCCTCCGAGGGAGCACAGGGGGGGGATTTGCCTCCCAGGGGGGCACAGGAGGTGGTTTTGAAGGGGCTGAGATCCCACAGGAAGCAGAAGGATGAACCAAAGGGCTCTTCTATCCCCCTCCACCCTCAGTTTGCAAAGCGGCCAACAAACCCCCAAACAAATCCCAAGCGCCCCCCAAACAGGAGGCCGATTGAATTTAACACTGATTTGCACTTTCCCTGCGAGCCCCTCGGTTTTGTACCGTTCAGCAGGAGCACGGAACTGAAAAGAGCATCTCCCACCAATTAACATCTGAGTCACGGCTTGCTGGGGTCTGTTACACCAGCTGAATTCAGGAATTCCTCTGTGATATTAAACTTCCCGGGCGGAATTTCCCCCCCTCCCTCGTTCCTCGGGCATATGCTCAGCACATGGTCCCCAGGCTTGCAGGATGATTTTGCCATCTATAAAAGGCACGCTGACTTTTCATCAATAAGATGCACGTTGCTGTTTGACAAGAACAATGTGCTCAAAGAACAGGCTCACGAGAGCTTCTATCAATCAAGCACTCTGTGGAAAATCAAAAATGACAATGAAACCTAGGGCATTAAATAACCCACGGTGCTGGAAATTAATCAGGAGTCCGGGGTGCTTGAAAAACAAATGTGTTTTTAATAAATTGGATTTGAGTATCACTTACAAGGCCCGGATTGCCGGCTGAATGGAGCCTGGTTTGATTTGCACCGCTGAGCTCCAGGGGAGCTGTGCCTGGGCGTAGCCAAGGCATTGATGTCACCACAGCCTGCTGGGCTCGGTGACATTTCAGCCATGGGGACACTGTTCTGCTTGATACAGACAGAATAAATCTCATAAAAAAGCACCCAGCTCGAGTGTCCGACCCTGCTCCCAACTACCCCCAAATAACCCAAGGGTTAATAAGAAACTCTGAAAGGAATATTATTCCCAACATGGAACAGCTCACCCCTGGAGGGAATGATGAAAGGGAATGAAGAGCGTGTGACAGAAATGGGGGAGGGACTGGGGACAAGAGTGTGGAGTGATAGGACNTGGAGCAACCTGGGACAGTGGGAGGTGTTGGGGTTGGAACTGGATGGGCTTTAAGGTCCTTTCCAACCCAAACCATTGTGGGATTCTCTGCTGAGGGGCTGGGATGGAATTCCCAGAGAAGCTGTGGCTGCCCCTGGATCCCTGGGAGTGTCCCAGGCCAGGCTGGAGCAACCTGGGACAGGGGGAGGTGTCCCTGCCCATGGAATGGGGTGGGTCTGGTTGATCTTTAAGGTCCCTTCCATCCCAAAGCATCTCTGATCCCATGACTCTATAAATCAGTGGTGTCACCACTGTCTGAGTGGAAGGAACTTGGGTGTGACATGAAAGGGAAGGATAAACCTCTCCAGAAGCAGCACCAAAGGTAAAGAGCACCAGCATTTTTATGTGCTCGCTACCCCTGCCATTAACTCACTGCTCTGAGCAAGGGGAGAGGGACTAACCTCTGTTTTCATGGCTTTTCCTTCTTTTGAAAGCCCCAAATGAGAATAAACCCTGTTCCTTCCATTCCTTTACAGCAAGTTCACTCTGTCCCTGCAGCAGAGCCTCTCACCTCTTTCCCCCATCCCTTTATTCCAACAAAACCAGAGTATTACAGAGTCCCTTGGTTAGCAGACTCTTCTCCCCACATTCCTGCTTGAACAAAAACGCTCTCCAAGGTCAGGAAAACAATGAACAGAATTCCTGGGATTTGGCTTTTGAAAGTAACACCTGTGAGAAGAATTCCAGCTACTGAAGACCAGAGTTTGAACAGCACAAAACATGGCAATTCGGCCTGGAATTTGGGGAAGACTTGAGTTCCTTTATCCATGCAGAAGACAACTGTGCCTCCGAGTTACAATCTGTTTAATGGTGACAGAAATATGCAGAAAACCAAGAGGTTTAGGGAGAGCAGAGTGAGACTTCCAGTTGTTTTCCATCCTGTGAGAACAGGGAGGCAAAACTGAGAGGGGACGAATTCAAAGTGGAGGAAAAAGGCGTTTTATCAAAGATTTCTTAGTTAATCTGCAACCCCCCCTGTCCCAAAATAGAGCTGAGGCTTGGAGAGTTGAAGGACTCACCAAGAGGGAGCTCATTCTTCTTCAAGATGTTCATCTCTGGCAGCATCAGATGCAAAAGGGGGAACGTTCCCTGTGTTGGGAACCAAATTCCCAATGGATTTCCAAATGGATTTCAGTGGAACTGCCTCTCCAGCCCACGCAGGGTTAGCAAACTGCAGGAAAATAAGGAAGCACAAGTTGGAGTGTTTAAATCCCACCGATCTCAGAGGGATTTGGGAGCATCCACAGAGCAAGTGCCAAACCCCTCAGTGGTGTGGTTTCTTGTCCAGCCCAGCCAGTCTCATCCATCCTGGACTCCTCTCTTCAATTAGGCTGATAATTAAGAAAATAACAGCACAATATAAATGGAGAGTTGCTGGCTAGCACGGTTACATCGGGGAGAAATCGAGCAGTAATCTGCAAAGGATGTTATTGCCATTAGAAAAATAAAGATCTGTCTCCCCCAGCCAATCAATTCAGCAGATATATATACCAGCAATCAAATTGTTAAAAATGACTCCTATAAATTAGCCAGCCTTCCACCTAATGGAGCCCGAAACATCTGTGAGACAATTTAGAGCTGACAGAACCATACGTTGGGAGTGCTTTTTCATCCTGATGCTTCTCCATTCTCTCCAAAGCTGTTGTGCTGGAGCAGCTTTGTTGAATGCACCCATGTGAGAACAGGCTGTATTTCACACCACGGGTTAGCAAAGCAATTCTGGCAGAAATGCTCCAGAATATATGCATTTAATATGGGTGGAATAATTCAATTTCCTCCCTATTATTTCAGCCACGCAGTTACAATCTCCTTAATTCTTCATTAAACCCTCTGGGCCCGGGGGATGTTGCCGGGTTTTATGATCTGCCATAGTTCTTTCAAATGAACATGGAAAGACACACAGAGGAGCAGTTTTAATCATGTGTTTTTAGTCAGATATACTGTGATTTCAGCTAAATCAGGGCCATTTAGCCCCTTGCTCTGGCTGGGGGAATCCTGGATGGGACCTGTGTAGGCTGGTGGGAGATGCCCCAACCCCGTGGGAGGGGTTGGAAGGAGATGGTCCTTAATTAAGGTCCCATTCTGGGCTTTTATGGTTCTGTGGTTGCTGCCACTTAATCCCAGAGTGGATAATGGGATTTTAGAGGTGGGAAACTGTTCCTTTTGCAGCTTCCTCCTGGCCGTGCCCCAGCCCAGACCCCTCCATTGTGCCTGCGGGTTCCTACCAGTGAGTTTTGGGAGGGGACAGGGTGAAATGGGTGCTGTGCTGAGTCCTTACTGAAACCGAGGAAAAGCCTGGCTGGGAAAGGTGGAGCTGTTCTCACTGTCCGGTTTCAGGGTCAGGACTCACATCTCAGGCAACCCTGTGACTTGCAGGGAAAACAACTGGTGGCCTCTGGTGTTTTCCCAGTCCTGGGAAAGCTTGGATTCTGTTGTCTGAGGAATCCTCTGCTTTCCATCCCTAATTCAATCCAAATTCAGCCCTGCCTCTCCCTGGCTGTCCAACCACTGCTGCTTTTGGGTGCAGACAGAAGAGCAGAGCTAATTTCCCTGTCTGGGCACAGTGTGGGGCAATCCAGGCTCTGGAAGTGAAACCTGGGCTGTGGTTTCAGTGCAGAGGGGCTTGGGGAGAGCCAGGGCTGCCAAGGAGCTGCCCTACAGACAGTGTGTGGGATCCAGCTGCAAACAGCTGGGCCTCAAATCCCGCCTGGGTGCAAATGGGCCTGGTCCTAATTACTCAAACAGGACTTGTGCAAGTGGGACCTGCTCCTTCTGAAGCTTTGCAGCTCTCCTATTGGTTTCAATTAATTTTGCATGAGCCACACTCTCAGAGCNCCTACAGACAGTGTGTGGGATCCAGCTGCAAACAGCTGGGCCTCAGATCCTCTCTGGGCACAGTGTGGGGCAATCAGGGCTCTGGAAGTGAAACCTGGGCTGTGGTTTCAGTGCAGAGGGGCTTGGGGAGAGCCAGGGCTGCCAAGGAGCTGCCCTACAGACAGTGTGTGGGATCCAGCTGCAAACAGCTGGGCCTCAGATCCTCTCTGGGCACAGTGTGGGGCAATCAGGGCTCTGGAAGTGAAACCTGGGCTGTGGTTTCAGTGCAGAGGGGCTTGGGGAGAGCCAGAGCTGCCAAGGAGCTGCCCTACAGACAGTGTGTGGGATCCAGCTGCAAACAGCTGGGCCTCAAATCCCGCCTGGGTGCAAATGGGCCTGGTCCTAATTACTCAAACAGGACTTGTGCAAGTGGGACCTGCTCCTTCTGAAGCTTTGCAGCTCTCCTATTGGTTTCAATTAATTTTGCATGAGCCACACTCTCAGAGCTTCCAATCAGCTCCAACTTCCCTGGCTCTGTCTCGTCTCCTCCACAGACACTTTCTTCTCCCTCGACTACTTCAATTCCCCTTTCCAAAACACTCTTGCCTCCACAAAAACCGCTCCTCCAGATGTTTCTGTGCTTCCACTTACTGTCCCACCTCTCTTTGCTTCCTTTTATCTCCATCCCTCCCTTGCATTCATTTTTTTTCCCCCTCTCCATTTACCTGCTTCCACCCCAAATCATTGATCTCCATGGAAAGCACTTTGGAACGATTCCTACCTGAGCAAGTGGCCAAAACTTGGCTTCATATTCATCCCCCATCATGATTTTCCCCTTTCAGTTCTTGCTTTCTCTTGGCTCCCGTGGTTTGGTGGCACTGTCACCTCTCTGGGTGCTCTCTGGGTAGTTCTCTACCCACAGCTATCCTTTCTTCCTCCACTTCCCACTGTATTTTGGAATCCTCCGGGCTTTTTTACCCATCACCCGGCAGTTTCAGTCTAAGGCCGGTTTGAAACTCTCCTGTACATCCTGCAGGGATTTGTCCTCTGCTCTCCAGTCCAAATCCTCTGATTTGCATCTCCCCCCATCTCTCTGAGGTCTCAATTTGCACGTTATTCCACCTGGGGAGCACAGATTAGGTGAGTTATTTACCTGCTTTGGCAGACCCCGTTTCATAGTCGGGGTCACGCTTATTCCACGGCTCATTTTCACCTTCCACTCCTCTGCAGTTGTTCACAACTTTATTTGGATTTCCACTGGGGCACTTCAGAAAGTGCAGAATTCAGATCCAGCTTCCCAAAGGACTCCCTTCCCTCTAAACTCTATTACCTCTGTTAACTAACACACTTAATAACCCCCTTCCTTTTCCTGCACTCTGGCTGATGAAACCGAAGATCATGTTTGACTTCCCTTTTCTCCCCTATTCTCCTTAACGCTGCAAAAACACCCCCCTCCCTTATTTGTCCTGACAGCTGAATTCCCTTCCCACCTTTCCTAAATCAACATGCCACCGTCTGCCTTTGCTTCATCAAGCCCCAAAATGCTGCTGATGGCGAGGCATGTGCCATTCCTGGAGCAAAATTCCTCAAATTCTGAGATACAGAATCCATGCTGAGCCCTGGCACAGGCTGGGCACAGAAGCTGTGGCTGCCCCTGGATCCCTGGGAGTGTCCAAGGCCAGGCTGGAGCAACCTGGGACAGTGGGAGGTGTCCCTGCCCATGGCTGGGGGTGGAATGAGAAGATCCTTAACCCCTTCCAACCCAAACCATCCTGGGATTCTATGGCTAATGAGCCATCAGCATCCTGATCCTGCATTTCCCAGACCCTCCAGACACGCTGAGGTGGCTCCTGAGAAGTTCCAAGTTCATGGAGCAGTTTAATACATGCTTAATGTTCTGGTTTTGCTGGTTATCCTCAGGCAGGGACAATCCCCCCTGCCCTGGATTTCACTGTAATGTTCATCCCTTTGGGCTGAGCTCCTTCTCTCTCCCCCAAAACACTCAGCACCTCGTGTTCTGCCTCACAGAGTGACAAATAGTGGCAGTAACTCCAAATGTCACCTGGCAGGAAGGAGTCCCTCCCACACACACTCAGTCCCCACACAGTCACTTGTCTCGGAGTGTAGGAGGTGTTTCATCCTTAATTCCACCTGGCCCACGTCCCCTGGTTTTGCTGCTGCCACAAGTGTGTAATTTAAGTAATAATGATACAGCCAGGACAGTCTGCCTTGTGAGCTGATTTAACCTGCAGTCCTGCCTCGAGTTTGTCCCACTTTTCTGACCTGCTGCCCACCAGAGGCACACCAGGAATGGCTGGAACAGATCCGAGGTGTCCATGGAATCCTGTTGGCATTAGGCCTGCACAGCAGGGCTGCTCCACATGGACTGGATATCCCATGCTTGGGATACCCAGCAAAGCAGCAGGAGCCCTCTAGGTGGGCAGAACTTGGAATTCCAGCAGCAAGGAAGAGGTTAAACCACCCAGAGTAACAGTGGTGGGATAAACTGGATGCAGTGGGGAGAGGGAGGAGAAGACCAACAGCATTCCTGCTCCTTGCATTGATACCAAGCCAGGCTAAGGCTGGTTTAGAGGTTGTATTTGGTGATATTGTATGTCCAGATAGTGACAAACCCATTGATGAGGGTCTTTACACACGTATTTACCTACAGAGCCAGGCTGGGATTGCTGAGGGTGTCCAGCCTGGGGAACAGAAGGAGCCAGGGACAACTTGGAGCCCCTTCCAGTGCCTAAAAGGGGCTTCTCAAAAGGAGGGAGAGGGATTTTTTATACGGGCAGAGAGTGACAGGACAAGGGAAAATGGTTTCAAGCTGACAGAAATCAGGGTTAGATGTTAGGAATAAATTCTTTACTCAGAGGGTGGGCAGGCCCTGGCACAGGTTGGGCAGAGAAGCTGTGGCTGCCCCAGCCCTGGGAGTGTCCAAGGGCAGGTTGGACAGGGCTTGGAGCAACCTGGGCTATGAAAGGTGTCCCTGCCCATGGCAGGGGGTGGGACTGGATGATCTTCAAGATCCCTTCCAACCCAAACCACTCTGGGATTCCATGAATTACCCTGGCTTATCCCTATGGCCAATGGAGAGAGCTTGGCTGCTCCAAGGGCAGTGCTGAGCAGCAGCTTCAGCCAGGTGAAACCAGAGGGCTTCTCCTTCCCAGGAGAAGCCAAGGATTAACTTCCCAGCCTGTCTGTTTAACGTGGAGACACGGATACCTCGCAGGCAATATTTGCTTTTGCCACAACCAGCACGCTCTGGTCTACAAGATCCCTTCCAACCCATGTGTGTGTGTGCAAAGTTAATCAGTGCAAAGTTAATCAGTGCAGGGTGTAAGGAAGTGCTTTCTGTCAGAACATGTCATGTTAGGTGCCATTAAAAGGCAGGCTGACGTGATCCAACCCAACAGAGGGTGTTCTCCTGGTGCTCCGTGCTGGGAACACGCAGCAGTGCCAAGGCACTCAGTCAGGAGAGGCAGGGAGAGAAACGAACCGAAGCAAGAGCTCTTCTCTCAGCACCCATTTCATTCTTCCACTTGCAGCTGCAATCGGGGAGGAATTAATTTAGGCAGAGCCTGCCCTGAGCGGATGAACTGCTGCTGCATTTGCTGTCGTGCTGCCACCAGTTGCTTTCAAAGCCTGGCATGAAAACGCCCAAGGAAAATCACCTTTGGGAGGGGAAGACAAAAAGGAATGTTTCCTGGACAGAGGAACATGTCCCCTCAGGAACCCCAGGGCTGCATCAGGTGTGCTGTGACAGTCCCTGTTCAGCAGACACCCCAGTGGTGCTGTTACTCTGAAACACACTGGGAATTGTGGCTTTGGCTTCCAGATGAAATGTAATCTCAAGTGCCAGGTCTTTGTCTTGGGGCAGCCACAGAAAAAGGGGGGAAATTGGCCCGTTCCACTGCAAAAAAAGAACCTTCAGGCTTGACCTCTTCCTTCTTTTAAGGACCTGAATTTTGCAAGTGCAGGAATGTAAGAAGAAACACCCCATTTTACAACTGAAGGTGTGCCTTGTTCCATATCCTGCTTCTGAGGGTGGGCACCTGACCCCCCTGCCTTGGCACGCTCCCCCAGCCCCCACAAACTTGCAGACAATTAATTTTGTAAGTCTTATTTGTCATGTTACTGTTTAACAACCTTTGGTGGGTTTATCCTCTCCCGTTTTTCTGAGTTCCTGGGAAATTTCAGCCCCCAGCTCTTGCAGCAATGAGCCCACAGAGGTGTGGCATTCCCTTCTCTGCTCTGAGTCAGCCACCTCCTCACCTCACTGGTGCCCCCCAGTTCTTGGCTTAAGAAAGGAATTAATTCATATTCACTTTCTTCATCACAGATCTCTGTTAGAATTCTCCCTTTCCCCTTGTTTTTTCCCCTGTTCCCCTGCACAGTGGAGTCTGCACAATCATTCCTGCTGTGGAAACCATCCCATGGCTTGTCAACCTTCCCTTCACCTTTTCCAGCTCCACTTTATCCTTTCCAGGCCCAGGAATCCAGTGTTATACACAGAATTCCTGGCACATGAGCAAGGTAACGTTGGCCTTTGGGGAAAGAATAGACATGCCAACAGCAAAGCTGTGGCTGAGGGAAATGTGGACAACAAGGTTAATAACCAGGCTGATGTAAAAACATCTGGAATCAAAGAAACCTGGAGGTTATACCAAGTAAGGGCTGATAAAATCAGTGTCCCAGGAACAGAGTGGACCCTTTGCCCACCCTCCCCATTCCTGTGCTCCTTTGGGAATATTGGCTTCGACTTGGGTGTGAGCCTTGAAAAGCCTTTAGGAGCCTGATGCTGTCAACTTTGGAGTTTCTCAATACACAATGGGGAGCCAAATAAATGCTCGTGGAGTTCTGAAAAGCCACCCTTCTTGCAGTGTTTGACCTGTGAAGAGTGGAAATCAGGAGCTGGGATCTCTTGCACAGGCAGGAATCGTGCAGGAGGTGGATGGTGCTGGGTCTCTGTGTCTTCCTTCCATGCTCTTTTCTGGGTGTGGAGCTGGTGTTGCTTTTCCCTGAGCAGCAAACCCTGCAAACCCCACCCCACAGCAGTCAGTGGTCTTCCCCAAACTGAGGATGACCTGGATGTTTAAGCCCTCTCCCAAACTTTGTTCTGTAGGATCACAGACTCATGGAATGGTTTGGGTTGGAAGGGACCTTAAAGAGCATTTTGTCCCACCCCTGGTATGGGCAGGGACACCTCCCACTATCCCAGGCTGCTCCAAGCCCTGTCCAACCTGCCCTTGGATATGATCACAGCCGTGTTGAGCTGCTGTGGCTGTCCAAGGATATGAAGGAGGGAGAGGGAATGGTGCTAAAAGGATTAGGAAAAAAGAGTTGGAAGACACAGGGAAAGTCTGGGCATCCCCATCTCTCCTGGAGTCCCAGAGAAGCAGCAAAGTGTCCCGGAGTTTGGTTTGTTGATCAGTGACATTGCCTTGCTTGGCCACAGGCAGACCTTTGGTGTAAATTAGGGTGTCTCAGGTGATTTCAGGGAGGGCAGGAAAACCTGCAGCAGCGAGCACGTGGCTGGTTCCCTGGCACAGTGCTCGGGGATCAGCAGGGCTTACCCACACTCTATAAATGTCAGGTGTTGACAGCGCCACGTTCAGCCCTAATAAACTTGCAGCAGCAGAAAGTTCCCTTGAAAGATCAACCTCTCAGCCAGCACTGCTCGCTGCAGCCTTTGGGAGATGCTGCACCTTGCTGGGCCATGAATAATAGTGAGGGAAAGGTCAAGCAACCTGTTAGGAAAATCTTACTGCTCTGTATGTGAGCTTGGTGAATCACAGCCGGGGGGGAAATCCAGTGTTACAGCCGGCCTTGGTTTGGTGCTCCAAGCCCATAATCTTGACATTACAGTGACTGCACAATGTGTCAGAGCTGGGTTGGGCTCAACTTTTAAACTGTTTGAACTGTGGGGAAGTGCCACGTCCTGCCCTCGGGTCACCCCAACCCCCCTGCAGCTCCAGGCTGGGGGAAAAGGGGTTGGGAAGCTGGAAAAGGCCCTGGGGGTGCTGAGAGAGCGGCTGGACACGAGCCCAGGGGTGCCCAGGGGGGCAAGAGGCCAATGGCCCCGGGGCTGTGCCAGCCATGGGGGGACAGCAGGAGCAGGGCAGGGATTGTCCCCCCGGGCTGGGACCTGGGGAGGCCCCTCCTGGAATGCTGGGGGCAGTTCTGGGCCCCTCAGGCAGGAGAGCCCCTGAGGGGCTGGAGCGTGTGCAGGGCAGGGAAGGGAGCTGGGGAAGGGGCTGGAGCAGCAGGAGGGGCTGAGGGAGCTGGGGGGGCTGAGCCTGGAGAAAAGGAGGCTCAGGGGGGACCTTGTGGCTCTGCAAGGCCCTGCCAGGAGGGGGGAGACACGGGGGGGGTCGGGCTCTGCTCCCAGGACAAGGGGAAATTGCCTCCAATTGCACCAGGATGGGGTTAGATTGGACATTATGGAAAATTCCCTCCTGGAAAGGGTGGTCAGGCCTTGGAACAGGCTGGAATCCCCATCCCTGGGGGGGTTTCAGAGCCCTGTGGATGTGGCACTTGGGGACATGGTCAGGGGTGGCCTTGGCAGTGCTGGGGATGGTTGGACTGGATGATCTTGGAGAGCTTTCCCAACCCAAATGATTCCCTGATTGCAGGAGAAGCTGTGGGTGCTGCAGGCCCTGGGGGGGTCGGGCTCTGCTCCCAGGGAACAGGGACAGGAGGGGAGGGAACGGCCTCAGGCTGGGCCAGGGCAGGGGCAGGGGGGACAGGAGGGGGAATTTGTGCCTGGCAAGGGGGGTCAGGCCTTGGAAGGGGCTGCCCAGGCAGGTTTGGAGTGCCCAGCCCTGGAGGTGTTCCAAAAACATGTGGATGTGGCACTTGGGGACACGGTCTCACGGTGAACACGGTGCTGCTGGGTCGATGGTTGAACTTGATATCATCATAAGGGTCTCTTTCAACCTTAACAAGTCTATGATTCTGTGAGTAAAAATACATTAATTCACACAGATGAGCCAATATATTTTCCCCAACACTGCCAACAAGCATCATCTCTTTTTCCCCTTCTTTTTTTTTTAAATCCTGTTCTTTCCCAAACCCTGAATATCCCTGGGAAATAACAGGCGAATCAGAATTTACAGCAGGTTCTTTATTCTCCCCGTCGGAGCACAACAAAGATTAGGTAGGTCAGCGCTGCGCTGCTCTAAAGTTTATTTACTTCCCACTGTGATTTCTCCTTGGAAGAGTAAGGGCAGAGTAACCTTTGGATCTTCAAAAGCTCTGTCACTGCTGTGATTGCTCCGAGAGAAACCTGTGTGCTGTGGGCTTGGCAGGAGCCGTTCGATGCCGCCAGAGATTCGCTTCATGGCTCAGGTGAGCTGAGAAGAGCTGTGGCTCCTTGCATGTTTCTGTGCTGCATCTCATTAATTAATCTACTCCAGCCAGCTCTTCCCGAGCCCGTTGTATATTCCCTACTTATACAGCCTTATCGAGCCGACCCTGGGGAAAATCAATCCTTGTAATCTATCTTATTACATTTAAATATATGTACAGAGCTTGATATGGTACAACAGCCCTGGGGCTTGGGAGAGGCTGGGAAGGAGGAGGGAAAGCCCTGCAGATCTGCCCCAGTTTGGTTTGAACAAGCTCAGGCCCTCACAAACTTAGAGCAAGGACTTTGGCAAGAGGGTCACACGTGACTCCTCTGAGGGCAAAACAACCTGGGGCATGTGGAACCAAAATCCACGGCATGTCTGACCCTGCTGCCTCACCTGGGGGTCCTCGAGCCCTGCAATGGTCAGGCACCGATCCCTGCTCCCTGTGAGCTGGGCCAGCACCCAGGGGGGCTCAGGTGGCATCTCAGGGACAGGCTGTGCCCCCAGAGGGTGGTGGGCACTGCCCAGGCTCCCCAGGGCAGTGGGCACGGCCCCGAGGCTGCCAGAGCTCCAGGGGGGTTGGGATGATCCTCTGGGGGACAGGGTGGGATTGTTGGGGTGTCTGTGCAGGGCCAGGGGTTGGCTCAGTGATCCCTGTGTGCCCCTCCCAGCTCAGGATATTCTGTGAGTCTATGAAGGGCCCCTGAAATGATGCTTTGAACTCTTAATTTCTCCGCTGTTTTGGCCAAAACACGATGTCCTTAAAAGAAAATCCGTATTTCTTTATCAGTCCAACAAAAAAAGTGAATTGTTACCCTTCTTTTCTTGCTTTTCTAGTCTCTGTTTAAATAGATGACCTGAATTTCCACAAGAATTGTTGCCCAGGGAAGCTGTGGCTGCCCCTGGATCCCGGGGAGTGTCCCAGGGCAGGTTGGAGCAGCCTGGAATAGGGGAAGGTGTCCCTTCCCATGGCAGGGGATTGAAACAAGACGGTCTTTAAGGTCCCTTCCAACCCAAACCCGCTTTGATTCTGTGACTGTCCTGACAAAAAAACACAAAAGGCCAAAAGGATGATCTGGGGATGCAGAGAACTCACTTTATTCCCTGGGAAAACCACGGTAAGATTCTCTGTGTAACACATCCTCAGGGACAAGGAGAATGAAGACATCAGGAAGGGTTAGCTTGGATTTGCCAGCATAAATCATTCCTGACCAATTTAACCAGGCTGTGGTTCAATTCCATCCTTGGGATTTCCCCAGGTGTGGATGGAGAAACCCTGGAGCATTCTGGTCTGAAACTCAGGGGTGATCCTGCCTGGAGCAGGAGGTTGGGTCAGCCCTCCTGAGGTCCCCGCAGGATCACAGGAATGTCTAAAGGCACAGCTGCTGCCACAGGGAGGATGGGAAAGGCTCCGTTTCTCCTTGGTGGACACACCAAATGTGAGCATCTCTCTGCTCTGAGCTGAGGAATGGGTGAGGAGTCACCGAGGGGCAACCAAAATCTGCTGCTGTGTGAGCAGGGGTGAAGAACTGTGAAGAGACCTTGGTCATTGCTGGGAAACGTGGCCCTGTCCGACAGGATGGCTGAAAACAGGGATTGCATCACGTGCAGGAGGGAGAGAATGGATTCTGCAGCCTTTAGTTTCCCTGTCATTAGCAGGAGGAGTAGCTGAACAGACCCATCACGAAATCAGAACTTGATGTGCAGGCACCACAAATCTAAAGAGAGGGAGTGGGTACGTTGAGGCTGATTTGTAGAACAGATGGAGCTGCTGATACGAGGTGATGTTTTGCTTAAAACAAGTGAATTCCTTTTCAAGTGGCCACTAAAAGCCCTGGAGACTCCCCGGCTGAGTGAAGGCAGCACCGAGCACTCGTGGCTGGTGTTGCCCCATTTTCCCTCCCTGTTCACTCGAGGTGGGAATTGGGTGATGCTGCCACACCAACCCGAGGCCAAAAAAGCTTCCCTGTGAGTGGGCAGAGGTGGGTGCAAGGCCCAGGATTAGGGTGGTGGACACCAAAACACCATTTTGTGATGGGAACATCTGGCNTTTTTTTTTTAAATCCTGTTCTTTCCCAAACCCTGAATATCCCTGGGAAATAACAGGCGAGTCAGAATTTACAGCAGGTTCTTTATTCTCCCCGTCGGAGCACAACAAAGATTAGGTAGGTCAGCGCTGCGCTGCTCTAAAGTTTATTTACTTCCCACTGTGATTTCTCCTTGGAAGAGTAAGGGCAGAGTAACCTTTGGATCTTCAAAAGCTCTGTCACTGCTGTGATTGCTCCGAGAGAAACCTGTGTGCTGTGGGCTTGGCAGGAGCCGTTCGATGCCGCCAGAGATTCGCTTCATGGCTCAGGTGAGCTGAGAAGAGCTGTGGCTCCTTGCATGTTTCTGTGCTGCATCTCATTAATTAATCTACTCCAGCCAGCTCTTCCCGAGCCCGTTGTATATTCCCTACTTATACAGCCTTATCGAGCCGACCCTGGGGAAAATCAATCCTTGTAATCTATCTTATTACATTTAAATATATGTACAGAGCTTGATATGGTACAACAGCCCTGGGGCTTGGGAGAGGCTGGGAAGGAGGAGGGAAAGCCCTGCAGATCTGCCCCAGTTTGGTTTGAACAAGCTCAGGCCCTCACAAACTTAGAGCAAGGACTTTGGCAAGAGGGTCACACGTGACTCCTCTGAGGGCAAAACAACCTGGGGCATGTGGAACCAAAATCCACGGCATGTCTGACCCTCCTGCTGCCTCACCTGGGGGTCCTCGAGCCCTGCAATGGTCAGGCACCGATCCCTGCTCCCCGTGAGCTGGGCCAGCACCCAGGGGGGCTCAGGTGGCATCTCAGGGACAGGCTGTGCCCCCAGAGGGTGGTGGGCACTGCCCAGGCTCCCCAGGGCAGTGGGCACGGCCCCGAGGCTGCCAGAGCTCCAGGAGGGTTGGGATGATCCTCTGGGGTCACATCTTCCTCCGTTGGGGTGTCTGTGCAGGGCCAGGGGTTGGCTCAGTGATCCCTGTGTGCCCCTCCCAGCTCAGGATATTCTGTGAGTCTATGAAGGGCCCCTGAAATGATGCTTTGAACTCTTAATTTCTCCGCTGTTTTGGCCAAAACACGATGTCCTTAAAAGANATTGCTCCGAGAGAAACCTGTGTGCTGTGGGCTTGGCAGGAGCCGTTCGATGCCGCCAGAGATTCGCTTCATGGCTCAGGTGAGCTGAGAAGAGCTGTGGCTCCTTGCATGTTTCTGTGCTGCATCTCATTAATTAATCTACTCCAGCCAGCTCTTCCCGAGCCCGTTGTATATTCCCTACTTATACAGCCTTATCGAGCCGACCCTGGGGAAAATCAATCCTTGTAATCTATCTTATTACATTTAAATATATGTACAGAGCTTGATATGGTACAACAGCCCTGGGGCTTGGGAGAGGCTGGGAAGGAGGAGGGAAAGCCCTGCAGATCTGCCCCAGTTTGGTTTGAACAAGCTCAGGCCCTCACAAACTTAGAGCAAGGACTTTGGCAAGAGGGTCACACGTGACTCCTCTGAGGGCAAAACAACCTGGGGCATGTGGAACCAAAATCCACGGCATGTCTGACCCTCCTGCTGCCTCACCTGGGGGTCCTCGAGCCCTGCAATGGTCAGGCACCGATCCCTGCTCCCCGTGAGCTGGGCCAGCACCCAGGGGGGCTCAGGTGGCATCTCAGGGACAGGCTGTGTCCCCAGAGGGTGGTGGGCACTGCCCAGGCTCCCCAGGGCAGTGGGCACGGCCCCGAGGCTGCCAGAGCTCCAGGAGGGTTGGGATGATCCTCTGGGATCACATCTTCCTCCCAGCCTTCTCCTCCCACAGCTCTGCCCCCCTCCTTTGTTTCTCCTTCCTGAACCAGCTTTGGAGAGGAGGGGCAGGAGGATGTAAAAAGCCTTGCTCTGGTTCCCTTCCCTCTGATGCTGCCACCCCTCCTTCAGGGGCTGCCTTCGTGTCCCTGCCTGGTGCCCAGACCCAGCTGGGAGAAGGGAAATAAGGCCTTGCCTTTCCATCCCTGCTGTTGTGCTCGGGGCTGCAGCCTCCCCTCTCGCTGGGATTGGGCTGGAAAGGAAGCTTTCCATTAAAACTGGTGTTTCCCAGCTTCCCACCAGCAGCCAACAGCTGCCTGTGGTGCCACAGGGTTGGAGAGTAAANGGGGTTGGGATGATCCTCTGGGGGACAGGGTGGGATTGTTGGGGTGTCTGTGCAGGGCCAGGGGTTGGCTCAGTGATCCCTGTGTGCCCCTCCCAGCTCAGGATATTCTGTGAGTCTATGAAGGGCCCCTGAAATGATGCTTTGAACTCTTAATTTCTCCGCTGTTTTGGCCAAAACACGATGTCCTTAAAAGAAAATCCGTATTTCTTTATCAGTCCAACAAAAAAAGTGAATTGTTACCCTTCTTTTCTTGCTTTTCTAGTCTCTGTTTAAATAGATGACCTGAATTTCCACAAGAATTGTTGCCCAGGGAAGCTGTGGCTGCCCCTGGATCCCGGGGAGTGTCCCAGGGCAGGTTGGAGCAGCCTGGAATAGGGGAAGGTGTCCCTTCCCATGGCAGGGGATTGAAACAAGACGGTCTTTAAGGTCCCTTCCAACCCAAACCCGCTTTGATTCTGTGACTGTCCTGACAAAAAAACACAAAAGGCCAAAAGGATGATCTGGGGATGCAGAGAACTCACTTTATTCNTGTTCCAAAAACATGTGGATGTGGCACTTGGGGACACGGTCTCACGGTGAACACGGTGCTGCTGGGTCGATGGTTGAACTTGATATCATCATAAGGGTCTCTTTCAACCTTAACAAGTCTATGATTCTGTGAGTAAAAATACATTAATTCACACAGATGAGCCAATATATTTTCCCCAACACTGCCAACAAGCATCATCTCTTTTTCCCCTTCTTTTTTTTTTAAATCCTGTTCTTTCCCAAACCCTGAATATCCCTGGGAAATAACAGGCGAATCAGAATTTACAGCAGGTTCTTTATTCTCCCCGTCGGAGCACAACAAAGATTAGGTAGGTCAGCGCTGCGCTGCTCTAAAGTTTATTTACTTCCCACTGTGATTTCTCCTTGGAAGAGTAAGGGCAGAGTAACCTTTGGATCTTCAAAAGCTCTGTCACTGCTGTGATTGCTCCGAGAGAAACCTGTGTGCTGTGGGCTTGGCAGGAGCCGTTCGATGCCGCCAGAGATTCGCTTCATGGCTCAGGTGAGCTGAGAAGAGCTGTGGCTCCTTGCATGTTTCTGTGCTGCATCTCATTAATTAATCTACTCCAGCCAGCTCTTCCCGAGCCCGTTGTATATTCCCTACTTATACAGCCTTATCGAGCCGACCCTGGGGAAAATCAATCCTTGTAATCTATCTTATTACATTTAAATATATGTACAGAGCTTGATATGGTACAACAGCCCTGGGGCTTGGGAGAGGCTGGGAAGGAGGAGGGAAAGCCCTGCAGATCTGCCCCAGTTTGGTTTGAACAAGCTCAGGCCCTCACAAACTTAGAGCAAGGACTTTGGCAAGAGGGTCACACGTGACTCCTCTGAGGGCAAAACAACCTGGGGCATGTGGAACCAAAATCCACGGCATGTCTGACCCTGCTGCCTCACCTGGGGGTCCTCGAGCCCTGCAATGGTCAGGCACCGATCCCTGCTCCCTGTGAGCTGGGCCAGCACCCAGGGGGGCTCAGGTGGCATCTCAGGGACAGGCTGTGTCCCCAGAGGGTGGTGGGCACTGCCCAGGCTCCCCAGGGCAGTGGGCACGGCCCCGAGGCTGCCAGAGCTCCAGGAGGGTTGGGATGATCCTCTGGGATCACATCTTCCTCCCAGCCTTCTCCTCCCACAGCTCTGCCCCCCTCCTTTGTTTCTCCTTCCTGAACCAGCTTTGGAGAGGAGGGGCAGGAGGATGTAAAAAGCCTTGCTCTGGTTCCCTTCCCTCTGATGCTGCCACCCCTCCTTCAGGGGCTGCCTGCGTGTCCCTGCCTGGTGCCCAGACCCAGCTGGGAGAAGGGAAATAAGGCCTTGCCTTTCCATCCCTGCTGTTGTGCTCGGGGCTGCAGCCTCCCCTCTCGCTGGGATTGGGCTGGAAAGGAAGCTTTCCATTAAAACTGGTGTTTCCCAGCTTCCCACCAGCAGCCAACAGCTGCCTGTGGTGCCACAGGGTTGGAGAGTAAAGAGCTTGGCCGTGGCACTGAGTGCCCTGAGCTGGGAAAGGGGCTGGAGCTGGGCCAAGGGTTGGACTTGATGATCTCGGAGGGCTTTTCCAACCCCATCCATTCTGGGATTCTCTGATTCTAAAGCAATTCCCCCTCTCCTGCTGGGGATGAGACGGGGACACAGGAGCAACTCAGCCCCTCAGAGAGCCCTTGGGATTTCACAGCAGCACGGGGGTTAATCCAGTGACCTGGCAGCATTCCAGTGACCTGGCACCATTCCAGTGACCTGGGTGTATTCCATTGACCTGGCACCATTCCAGTGACCTGGGTCATTCCAGTCACCTGGGTGCATTCCAGTGACCTGGCA